>JAEAOA010000858.1:1642500-1732500 GCA_016746295.1 Potamilus streckersoni | reverse complement strand
CTCTCTCTCTCTCTCTCTCTCTCTCTCTCTCTCTCTCTCTCTCATATTGTTAACATCCAGTGGCTTCCCGTTGGTCAATGGTTCTTACTGGGTTTTTCCCAGGTTCTACTATGTATAATCCATCTTGCATTGAAAAGTAACGTTAGACTCCAAAACAGTAACACCTCATGTGTACACATTGTGGCGGGACCCGGGGGTGACTGTGTGGCCTAAGGCTCTCGCCTTTACTGATCAATGACACTTCACCTCTGCTTGGGTTTGAGTCTTTTTATCGGCCTCTGTGGGTATATGAGAAATCTTGTCAGTAGCGGTTCTTCTTCCACCGATATACTGGTAGCTATGTAGAGGAAATCATTAAATTCTCTGACAATGAAGCCTGTTCTAGATCATGTTATACATAAGTATCTAAATCTGATGTTTGTCCAGTTTTCGTTAGATTGCAAAGATCAATTCACGATTAACGATCAACCTTTTAAAATAAATAAATATATAAATAAACAAGTTTTTAAAGTAAATGTATGCCCTATTGCCAATATTGTTGGACTGAGACTGCTCGAACGATAAATGATTAAAACTCTCTCTCTCTCTCTCTCTCTCTCTCTCTCTCTCTCTCTCTCTCTCTCTCTCTCTCTCTCTCTCTCTCTCTCTCTCTCTCTCTCTCAAGGAGATTAACAACTGTGATAATACAAAGAGGAGACAGAAATGGACTAACGCATTGTAGAATGTTGATGTGTGTACGATGCACGTGGAAATCAAAGATAGGAGATGGGGTATTCCAATATCAAGTACATCAACTTTAGAAAGAACTATTGGTAGATGCAAAGATGCAATCTTAAATCTATATATAGGACATGGAGGTATTCCAATATCAAGTACATCAACTTTAGAAAGAACTATTGGTAGATGCAAAGATGCAATCTTAAATCTATATCTTTGTCACGTTGTTGGAAGATTTGCTGATGATTCATGCCTTTAATATTTTAGTATAGTTAATTTGTAGGTAAGAGTACCTGAGATAAAGCCAATAAGTATTATGGAAGATTACGACTATAGACCAGATTCTAGACCCGATTTTAGACATAAAGAGACTCCTTGTCTGTTGTTTAACCATTTTGTAACGACCCGTCCGAGACAAATCAAATGGAAATTCTACCAACAGGCCGAGCACGTAGAGACTCCTGTGTTGTTTTGCAATCAGTCAGTGATGTCACGACCGGCTCGGTTGCAATTTCGGGCTTTGGAAGACGAAAACCCGAAATAAACAAATAAATAAAAAAATTACTCTTGGGCAGGTTTCAAAGAGACCAGACCGTATCAAATCAAAACTGAGAGATTCAAATCTGGAGTAGGGTGTCAATAAGCAACCGCTTACGTTCGGACTAAATCCGTTTTTCAATCGGTACATGTGTGAACCTCGACATAAGTGGATCACAGAGAATTTGAGAGGCATTAGACTATACTCCGAGTTGTATGCTCGTGAATTCTAGGTTTGGATTTGCGAACAAAGGCTTTTTGAGGTAAATATCTTCGCCTGAAATTGTCTTACTTTCATAACAAGGTGTTGTATGATTGCTACATTATTATGTACATTTAATTTATTAGAAATGGAATTTTCCATGTATAGATGCATTATCAACATATCGTCACGTAGCGTATAACCAATTATTAACATGCGTGTATATATATATATATATATATATATATATATATATATATATATATATATATATATATATATATATATATATATATATATATATATATATATATATATATATAGACTGGAATCAAAGTGGATTGTGTAACTTGATATGTTCCATAGTAATGCATAAATGAATTTATTATAGAATTGTGTTAGAACTTGTACTTTCTTTATCCGTATATGAATATATAGATTATGAATTATGCAGAGTTAGTCATTGTTGGACTTGTACACATATAATTAGGTATTTGTATATTTTTATGGTTTTCCTAATAATTTTTAGGGTAGGGAATGCGTTTGATTGCTATTGATGATGATAGTTTCTCTATCGAGTAGTTGATAATTAAGGATGTGTATGCATGTATTAGAACTCTTTGATGATATGATGATATTGTTATTGTTATAGCATAATTATTATAAAACAAATCATGCATGGAATATATATATATATATATATATATATATATATATAAATAAATATATATATATATAAATATATATATATATATATATATATATATATATTTATTTATATATTGACACAAACACGTGTTGGCTGCAAATGCTAAAGAGACATATACTTAACTGCATGAGTTTAGATATATACTTAACTACTTGGGTTTAGTATTTTATTCGTTACGATTCATGTGAAAAATTGCAGGCATAATTCTATAGCGTGTTGCATGTTTCTAGTCCTCGTGTTCATTTACGGTCATCACTCTGCATATAATGTTTAGTGCTAATGTGATTGGTACATAATTCTTATATTGTCTGGTGACTGCTGCGCTAACTTTGATTTCATAGTAATAATACTATGAAATGGTGATCAATGTTCACAACGTTTGTCACCCTCTCATATTCGTATAATAAAAGTACATCAAATTTGCTCATTTGTTTTCTAAACTTCCTCCATCAGCGCTGAGGTTAGACGTGGCCTGTGACCATTGCAAATCGCTAAAACAAAAAGTCTAATTAGCTTCCATACAAAATATAACACAAGCAGAATTGTTAATTGGTGATTCGTTGTTTACAGAAACGTTTTGGGACTCTCTCTGTTAATGTGAATTTCAATAGAATCCCAACATTCTAAATCCTCACCTGACAACTCATTTTATGTTCAATGTGTCTAAAATTTACCATCCTAAATTCACTGCAGTTATATTTATGCTTACTTATTTGCAAATAAATCAAACTGTTTGAAATTGGTGTAATATACATTTGTCTTCTGCTTCTGGGCGAACAGTTTCACCTGAAAGGAAAAATCATACAACCTTCGCACCCAAACAAGTTTCTTTTCTTAGAATCTTTAGAGCTAAATTTGCTATGGTGTACGAGCAACCATAAACCATAGAAACCAAACTAGTTTCCTTTATTCCGCCTTCTCCTTCTATGGCTGGTAGAAATGATTGACACACACTGAACACCCATAACCTGTGTGACTCAATACAAATGATATTAATCATGCAGTGAACGCCTATAATCTGTAGGACTCAATACTTACCATATTAATCATGCATTGAAAACCTATAATCTGTATGACTCAATATTAGCCAATTTAATCAAGCAGTGAACACCTATAACTGCCCGCATGACTGACTATTAACATATTAACCGTATATTGAACATCTAAACATCCATTACTTTGTACTAAACATAAAGAACCTTAATATACAAAATAATAAGTTACTCACGAGTATTTTATTCTTTATTGCTAGTTAGCTGCTTGACTCAAGCAGTATCCTCATACACTTGAAAGCCCTACCTCTATTGCATTAAAATTTAGTATTACTTTTAAGTTAGTAATTTTGGCTCCTTGCTGTTAGTCACAGCTATGTCTTACCAACATTTTTGACGAAATCATAATGCTAGTAATGCAGCTTGTGCTAATAATGTTTTTGCTCACAATGTATATCATATTATTTTTACGTGCATAGGTTTGTTACAAAAAGTAGCAAAGAAACAAGTGAAGCCAAGAAATTTTTTAAATTTTACAAAATATTTATTCCCTAGAAAATAAGGTAAAAATACGATAAAGGGCTTATGACTTATAAATCAAATCCAAAAATATAAATCCTACCATTAAAATGTTCTAAGTGAATATAAAGTTCGAATACCAATGAAGTTCCAAGACGAACAACGATGACGTCTTCTATAACCTGATATGTATTGTTCTGTCAACAGTTCCTTGTTGAATCGCAAAGAATAATAATCCTGCTTTATTATTCGGAATACTTTTCAGAAAATATCTTTGTCCAAGAATTCTGATTAGCACAAGTATTTTCCAGGGTGAATAAATTATTTTAAGGAAAAAGTCAATTTAAACTGGCAACAACAAAATAATACCTTTGAGTCCTATGGTATGAATTACCACTGGCCAAAAATCACTATAAAATATCAGTTTTAACTCTAACTGAAACTCAATTTAGATTCTTGTGATAGGTCACGTGATCATTTTTTTTCAAGCTCCATAGTAAAACCACACATCGACCATCACGTCCGCCATGGATGAATTCGATTCTACTGAACGGATCTTCCTACATGTACAAGATTCAATAGTTTAAAAAACAGAATTAAAAAGTTGTTTACTATGGAGCTGAAACTGATCCTTTAATATAGGTCACCAAAAGATGCAATGTCTCTACGAACTGCGTGTTCATCAGGTTTAACAGAACTGAAATGAATTTTCTGGAAAAATGTCAAATCCAGTGAATAAAGTTATCATTACAATGACATGTAATGAAATAAAAATAAAATAAAAAAGAATTTAAAACTAACACACAAGCAATTATATTACATATACGTAACATCATAATCGACACCATGCATTAGTGCGCTACCAATTTACACATATTTCATGTAAGTGACATTATTTGTATATCTTACCTTTGTGGTTATTAAATACTGTTACCTTTATTTGACACCTCTGCTCAGTAATTGCACCCTTAAAACAAAATTCCATCATTATAATAAGATTGCACCTTTAAAATAAGATTGCATCCTTAGAATCAAATTACATCCTTAGAATCAAATTACATCCTTAGAATCAAATTACATCCTGTGAATACGATTGCACCTTTAGAATCCTAAGAAAAATGTCACCATTAGAATCCTTAGAATAAGATTACACCCGTAGATTGAAATTACATCATTTGAAAAAGATTTCACCCTTTGAATGAAATTACATCCTTAGAAAAAAATATTCACATTTGAATGAAAGTACATCCTTAGAATACGATTTCACCCTTTGAACGAAATTACATCCTCAGAACACGATTGCACCTTTATAATCCTTAGAATAAGATTTCACTCTTTGAACGAAATTACATCCTCAGAACACGATTGCACCTATATAATCCTTAGAATAAGATTTCACCCTTTGAAGAAAATTACATCCTTAGAAAAAGACTGTACCCTTTGAAGAAAATTACATCCTTAGAATAAGATG
Organism: Potamilus streckersoni; assembly: GCA_016746295.1. NCBI lineage: Eukaryota > Metazoa > Mollusca > Bivalvia > Unionida > Unionidae > Potamilus > Potamilus streckersoni. The sequence goes on along the minus strand of JAEAOA010000858.1, from coordinate 1,727,353 downwards.
CACATTCTCAAGTGATTACGGTCGGTCTTAAAATTTCTACAAGCAACTTGCGCCCAAGGCGAACGATGCTGTCAGCGCCCTCCTCTCCCCTTTAATAAATTTGTGAGAAATATTGGCGCCCTTGTCAACCAACTAGTGTTCGCCAATATGGACGAGTCGCTTCTGCAAGTGAACCAAAACCTTTAGTGTGTTAATCAATGATGTATCCAGTGGCAACATGAGGCGAGGTTTGGTGGGGGCAATTGTATCAGAGTACCAGGCGAAATTCCTTATTTCCTATAGATGAAATTATCATAGTATTTTACATTCTCCTTCTTTTTCTAACGGGGCAATACTTCACAAAACTTATATCTAGGAGTGGAGAGGCGGGTGAGGTTAGCAACTGATATAAAAACTACTCTCTGTAGCAAAGTAGGGTCGCCATTAAAGTTCATTGTCTCCGGACGTCTCGAAGCCTCGCACCGCCATTGGATGTATAGCTATCACGAAACCAAAACGTCAGATTATACGTGACAAGAAAACAGCCACAATTACTTCATTGATTGGTTTTTGGTGCTTTGCGGCACAGCAACACAAATAAGTTATATATCTCCGAAGTAGCATGAGAATGTGCCTTGCCCAAGGAAACACCACCTTAGCAGACCCGGCCTAATCAGATGGTAGGATTCCAACTTGCACCTTTAAGTCGCGAGTCTAGCATGCTAATCACTTAGCTGCTGAGGCTTCGGCTTCGAGTAATCGCATCTTATGACATGCAGCACGACATACAGGATCTATTTCACGTCCGTGAGAAATAATAAGACGTGAACTTGTGCATATTTTGTTTCGGTTGGGGAGGTAGGAGGTGGTGCAGTAGTGTTAGTGTGGAATGCATAAGTAAATTCAGCAACTAAATCAATTAAAATATTTTTTATCGTGGATAACAATATCAATACCATCTCAGCTTCTCTTATATAAACCAAAAGAGCTTTACCGTTTTCTGCTTGCTGACTCTCCTTTTGTTCATGCGGGGGGGGGATCGAAACCAAAATGCACTTTTCTATGTACTGTCCCAAGTAGAGTAGATAACGAGCTGAGTTGATGAGAAATTTACTTTCAATATAATATGCAGCTATTAGCTTTACTGCTTCTGGGGAATGGGCGATGCGAATGAAACAGAATTTTGCATCATGTATGTAAATACATCACTGCTACTGGACGATATTAATAACTTGCTAAGATCGTGATTACTGTCATGAGCGCCTCTCTCTCTCTCTCTCTCTCTCTCTCTCTCTCTCTCTCTCTCTCTCTCTCTCTCTCTCTCTCTCTCTCTCTCTCTCTCTCTCTCCAACTAATTATTTTTCATTATTATTTTGTCATGTTGAATATGTTGCAATACTTGTGCCATGTATGAAGTGGGCTAATTAAATTTATTAAAACTTGTGCCCAATCGCCTTGTATCATATTATGGCAATAAAATGTTTAAAAGTAAACCCAACAAAAGTCGCCATCAGAGGATGAAACTCAAATATTGTAAATCAGGTATGAAATTTTGAAGCTGATATCTTTCTAAATAAATAGTTTTAATTCTCTCCATTTGTACAGTTACTTACTATATCAATTCTTTTCCCGTACCCAACAGGTGAAAAACAACAGTATGAGCCATTTGTAGGTTTCGAATTGAATCAATGCCTACCGCAAAGCAAGAGATAAACAGATCCGTGAACTGATTCGAAAACCCGATATATTTTTGCTTATGTGTCTTAAAGATACTGATCTTGAAAGGTTACAACAAGGAATATAAACTAGCCAAAATGGCGGATAAATATTTGTTAATGTTACGGTTGCTGAGATCTTCAAATCATTATCTTTTAGATGCTGTAATTTATGTTGAGGCATCATCGACTACACATTTTTTCGTCTAGGCAACTTTATTATTCCAGTGGAATAGGATACTACAATTTGTCATTCAAGATAGAGTTACCTCTATCTTAAGTCTATGGATTTCAACAAATCAATGCAAATGCAATGAGCAAATCCAAGAACAGAATTTGAAAATGATTGATATAAAAGTTTTTGATATATCTATGCATTTGATCACGATTGTTACAGTTGTTGACATGAGAGTGGTAGCTGTTTACTGTACAAATGAATTGTATACGGAAATAAATCTTATATATTGTGACCTTGTCTATCTTAAATGACTAAACCTTTTTCTGTGTTTTCAGTCTTTTAAATGGATGACATTCGCTCTTATTTTTTTTGGCACGTTTTCAAATACACATAATGTATCTTGTGTAAAGCGAATAACAACTTTCATTGTTGTTCAGAATTAGACAAATCAAACGATACACACTGTATGACATGAAATATCTCTTGTTATGTAAACTAGCAATTTCGTGTTTTGTGCTGTCAGTTAATATTTTAAGGTTGTATATGATTTTATAATTTTCCTCAATGTTTTTCAAATTTTCTCACCATGGTACCTTGGCAGCTATAAAATTTTTTAGAGTAAAAACAAATTCCAACATACCTGAGAGCAATAAATTACACGATCTAAAATTCGGCATTGGTAATAGAATATACATAAGGAGTAATGCGACCAAACATTGGCAAATGGTATAAGACAGGCAAATTTCCAGCTTAACGAATTCAGAACTATTCTATGCCGTTCACTTAAGATCTAATCTTTCTCATATTTTATTGACCGTTCATGCAAATAAAGAAATCTTTTCTCCGATACTGACCAAATTTGGGTTAAACAAATTTTCTGTTTTTAAATTTTAAATTTTTTATATTTTTATTTATTTTTTGTATTTTATTTTATTTTATTTTATTTTATTTTTTGCCTCGCCATATCGACTTAAGATTTTCCTCATATTCACCGAACTTGGATCACAGAAAGATGTGCCATCAAATTCAAGCATTAGCATCAAGATTTGGTCAATTATCTTTAGCTCACCTCTCCGTATGGCCAAATGAGTGCACATCATGGTCCTTCATCTGTCATGTATCACATGGCCGTATGGCCAAATGAGTGTACGTCATGGTTCTTTATATGTCATGTATCACATGGCCGTATGGCCAAATGAGTGCACGTCATGGTCCTTCATCTGTCATGTATCACATGGCCGTATGGCCAAATGAGTGCACGTCATGGTCCTTCATCTGTCATGTATCACATGGCCATATGGCCAAATGAGTATACGTCATGTATCACATGGCCGTATGGCCAAATGAGTGTACGTCATGGTTCTTCATATGTCATGTATCACCTGGCCTTGTGGCAAAGTGAGCTATAGCATAGTCATTCATCCGTCATACATTGTCCATCATTCGTTGTTCCTTCACATTTGCTTTTTACGTCTTCTCAGAAGCCTCCATACCAATCTGCACATGATTTTAGATGGGTCATTGTGGGAATATAGCCTTTGTTCAATTGATGTCAATACTTCATCCAAACTAGCTACCGTGACTAAAATCAGAGAAACATTTGAATATACTTCTCAAAACCAGCAGCTAATCAGACTTTGAATAACTTTGACAGATGTCAGTTTGACATGAGTGTCTTTCATATTGCTCATACGAAGCTGTTCCCCGTTCGGTTGTAACCACCATTATTTTAAAAAAATACATTCGAAAATATTAAGACTTCTCAAAAATTCATTTACCATAATATAACTATATTTGACAGAAAGTTTCTAGAAGTGATCGAAATCCGCTATCAAATATGGCCACCGTTACTAAAAATAGAATACAAACTTCTAAGTAACTTCACAGCAAAATGTGGCAAAATTTGAGAAAAACATTCTGACATTATTTATATTCCTGATACAGATGTTCCCGATCCGCTTTCAGATATGGCCGTCATAACTAAAAATAGAAAATCCTTTACAATCCTCACAAACCATTTAACAGAATTTGGTTCGAGAGAAAATGTTGCGGCATGAATGGTTTTAAAATGTGTTCTAATAAATGCCAATGTACCATAATGAATGGCTGACTTCTAAAACAGACTTTTTAAAAAAATTGTTAGATTTTGATAGAACTGGACCATCATTAATAGGAAGCGTTATGTCATAGATCCTTTCCAGAATATGACTAATTATAACATTGGCGATATTAAATGAAGATAAACAACTAAAAAAAACCTGGAAACAAATGCCTTTTCGTATCAAATTCAATCAAAAGCATTGAAAGAAAGCCCCCTACTAACCCTGATTTGGTTCCCAGCTGTTCTTGCTTTTAGCTGATGTACTGATGTTAACAAAGTGACATGTGTTATCCTTTTTTGTGGTCTTTATGTTTGGTTATTGTTTGTATTGTTGTTGTTTCTTATACACATTTGTTTAAAATGAGCGCACAAGTTTATGGTTTATATCAAAAGTTCGCTAACTGACGAAGGGAGACAACTTAAAAACTAACTTTGAACGAGACAATATTTTGAAGCTGCCTCCCTTGATCCACTAAAACTTTTTATAAAATTACGATTCGTGCACTTGTCTGTATTTAGGATATATGTTGTTGTTGTTGTTGTTGTTGTTGTAGGATTCAACGTCATGTTTCAGCACAAGATAGGATATACATGTTGGCCAGTAAAACTGGTGGCGGACGAACCACCAACACACGTGAAGTTACTGGCAAGCTTTCTCATGTACGCACGTTCGCCGAGCCTGAGTCTCGAACCCACGCAGAGGTATAATGGCAGTGATCCGGTACGGAGAGCGCTTTAGACCACTCAGCCACTCCCGGAGATAGGTTGAGTACTTTTTGTCAGCATGGCAATATGCGCTTTGGGAAAAGACGGTTACGACGAAACGATGATGTTAGTTGCTGCTGTTGTTGTTGCTGCTGCTGTTGTTGTTATAGAGTTTAACGCCATTTTTCAGCACACGATAGGCTATACATGGCGGCCAGTAATAATAGTGGAGGAAGAACCCTGGAAAACCCAAAAAGAACCACCGACCCACGAACAGCTATTGTCCAGCTTTCTCACATATCCGCATTAACCGAATCCGAGACTCGAACCCATGCAGACAGGTGAGATGGCAGTGATCCGTAACAGTGAGTGCTTTAAACCAACATGCTCTTAGTGGCCCCGATAATATTAGAATATAAGAAACAAAACAGACTTAAAGCATGCTGAAAGCCAAACAGATTTTGTAAACCCGGAAATATACCAAGGAAATACACCAAGAGTTTATAATTAGATTTAAGTACTCATAAACGTGATATTTAATTTTAAAGGAATGTTTACAGACAAAATTGAATGCATGTTATTTTAATATATTACCGTAAGGACAAGAGCAAGTCCGACAAATCTAAAACATTATACCTCTAAGGCAATTTTTCCTATTGTAATTGACAACTAAATTTAATTTACCTCTGTCTTATATTTTATGACAAAATTAGCGTGTTAAAAATCAGTTCCGAATGCATTTTTATATTTATTTAAATAAAAAGATAAACATTCATAGATGGCCTAATTGTACTTTTCTCTTTTGTATAAACTTCGAAATACCCGAATGACTCAGAAGGATATTTGCATACTTTACATCGATCTAAATAATACAGTAATAATATTGTTAAAGCAACTGCAATCACTATCATAATCGAGTCTGCAAACGATAAAGAAATCAGACATTGAGTATTGATTGCATACCAAAATTAAGTGTCAATCAAAAATTGGGTGCATCTTCTGTTACTGAAATAAACTGCATGCCTGTCGTTAACAAATATTGATGAATGGATGCAAAAAAAAAACATAAATAGCAACCAGATTCCCAACAAACAAAATCAGAATCCTTTAAACTATGCGTTTTAATGATGATATGCTACGAAGTCTGTTGCAGCGTCCTGTTATGTTGCTGTAGTAATCCCAGGGACTACGAGCGGGGCGAAGCCGAGTGGCCTAAGACGTTAGTCTGTACAGTTCATCCATACATCTCATCTCTGTCCTCACGAGTTCGAGTCTTGCTAGGATGGACCAACATGGGTATATGAGAAAGCTACCCAGCCACTTCAATCGGGTCGGTGGTTTTTCAGCGTTTTCCATGTTTCTTCCTCCACCAAGTACGCTGGCTATCATGTATAAGCCCATAAATCCGCACAAAACCAATCGTATCGTACCATCAGTTCTCACAATGTTCACTATGCACAAGAAATATGCAATGGATTTTTTTTTTAAATTCTCATCTCTTTCGCACGAAAATATTAATTAATTTGACAAAATACACAATCTGAAGCAGTCGAATCTAACTTTTTTTTAATCAGTATCGCTGTCACAAACTTATTGTTAAATTTCGGAACTTTCTACTGATATGATAATGCATCCGTTAATATTATTGATATATAATAGAGGGAAAAAAAACATGCAATTCGAATGTATTTGCCTTTAGCAATATATAATACAAAAGGAAATCTACGTACTTATGTAGTATTATATATAAGGGAGTATTTTACTCGTGAGGAGGAAATATTTTGTACTGACTCTCGTGGATTCGCCACTCGTTATAATACAATTTCACGTCACACATAAAATGTATACTTATATCTACTCAAGAAACGTACATATCCTGTATATATTTCTACCTCATTATAACAACTAGTGTTATGCTCATATTTATGTCTATCGCGATGTGTTTATACCTTGTTACAATTAGTTTTCAATCTTAATGCACGTTTCCAATTGTAACGGACAAAACAAATACATTGTGCGGTGTGCCTATATTGGTAGGTACTGATTTACTGGCGAGTGATGGAGACATCTTTGAAACACACATAATATATATATATATATATATATATATATATATATATATATATATATATATATATATATATATATATATATATTGTGTGTGTAGATGGTAAGAAATTGGATGAATATGAAAATAAAACGCATCAATTAGCATGCAAACAGACAGACATACATACAAATCTGTTTATCTTATCAAAAGTAGCAAATGTGAGCAAGTGAAAAGCTCCAAGACGATACAAAAAAAAGAAATATTTATTTATCAAAACAATATGAGATCATAATTAATATGATAACATTTGTCAAAAGCTATATCATTATTAACCTGTGTTTATCACTCACTTATAAGCACACGTCCGTAAATATTCTAATCAGTAATCAAAGCAATGTAATAAATCACCTGAATTCTTCGATTATCACAACTTCTGATTTATCAATAAAAACTATCCATTATTCAGTTTCTCCTAAAATAGCTAAATATATCTACCCGAGGACGGAAAATTAATTGAGAATTAAATGTAAAAAAAAAGTAAATAATTCTTATTTACATTTAGAAATATTTCAAGAGAAAATGAGGTGATGATTGGACTGTAGTAAGTATTTTGAAGTGAACATAATGGTGTGTGACCGTCACTAGCTTGGTCACTATGGGCATCATCGTAATTTGACGTACTGCATCCGTTTTCCATAGGCTTCAATGACGTGGGGCAGAATGGGAGTTTTTCTATTAATTGAATATTTCTTACATCCGTATTTCTGAAATATTTGGCATGATATAAAATTCTGAGAAACAAAAGATTCAAAATTTATCGTGACTGAAATAAATGTACAGCATTACTTAAGGCAGAATCTTATATATAAATATAGTAAACAAAACTAAACAGTATACAGAACGTAATGGAGATGCTAGACCCCTATATGAATGTTTTAATATTCACCACATACACCTGATTTGATGAGTCATTTTACTGGGAAAATGATTTAATTTAGTAAACAAATTTAGAAATTACTCCAACCATGTTGCAATGGAACGTACGTGTGTGTCAAAACGAGAACATTCATTTCAAAGCAATGTAGGCTAGTAATTGGAATTAGCTATCTATCTATTTATTCATTTCAAAGAAAACGCAACACTGTTCATGATAATTGCAAGACCAATAATTTAGTATATTGACTTGCATAATACTAGTATCCGATAAGAGATGTTGGCTACAAAATGCAAATTACAAAATGCATTCTTTACAAGTCGCTTTATAGTTTCTAAGTCATGATATCACTTTCTTCTCTATCAAGGCAAGATCAAAGCAAAATTTTACGAGTAAGTGTTATTTAGCATGATTCAACAGAGACCACTGTACAATATATTTTCTCATTTGGGTTTTATCTTTGCACATAAGCAAACCAGTCCCATATTCACAACATTCTTCAGTTTGATTGCACACTCACTCAGTTTAGGATATTCGATAGTGAAGATATCTATTTACATGAAATATATTGTAGTTTAAATTTATTTATCAAAAGAATATTGCTAGAGATATAGAATTTAATAAATATAACAAGATATATGGAAACAATATATGAGAAGACTAAGAACTTACGATGAGGAATTTTGTGCACACTAAGTCGGGATTGCTTCCTCAAAATCACCTGTTCTAACAAACCGTCAGGGAACCAGTCTAGCAACCATCAATGGATTGAAAACGGTCCAATCAAGTTTAAGGTCACTTTCATCATAAGATTAACTATTAGCCTCCCAAAAATTGTTTTGTAATATTGAAACTTCGAAGATGTGTGTATGCTTGACTAGTGTCTGCTGGATGTTATTTTGAAAACGTCTGATAACATGGATGAAAGTCTATTCATTAAATTTCAAAGGTATTTAGTAAATAAGGGGTCAGAGAAAAAAAAGCTTGTCTAATCGTTCTTTGCATAAATAAAAAAATCCCTACTAAAGAATATAAACACGTTGTCAAATTGTATAGGATTTAAAAACGAAATGCTTTAAGGTTTCGCTTTTCAGGCATATGGATTCAGAATAGAGATTTTAGTAAATAAATATATCGGCAGTTCTTTTATTTCAAATTAAAATATAATATTTTGTCGCCAAAATCAAAGTTCAGATTAGTTTGCTAACAAACGAAACCTCAGGCAGGTATGATCACCAAAATTGCGTGATCAGGAAAACAAGTATTTTGTAATGGTGCAATATTTTTTTCTACCATTTTGATCTAAGTTTGCCTTATTTGAAATCGAAATTCTTACAATGAAAACATTTTTGATGTAAAAGTTCTTTTTGATATTTATTTTATTAAACGAATTCGTGTAATGAAGGCAATAGCTGACAGTTGTAAGGAACTGCGTCCACATTGCAAACTGACTGTTGTAAGGAACTGCGTCCACATTGCAAACTGACTGTTGTAAGGAACTGCGTCCACATTGCAAACCGACAGTTGTAAGGAACTGCGTCCACATTGCAAACTGACTGTTTTAAGGAACTGCGTCCACATTGCAAACTGACAGTTGTAAGGAACTGCGTCCACATTGCAAACTGAGTGTTGTAAGGAACTGCGTCCACATTGCAAACTGACTGTTGTAAGGAAATGCGTCCACATTGCAAACTGACAGTTGTAAGGAACTGCGTCCACATTGCAAACTGACAGTTGTAAGGAACTGCGTCTACATTGCAAACTGACAGTTGTAATAACTGCGTCCACATTGCAAATGTCGAGCACTATTTTTTTTGTGGAGTACTGTTTTTCACGGTCTTCGTAAATGCTACAAACCCCGAAATTAAAATAAAAATAACGGACAGTTATGTCAAAATGTAAGAACCTATCTATAGTAGACGCATTTAAACAAATTGTATTAAAAACTCAAATGTTATTTCTTGCACAGCAACAAAATCTGTGATATGCGAGAAACAAAACAAGTCACATTAGTTGTCGGCAATTAATTAATTTAGCCAACTAAAAAGAATTTTCCAAAACTTGCAAAAGAGATTATGGCTTTGCGATTAAGAAATAATTGACTATACTACTTAGATAAGGATTCATTCAAAAAAGGTAATCTACACAATTTAATTCAAACACACCACAGCTTAAAAGAAAAAACAAACAAACCACAGCAAATCAACAATTATCAATAATAGCGTAAACTTTCTTTGATTGAGATCAGTATAGAATGTTTGCATGTTTTATACTTTTTATGTTGGATCAGCACGTGGAAACAGTAAGTGAATGGAAAGGACTTTGTTTTACAGCACACAGACATTGATGATGAGTACGATAGCGACCAAAATCATCAGTGCCGAACCGCCCGTGTATAGACCTAGGGACCAAGACACCGCCGCTTCACTGATGGTAAGAATCCCCTTACCGTACATGATGACGCAGGCAACACCGGTTATTCCTGTAAAAAATTATATATATATATATATATATATATATATATATATATATATATATATATATATATATATATATATAAATATAACCATATGTTTTTGCTGTAAAAGGAAAAATTCAAATTTGCTATTATAATGTGATATATTGCTCGAGCATCGAAGTGACGACCCTAATGTCGCGGGGCAGCAGCAAAACTGTACAATTATACTGCTATAATGTGATATGGCACGAGTATTGAAGTGACAACTCTAATGTTGCGTGGCAGCTGCAACACTTTTCAATTATTTCCTCAAAACAAATATTGGTGTCATAAGGAAAAAGTTGTATACCGTTTTCTTGTGAACTGTAATATCGGATCACTGATTGTTAGTGTTATGTATATTTAATTTCCATTTTTGTTATTTGTTTGTTCTTTTTTTAAAATTTAATAATATGTTATGGGTAATGTAAAATTGCATCCAGTAGCAGACCTTACCCAAAATCATTAACAGTTTTGTAAACAATATTATTTACCTATTTCTTACTGACGGATAAATATTTTGATTATTATCTTCATCTGAGCCAATGACATTGGTATTTTTCACATTGCTAAACCTGGTCTACTTGATGATTTTCACGAGCTTTGTTATGGTTTTGGTAATAGATCATCTAATTTATGACTAGATTATTCTTGAACAATGATCTTTTGATCACCCCTGTTTTCTTTTTATGATTTCTTCTTAATATAAAACATGTTTACAGGAAAATTAGTCATCTGGACAGAATCAAGTTTGTATTATCGTTGTGCAATATTTTGATTTGGGTGCCATTAGTGAATTCAAACATTCATTTCTGGAAATACAAAGTGCTAAAACAATAATATTCTTCGACATGCAGACTTCGACTTATAGTGAAATTCAAATAAGGATATATTATTGGTTGGTAATATTGTGATCCAACAAAAGACTGTTGGCACATCTCCACGACACAGGCCATTACGTTAACATCAATACCTCCATGATTTATTTTGGAATACCATTAAATTTTATTCAGAACTTTAGTCATTAGGAGTTGTGTTAAATTTTTGATTATTTGGGATTTCATTAACAATACCGTCAGTTATGTTTATAAATTTTCACTTTGTATTCTAGGGGAATAAATTATATGTTAACTCTTACAAAATTTGTTGGCTTTCGCTTTTTTCTGTTACTTTGTTTAGAACTTAGAGCCGTAAGAGTAGTCTAATATCACGTGACTTTAGCGAGCCTACAAACACCTGGTTATTTTCAAACTGTTCTAATTGTACATATTTGCGAAGCTGAAAAAAACATTTACATTTTTTTTCATTCCTCTGAAAGACAAGGAAAATTTTTAGCATGTTGTATCCCGTCATTTGCATCGAAATCATTGCTCCGCGAGTCGCTAATCGCTAAGGTGATGACATGGTTAAACATACATGACAAAATGTTCTTAAGATCAAGTAAAGATGCACACATGTTTGACAGCCCGTGTCATGGACGCATCTTCACGATCTCCATGCTGACATAAAAAGGTAAATATTAATTTATATAGTTGATCGAGATTTAGCAATATCATGAAATGTCTGCAAATATGTTTGTGAAAACTATTACTTAGTAAGTTTAATAGAAATGCTAAAACATGAAGGCATTTTGCCTAATACGTCTCTCTCTCTCTCTCTCTCTCTCTCTCTCTCTCTCTCTCTCTCTCTCTCTCTCTCTCTCTCTCTCTCTCTCTCTCTCTCTCTCTCTCTCTCTCTCTCTCTCTCTCTCGGTGCTTTATTTACCAGCAAATTCTCCTGAAACAGAACTGTACTATTATGTAAGATATTGTAGGTAACAATAGTATTATATAAAAATATATACACATGATGAAACTGCCAAGAGAATTCAAGGCAGCTTTCGAGTAGATCTTTGTACGTAAAAACACATTCTAAAAATCAATGCGGCAAATTCAAAATACGACAGGTCTATCTATTTAATGCATATAACTCATTCTCAGTTTAGTTCCTCATTAATAGTAATGGTCAGGAAACAAAATTAAAATATTTACGATCACACGTTCATTGTGACACAAATACCCTCCACGTCAGATTCCTAACCTAAAGATCGTGGGTTTGATACACTGTGCAGGCCACCCAGGATCGTCTGCCTCGGTGTGTCCTTAGTAAAATCATGTATGTCCTATTTCCTATAGCCATTGGTATGTAATAAAAGTGCCGTAAAAACAAATTAACGTTTTTAAGAGAAAACAAAAAAACACGCTGTACCAACTGTGCTAGTGCGTCTTTCCAGATCTACTTTATAAGTCGCTACGATTTCACTCCCAGAGGTAGACAGCCGAGTCTAACTTTATTATAAGTCTCTCCTTCCATGCGATGCCACTGAATTATTTCCACTCTGTTTCACCATCATAAACGCTGACTCCATTAGTCTTTACGTGCACTGGGAGCTAAAATGTCACTACAAAGTAGAACATGCCATCGGGCTACTACACAAAGGAACATGATGCAAAAACATTCAAAAGTCTCAATAAACTTACTCATGTTCCATTATCCGAATAAGCATATATCCATTATCCGTATAAGTATCTATCCATTATCCGTATATGCATATATCCATTATCCGTATAAGCATATATCCATCATCCGTATAAACATCTAACCAATTTCCGTATGACCATTTATCAATTATTCATATAAGCATATAACCATTATCCGTATAAACATATATCCATTATCCGTATAAGCATATATCCATTATCCGTATAAGCATATATGCATCATACGCATAAACATATATCCATTATCCGTATAAACATATATCCATTATCTGAATAGGGCATATGTCCATTATCCGTATGAGAATATATCCATTATCCGTATACGCATATATCCATTATCCGTATAAGCATATAGACATCATCCGTATAAACGTATATCCATTATCCGTATAAACTTACATCCACTATCTGTAAAAGCATCTAACCTTTATCCTTACATGCATATATCCATTATTCGCATAAGCATATATACTTCATCAGTATAAGCATATATCCATTATTGGTATAAGCATCTGTCCATTATCCATATAAGCTTCTATCCATTATCCGTATAACCGTAAAACCATTATATGAACATACATATATCCATTATCCGTATAGGCATATATCCATTATCCGTATAAGCATATATCCATTATCCGTATAAACATATATTCATAATCTGTAGAGGCATATGTCCATTATCCGTGTAAGCATCTATTCATTATCGGCATATGCATGTATCCATTATCCTTTTAAACATATATACGTCATGCGTATAAATATATATTCATTATCCGTATAAGCATATATTCATTATCCGTATAAAATATATCCATTATCCATATAAACATATATAAATTATCCGTATAAACACATATCCATTATCCGTATCAGCATATATTCAATATGCGTATAAGCATCCATTAATTATCCGTATAAGCATCTGTTCATTATCCGTATAAGCATCTGTCCATTATCCGTATAAACATCTGTCCATGATCCGTTTAACCATGTATCCATTATCTGTATAATCATGTATCCATTATCTTGTTAAACATATATTCATTAGCCGTATAAGCATATGCCCATTATCCGTATAATCAATATACATCATCTGCATAAAATGAGGATGGTTTATTTACGTCTCCAGCTATTTCGTTTTACTGCCATCTGTTCACCCAATAATCCACTTGTATAATGTCTGAGTCCCTGGCCGATGGTTTCACCATAACCCGGGTATTTATTAAAGTTTTAAATGATAATGGTTGAGTATCAAATGATGTAAATTTTACCTAACCACTTATAAAGTGAACAAAGTCCAATGGGTTTTATGTGAGGCGCCATAGCGGACAAAAGCAGGTCCAATGAGAAAAGTTACAGTTGAAATTTCGATGTGTTGGATCAAATTGCACGTCCTTAAATTTCCATTTTAATAATCGAGATTTTAGATTTTATATGTTGAATTATACAATGTAGGTCTAAAGTTTCATGTTTAATGGTATATATCATGAATTACACAGCGAGTATTTAAATTTCATCTGCTGAATTTAACAGCAACTAGAGCAGCCTCGTTGTTTAATAAATAAAAATCAAAAAACAAAAAAAAAAAACGTTATTCGTTCATGAGAGCGACCTCTAGTGAAAAAGGTCATATTCATAATAATTCTCGACGTATGAATATTAACTTTCAAACTGTAAATGCATGAGATGTAATGGCGCCTCATAATTGATTACACGAGTGATGTATCTTATAATTCGCTATTATTTTGAATTGTTATAGTGGATTTTGTGTAATGTTACTTTTAACACCAATAAATCTTTCACCAGATAAAAATAACAATTCTGACAAGCACAATAAAATGTCCAACTACCACTGTGTAATGCAAAAGATGCAATCTAAAAACTAAACGTACGAAATAGAACTCTCAGCACAATCAATGTGATTCAACATGTTAAATTGAAACTCTCGACATATGACATTCAAAGTGCGCTGTGTAATTCAACAGATGAAATCTAAACACTCAACATATGAAATGGAACTTTCAACATCAATTCTTTGAAATAATACCTAGATCAGGATTTCTCAACGTATGACATTAAAATTTCAACCACCGTCGTGTAATATAAACGACACAATCTAAAACCGTGACATAGAAAATATATCTTTCCACCACTATTGTTTAATTCAACATATACAATCTACAATCTCGACATAGAAATGAAACTTTAACGAAAAGCATTTTTGATACGACATGTGATATTGGATGTCCGGATAAATAACATTAAACTCTCAACGGCAAACAATCTGATTAGACCAGCTTTTGTCCGCTACGGCGCCTCAGAGTTTTATAATAAATGCCATGGCGGTGGTGAAATCCACAACCAGAGAGCTTAAGGTAATCAGTTTTCTAATACTTATAATACCAGTTTAATTCCTTTATGTCATCAAATCAGCAGATTTCATCAACAAAACATTCACATTTAGGCAGATCAATGTTTTCTTTCGTTAGCTGCAACAGAATACACAGCCCAATCTTTGCTATCGAAAAGTAAAGTCTTCATAACAGTATAGTCCTATATGGACAGATTGTCAAAGCGGGTCTTGCCAGTGATATAAGGAGCTTGTTATGATCATTATTTTAATATAGAAAAAGACTTATTGATGCCGTTTAATCCAGGATATTCTTCTTTATGTCGCATTACGCTTGCGTGTTGTTACGCTTGCGTGTTGATAAAGCGTCAGATGTTCTTGCTTTCTACTCATTTCGATCTTTCAAAAGCTAACCTATCCAGTTTAGTGAAATCCCTTGCTCGACATGAAAACAAGACCTTTAATAACTGCAGGTAAAACATTGTAGAAACAAGGTGCAACAATTTCTGAAGAACGGCTTTAATGTTTGTCAAAAGCTTTCTTTGGCAAAAGGGGTCAGTGTTTGAGTGCACAATGACTATTCACTTACATATTTCTAACTTAAAATGGCGGATTTTAATATGACAGCTGTTTAATGGGGGATTTTAATCAAGGGGTTGTATAATGGGGGAATTTAATCAGAGGGATGTATAACAGTAAATTTTAATCACGGGTTTGTATCATGGGGAATTTTAGTCAGGAAGCTACACATGATTTGGATATTACAAACGTGGGTGGGTGGTTCTTGTTATTGTTTTGGTATGAGACATTATTATCAATAAAGCTTCAATTCATATAATTTGGGACAAACAGTAGTCAACAAAATTTGCCCATGTATTAAAAAAGTCTTGATCAATATCACGTGGCCGTTTGTATCCAGTTGGATAACAGAAAATTCAGTCAATTCATTATCATTGACCTTACGGGAGACAATAATAGATCGCCCCACCTAACAAATCACCTGACTTAACCTTCCACAAACATGCAATATGTTGCATAGAAATATGTTTCAGTTTATGTGATATGTGTATTTCATGTGATTTGTGATATTCTGAAAAATATAAAATAACAATGTTGCAATAATTATGCTGCAGTAAACAATATTTATATATGCAATTAAGGTTCATACATTAATAATTTAAGCGTTTGATTTCAGTAAATAATAGCAATCAATTATAAAGCTATTTAAGAACTTATTCGTATGAAAGGAAACTTGATCCAAAAGATGCTGATGTATTTAGCATATAATGTTATCCTTGTTAATTTTATCTGACTTATATTTATGATGCATTGGAAGTATATGAATTAAAATTAATAGATAAGATAAGAAGACAAGCATTCTTTATTTCAGACTACATAGACCACATAATACGACTGTTTACCATACCAGTTAACTAACATATGAACTATGTATACAGGTATTTTAATATCAAGCAATTTTTTAAAGTGTGTCCAATGATTCAATGCCTTACTAGCGCCTAAAAAGCTTGAAAATACTGGGCTGACATTTTCTACATAATAGATGACAGTTTCCTTAAAGGCATATAGACATAAATCTGTTGGATGCTGCTTTTTAAAACCAAACTGATTATCAGAATAATAAATATTTACTGTTTAGAAGCATACTGTTGTACGTACTAATTTTAAGGTCCCCTATGTTTGTCAGATGGAATTTTGATCAATGATGTCTGTTTATGTTAACATAATAATGCATGAATAATGTATCCGAAGACAGATTTTTGAAACATTTATTTTATATTTCTTTATCACTAATATCCCATCTCTCTTTCAGCCCAATGAGAAAGTAAAGAGTCACTCTAGTATCGTAGAGATCGAAAAATCACTAATTTTGGGACACGACAACATTAAAGTGTAAATTTACAAACTTTAAAATAATGCGACTTAGGGTTAAATGCTTCCTACATAAGAATAAATGATATATATCAAAGACCGAAAGTTAGGGGCTTCTCCAAAAATATTCTTGAAAAGTTAATTTTTACATATATATTTTTCAATTTCAATTTCATTTTTTAAACCTGTCAACAGGACAAACTTTAATATCAATAGCAAACATTGTAACTGCCATCAGTTCAATATTGCTACAAGCAGCTTGTCGGAGGAAAAGCGTGGTATTCCCTTGACCATTTGACGAGAGCTATGGAACCGTAAATGCTTCGTGATCGTCATTTGGAAGCCACGAGTTACACATGTTTCGTTCATAAAAAAAAATAAGCTATGTTTAGGAACGACATGATTTACTTGTATCAGTCGTTTAAAACTGTTCGCGTCGTTCCATTAAATCCATTGTTGGACTTTATATACACAAGCTTCGTGGCAGATTTATTCATCATTCAATCACATCATTAAAAACAAAATCGTCTGAATCACGAATGTGCTTTCAGTCTCTCCTGTAAAATTTAATTCCAACCCGGCTTCATAATTTACAATTTTCAGTCTCTCCTGTAAAATTTAATTCCAACCCGGCTTCATAATTTACAATTTTCACATAATTGCAATGTATTTGTTACAATACAAAAAGAGATATGACTACCTTAAGCAAGAAAGAGCACTGCTGCAACATTATTTCGAAGAAGTATATGATGGTAGAGACTTTTAAGATAAGAGAGACAGTTAGTGTGCAGTTAAAAGGTTACCAGAGATGATTGCGCCAATGATTGCCAGGACTCCAGTCACCGTGATGGGGAAACATGAGTAAATAAATACAATAATCAGGGTAACCAATCCAAAAACCCAGCCCGAGATGCCAAGGGTCATCGATCCGACCTGAATTCCGGAAAAGTCTGAAACAAAACAAATAAACAAATTTATTATATATTTAATAAAGAGATATCACAATATCTCTGTGGAAGAAAATGGTGGCGATATAGCTTTTTGAACTATGTCTTTACGTATGTTATTCAGATTTGTGTTGCCATATGCAGGTCTCTCTCTCTCTCTCTCTCTCTCTCTCTCTCTCTCTCTCTCTCTCTCTCTCTCTCTCTCTCTCTCTCTCTCTCTCAGGATGAATAGAGACCTTACAATGTTTCAAGAGTGTTGACCCAGTACATTATCAGTAAAGAAGCGCCATCAATAACGCCTAAAAAAGGACCCCAAATAACGACAAGAATGCATACAGTATTATCTTTTCATAATTAGGTTGTCGCCTGAATCATTCATATTGTCAGTGACTAAACTTTAATGACCTGTTTTTATTCGATATTCTGTGTCACAGATACAATATTATATGCATATTATACGCGTTGACAAACACTCCACATTTCTAAAAGCTCTTGATTACGTATGTCAATAAAATTATTTAAGTAGCGGTCTTAACTGTCGTCAAAATCATAATCATAGCTCAGAACGACAGAATGTAGTGTCAATTGCAAATCGATATGTAGTGACAATCGAAAGTTGGGTGCAGCATCTGTTACCGAAATTAAACACAAGGTAGACAATACACAAAATATCACGATTGGATGCCAACATAAGCAACAACAACAAAAATAGAAACCAAACTCCTAAAAAGTAAATACACAATTATTAAAATATGTTGTTTAATGATGTTAAGCTCTGTAGTTTTCGACTGATCTGACATGATTTCACCAGACACCAACTTCAAAAATATTCAATCTATCAATCCGCACAAGTAATGTGTTGGCTTCGGTTTACGGTTGAAGATATATAGAAATGTCTTCAGTGACCTAGCTTGGGGAGGGCGGGGGGAGATAGTTGTCCCTGGGCGCCATGTGCCAGGGACGCCAAAATGAGGAAAATACGACTATTCTTTATCTCAGATACACTCAAAGAGATTGCCAACTTTATGTTTTGTGTCCGGGCGCGAATTACTCTCGCTACTACACTGGCTGCCTTCTAGCAAGTTAGCATCTATTTAATATGGGACACTTTAAATTTCCACAAATATTCATTATACTACTATCGAGTGGACAATATTTTTTAATCTGGTTCTGGTAGCTATAAAATATATTGCTTTTGACTTTCCATTCATCTACTGAAAAATAATTAACAAAAATGTATAAACCTTTCAAACAGCCCAACCAGAATGTTCGTGGAAACATTACAATTTTTGCTTTAATTTCAGAAATTATTCATATTGTGTTATAATGACTTTGCAGAGGTTTAACCGGCAAAATATTGAAAATATATGTTTTAAACACACCACTGACTATATCATGTCTGGATTTAATTTTGTTAAACAGATTAGATGCTTGTTTATTACTTGCCTGGATCTATTGTTGTCATTTTTGCAATACAATGGTGTTTTATCCTTGTTCATTTACACGATAGTACAAAAATGCAATTCACTTTCCGTGCTCATTACTTTATTTCGTCCACTTAATCCTCTCTCTCTCTCTCTCTCTCTCTCTCTCTCTCTCTCTCTCTCTCTCTCTCTCTCTCTCTCTCTCTCTCTCTCTCTCTCTCTCTCTCTCTCTCTCTCTCTCTCTCTCTCTCTCTTCAAAATGCATAAAGGGTATTTACTTCTAACGAGTGAATAACGTATATATTTCATCGATTGGGTGAAAAACCTTACCACTCTTGAAAATACATATCTTTTTCACCCAAGAGATACCACGCATGCTATTCACTCATAGGAAGCAGATTTTTCTTTACATTTTATGTTCAAAAGGAAGATTTACTATTACTATAGTGAAAGTCCTATCTGTTAAGATGACAAGGAAGATTTACTATTACTATAGTGAAAGTCCTATCTGTTATATATGCGTTCACAACTGACTATTTAAGTAACGGGTGTCGCCTTTAAGAATTTTATTACATATACATTGGAAGGTCAGTATTTAAAAGCCTCGACAAAAACACATACGGCAAAACTCAGTGTTAATGTATATGGATATTTTTGGACACCGTCAGCGTTTAAGTATTATCTAATACAAACCAGATTTGAATGTCGCACTTTGACATCACAATAAAAGCTAAGCATGTTGAAAATAAACATTTACACTACATTGTGACTAGAAAAACCGACGTACTCTTTTCTTAACTCCGTTTAGTACCTGGCCACCATTGTGAAAGTCCATAGCTATCAAAAATGTTCGTCTCGAAGTTTCTTGATAGTTCGGGTACAAAGCATTCAATAATCATGACAGAAAAGACTGGATAAACTATAGAGGCACTACATTTTAGAACAATAATATTTTAATTTATTTAAAATTAATTTATTTATTATTTAATTTCGGATGAGTTAATGCGCCTACATGACCACTTAGACACACACTACAGATCTCACGCGATGTCAACGGTTTATTAGTTATGTTCTGCTGTGTTTTATGATTTTTAGCACAGAAAATATAAACAGTAATATAAATCACATTCACATTTGACAGTAAATTAGCACATTAGGAATAACTATAAAAATCATATCCTCTTGGATATGAACTCAGTTTGTCTTTCGCGGGAGGCTGTCTTGTTAAAAGCTCGAATACGTAATAGTCTAAGATAAAATTCACATAACTTCAAGACTATAATATTATCAGTGTCTATTGACAATCAGTGAAAAATATATCATTTCTCTCATTCGCAGCCTAGTATAAAATAATGTTCCATTTCATTGTTCATGTGTCGAAAAACACGATTAATATTACGTCTTCAATGCCCATCTTTTCTTCTGCTCCCTAAACTATTTTGTTCCAAACATAATTTCGAACACGGAGAAATATCTGAAGAGAATTATTCCATATTCATGCACTGTGTATTTGATTTAAAATATTTTGTCGCATGTTTCATTACACTTTTTCATTTGAAACTGGCGATCAACAACCTTAATCCCAGAGACTATAAAAATCAATAACATTCTGAGGGACCTCGATAAATTTGATTGTGTCAAGCTAGACGACAAGTGATCTATTCCATTTCAGATTATAAAGACCGATTACTATTAGATTATCTCTTTTATCAGGACAATGCCTACTTTCAACTACGTCACTAAATTAAAAAAAAATAAGTATTTTGAACCGCAAATGTAAAATTTTTAGCGAATATTTTTTGCATAATTTTACAATACAGCATATATTAAGGTAGTTCCAAACAAGTTTCGCCTTCAGGTTACGCTGCCTTATAAAACAAACACAAAATACGTCACGGCTGTCGGGGGTAACTGTAGCTTATCCTCGTGCAAAGTAAGGAAAAATAAAAACTTGATTTGCCAAAGAGAAGTCAAGCTAATCAATAAAACTAAGTGATTTGACTTCAAATCCCAAATTGTATGCAATTGTACTCTTCCAGATATTCTTCTCTAATGACAATGACTATGGTGTGTGTGTGTGTGTGTGCGTGTGTGTGTGTAAACAGAAAGTATTAAAAAGGTATTGCTCCTAATATTGGCACTGAAAAGAGTATTCATAGCCACTGTTTTAAATATAATTCACAAGTTCTCTCCAGTGTATGTAATAATTACGCGTTGTATATGTCCAGCAAATGTAAAATGTTTTTAAATAATCTAACTTTTACATCTATGGAATCTGGAACAGTTTTCGGGTCTTTAAAAACTTTGAAATCTATGAATTTCCCTCGATCGAAATTTAAAGGTATAAAACTAACGAGAAACGACTGATATGAAATCAGCCTAATTAAACAAACACGGATGAATTCAATGCATTGAATGTATAAACATAAACGATGTTTGTTGACAATGGAAGATTCCATTAACATTCTGAGCAATGAAATCTAATATATTGCTTCACTATTACTGAAATAGTTAAAGCATATATAAAGATAATCGGCCTTAAACAAAACTAATTATGAACATTCTAAAGCAATGGGGTGATCATTTAAAATCATAACTTTATTCTTAGATCCCATCGTCTTTTTGAGATATTAATTCAAGCATAAATATGTAGCTGATATTTGAATATCCATATTATTTGTTTCCAAAGATAAAAGCACTTTTCCATTCCATCTATGTCTTGTTCGTTTCTTCATCCTCGATTGCAGTGGACGAGATCTCTTCCATTTCTTAAACAGATTAAATTTGATTTTGTGCAGAAAAGAAAAGGAAGATTATATTGTTAGAAATGTTACGCGAATATTGTATTGTTTCTTATAATCCATTTCCGCTTTCTCTTGCATCTTGTACGATGTTGATGTGTTTTGAAAATTTGCCATTAAAGGATGTTTAGTGTTGAACAGTTGTAGCCATAGTAACCGTGTGATAATGATTGTCCTCTTTTAGATATCTTTTTGTATAACGCATATACAAGACTACATTATTTACAGTATTACTATATAAATCTCTCTCGTACGATCTAATACGCATTCCTGATGATTTATATTTTGATTAATAAACAGTCTTTTGTTCATATTCATTTTTTTTTCAGACATACCATTTTTTATCATTGTCAGTCTGATGCCACATAAATCTTGATAGATTCATTTCATCTTTGAACAATCCAGTAACATAGTCCTCGTTTGTGTCTTCGCAAAAATGACAATTTTTAGAGAATTGTTTAGTGAATATTAGTCTGCCATTAAAAACGAAATGTCATTACCGTATTTGTTTCTTAGCTTTTGTAGTAATGCAACACTGCAACGCCTCCATAAACTGGTTTTGTTGGTTTCATTTGCTTATCCTCCATACATATTGAATGCTCATCTTTAATTGTTCTCCTAGCACCTTATAAATAATTTTATATTTTTAAACGTGTATTACATTTAAATATATCCTTACAGTTAACATTGTATGAAAATTTCTCAAATATTTGTATCAAATACAGAGCAAATTTTGTTTTCTTCTAAATTATATCCTTCTTTTTCGTATTAAATTTATAGTTGATTGAATTAGTTAATTAACGAAACCTTCCATATCAGGCATTGTTTTTTGTTCTGATGGAAAAACACTAAAATAGTAATGATGTTCTTTTGATACGTTGCTTGAACGAGCGGTATCAAACCACAACCTGGAGAGATTCCTGCTGGAAGTCATATGTTTAACCTAAATTTCCATTCTATACAAACAATTTACTCTAATCAATGTGAAACCAGATTTCCCAACTTGCCAAGTATCTATCAACCGTTCCTTGCATAGTTTCCCTTCATCAAATTTCCGTCAGCAGTTCGCGTCGTAGAAACTCTACAACTATATCCTAATTCAGGGAACTATTTTAACTATGCCACCTTAGGCCTGTCAGTCCAAGGTTCTGATGTACATTTCGCCAGCATGGCGACATAAACTATATCTGCAGAGTCCCTTCTTGGTTATTCCAATGTGTACTTTACCGATTTTCAAACGTAACTACTGCCACTGTTGTCACAACACCAAGATACACTACTAAATTTCATTAGGGACTACATTATTCCGGGCCAGTCGTGTAGTTTGGGTCTGAATCACTACTAATTGACAATCGCATCATGGAAACTCACCAACATTTTCTCCCCGTGACGTTTTCTCCTATTAATTCTTTAATCGGAGCGCTATAACTATTTGCGCATCTCCAAAACTTTTACTATATATATATATATATATATATATATATATATATATATATATATATATATATATATATATATATATATATATATATATATATATATATATATATATATATATATATATCAATGCCTGAGGGTGCATGTAGATGTACATTTCATTCATGTATCTTGCATGCATTGTGAATGCGATTTATAATAAACCTTTTTGGAACTTTACTATTCAAGTCTAACAACTAACTTTCTCCTCTCGTTTTACCCCCAATACACTTTTCTAAAACGTTAAATTTAATCATTCTAATACACATACGCCGCTTTTGAGAATAGTCCTCTTAAATTTTTTCATAGATAATTATGAAATATGGGCAGTGTTGTTTACAAAATTTTAACATGAACGACCCTCCTTGATCACTTCAATTCGTTTACCTCATTTTAGTAATTTGCACCGTGGGCTTCATTTGCATCACAATAGGGAAAAGAATATATTTGCTGGGTATTGCAGGATGCTTAATATCACCGTATATTAGTTCTCGTGTGAATTAATAAGCGGTAAGGATTCAAAATTCTTAATGTTTGCATTTTGTTTACTTTGTTTCCATGTTACAGAACACATAGTTTGGCAATATCCATAAAACGAGAACATTTAATATTAGTTGTTGTTGGGCTTAACGCCATTTTTCAGCAGACAATATTCTATTCATGGCGGACAGTATAACTGGTGGAGGAAGAAACCGGGAAATCACCGGAAAGAACTACCGACCCACGAGAAGCTAGTGGCAATATTTCTCACCTATCCTCATTTGCCGAATCCTAGACTGGAACACACACAGACAGAGATGAGATGGCAGTGCTCCGTAACGGACAGCGCTTTAGACCACTTGGCCACTCGGGGCTACCGTGTTATTAGTTATAGGCTTCTGTTTTAGGTGACGTATGATGTTCGTTGTTGTTGTTGTTATTGTTGTATTTTGTTCTACGTTGAGATCATAATTAATCAATGTCTACAAATATAACATTTAAACTAAATTAGGTAATCGTTTAAGTAGATATCGATAAACAAATAATAGTAAATAAAGTTAAAAATACCTCCTTTTGCGAATTTTTCGATCTGCGCGATGTCAAAGGAACATGAATAGCTGGTGCTGCATGTCATTATTAGCCCGGAAAATGTCTTAGTCCCACCTACATCCGTCGAGACATTCCAAAATGGCGTGAAGAACCCAGCCGTCAGGGCCAGGAAGCCTATTATGGTTAACAAATACGCCAAACAGGCAATGAGGCAGTTGTTCTTGAATAAAGTCATGGTGACGTTGATTTCAGCGTTAATGTTGGTAACTCTTTGTGACCAACTGGACCAAATGTCTAGAGAATCTAATTTTTTCCACAGGTGTGCGAATGTTAATGAGACGAGCTAATGAAACTTGAATATAAAACGACAATGAAAAATTCACGTAAAGTGTTATCGGGTCCTTCTAAAAGCAAATAAAGATTTCCGTCCAGGAGGAAAAAGAGCTGTAATCACATTTGTTTGTCTAGGCCTGGTAAATCGAAGACAGTCTGTCAAATACTTATAAATAAACGAGTGCCAGTCGAGTGCTGATAAATCGAGGAAAAACCTGAGACCCTGTGATATGTCGACTTTAAACTCGGTCGAAATTCTCAGCGACAATGTATATGTATATCAAGGTTTGAGTGTAATATATATATATATATATATATATATATATATATATATATATATATATATATATATATATATATATATATATATATATATATATATATATATATTACACTCAAACCTGCAATACATTGTGCATGGCTATCTAATTATGTTGCTTGTATGACAATCCGCATACCTCTGCACATTTGCAATCAAGTTTATTGTCATGTTCAGATAAAACAGTGACAGCTTTTCAGGCAGAGATAAATCAACGGGAATCTGAGATCAAGCTCGTATGAATTTTGAAATCAGGGGGAATTCTCAAAAAGAAGTAAAAACGTGTTTAGACTGAAACAAAACTCGTTGCACTTTTTGTAGATGTGAATGTAGGGTTCGTTGCGATGATTTACACCAGAAGGCACTCTTATACTTTTGTTGTTTTGTTGTGGGAGGTTTTTTGTTTCGTTTTTTATATACCCAGTCGTCGTTGAGCACATACATGTTAAATATGACCTCCAAATGCAGTACGAAGTCATGAGCTAATGCGTTCAAAAATTTATAAAAGTCACATGTCTCCACAAATGGGAATTGTCATCAGGTATACCAAACATCGGCAAGTCAGAAAAAGCATTGGGGATTAATATTTCCACCAATAATAGCTGCAGTCGTCATAAACATAGGTACCTTAGCTTTTTTGTGACAGTATTTTCACTTTAAATAACTATTATATTAAAGTGGAGTTTCTTTAACGGATTTTATAAAATAAAAAAAAAAACATCCTCTGAGAAATTGACATTTTATCAAACAGTGGGGGACCGAGGAGAAAATAATGTGTAATTAGGAAATTTAAACCCGGTTTCCTTCTACCTGATTAAATTAACAATGAATTACGTGGCTTTTTAATAATCTGTGACATATTTGTGACAATTCTCGGTTTTATATATATATATATATATATATATATATATATATATATATATATATATATATATATATATATATATATAGTAGGTGTGGCTACTACTGATTATAGCTTGCAATGTGTGTGACACGTGCATATATATATATATAGGTGTGATACTAATGATTATAGCTAATGTGTGTGACACGTGCATATATATATATATATATATATATATATATATATATATATATATATATATATATATATATATATATACACACACATGGGTTACATGACTTTCCTTTATCTCATTCCTAAATGCAAGTTTGGGGTCTATGTGGATGAATGCAAGTGCGGTGGGTACATTCCTATATAAATTACAATGGTGTGGACTATAGCCTCTGAAGGTTTTGTTGACCAAAAGTCAAATTAGTTATCTTGACTATAATTTACCGCCACCACCAATACCTTTATGGGGATGGGTGTAATTTCAAATTTGAGATTCCATACCGCCAAGAGCAATGTAGGGAAAATGGTTTCCATGTTTGAATTGGAGAAGAGGGGATGGGTATTGTATAGTATATGAATATATCCTTTTCATTTTGGCTCTACCTATCCCTGAAAAATTGTAAGGGTCGCCCGGGGTACAGGCGTGTCTTCTATGTAAAACAATGTACTACACTCGTGAAAATGTCACTTGCCGACAATGAATTTTGGTTAACATAGCTAGCTGATCTAATGATTAAGCTGTCTCTGCATGACCTCTACCTGGACTTGTTACAGTGGAGACACGCTTACATACCTCAAATTATAGTTTTCCTACTTAGCGGATTTTGAAAGGTATTAAAGAACAACTTTGTTCAAGGTGGTATACTTACTATAAATAAACCAAGCAATGAAAACAATCGAAATTCTCCTCAGTTGTTAAATAAATGTGAATGATGGTTCCAAAGTGTACATGATATAAAACGGGGATGAAGGTTCTAAAGTGTACATATTATAAAATGGGGATGATGGTTTCAAAGTGTACACGTTATAAAATGGGTATGAAGGTTTCAAAGTGTACACATTTTAAAATGGGGATGATGTTTTCAAAGTGTACACGTTATAAAATGGGGATGAAGGTTCCAAGTGTCCATATTATAAAATGGGGATGAAGGTTTCAAAGTGTACACATTATAAAACGGGGATGATGGTTCCAAAATATACAAGCTATAATATGAGGAAGACGGTTCCGAAGTGTATATATAAGTGTCTATATTATAAAATGGACTTACCTAAATCCTTAAAAGAAGATAAGTTAAATATTGATAGGCCTAAATAAGTATCTGCTATGGTGCATAATTCTTGAATTTGACGGTTAATTATTCGCAACGCTACTTGGCAATTTGATAAGCGCTTGCAAATAACGTTGAAAGGTGAGACTGGATTGCAATTACTGGCCATTTCCCGATAGTATTTCTAGCAGTGACCAATTCTTTAGGAGTTTGCAAATTTCTATAGAGTGTTGAGAAAGTTTGTACGTAATGGTAAAAATTTCGAACAAAGTTTCTTAAGTGTTTCACGGTTCAAGCGAAATAGCAATTTTGAAACTAAAAAACGACGGTTACAAACTGCTTCAGACCATGCTTATTAGATCTAATCACACGCGGATTCAAATGAAATGCCATGCGAATTCTGATATTGTGAAATATTATTAACTTTGGTTAAGGGTTTAAATTTAAATATTTAAAGTAATTTAAATTTAATGAGTCCCTTTCTCGAGACTTTTTAAGTATATAATTTATATTTTTTAATTTTTGCACAAATGGTCCTGAGTTGCTTTAAAAAAAAAAACGAAATTTTCCTTTTAATTTGCAGACACGAGATAGGCACTTTTGCAATATTTCATTTTGTTATGAGTTACAATCAAAGCAAAATAGGGTTTTTGTTTCCTTAAATGTACATTTTAACTCTTTAACGAAAGGAATAATAGAAAATATCGTATTTTAAGCAAGCGGAAATACCAACTTTAAATCCGTAACATAAGTTAGTAATATTTCACAGGATCAGAATTTGCCTGGCATTTCATTTGAATAGACTGAATAAGCATGATCCCAACAGTTTGTTACCGTCTTAAGTGGACAAGATGAATGACATTAATCGGATATTTTACCGTGTAATTTGTTTTGTTTTTTTTCAAGTTTAGAAAGGAAAATAAACACAGGACAGAAAGAGAAGAAATTTATACAATTTAAATGCCTTATGACATATTGCCAGAAAAGGAATTATGGGATACTTCCTTTTCAATCAACTTGCTCCGGAGTGAGGTGCGACTAAAATTCTCGCAAGACATTTGTAAAGTTTTCCATTGTCCAGTTGTCCGTTTTGCATTGATTTTTATGACAAATGATAAAAATAAAGAGTTTTATATAATTCTGATCCTTTGTGACACTAGGATCGCGTGATGGTACCGCAGAGAAAAGCGGTAATTCCGGATTTGGTTCTTAGATTAATGGGTGGGATTGGTGGTTAAACGGAGATAACGGTCGATGTCGGTATTTATTACGTTGTTTGCAAGGGGTAAACTTACCAGGCCGGTGTTCTGTAACCAAACGTCAGTGGCAAAAAAAAAAGACATTAAAATCCAGGCAAGGTATGCTATGCCAAGGCTGGTGGGGGGAGGTGACACTCCAAGCAGCTTTTGAAACTTTAGATATCGAAACTTGTCCTTTTTATCTCAAAAAGCCATTTACTCGCGTAACGACTACATGCGTGGAATTATTGTTTTTTTATGTAATGTACAAAGCCTATCATGTGTTGATCTGATGTTGTGGGAGATTTGATTACCATTGTCATGTGAAGGGGTGGTTATGTGGTGGAATCGAAGACTCACCTCTTATTAGCAATAATCCAATGAGCTGATGGGATTGCATGGGATTTGGAACTAAAGTTTGTGTAACTGTACTAGAGATAAATAAAGTCTACGTGTACTTTACAGACTGTTCTGTTGAACATTGTTTACCATTACTGCATCAGTTTCAAATACTGAACCATTTAAATACAGGTTTCCAAGTTGATAGTAGCAGGTTGATCCTTATTTTCAATAGCATTTCAGTGTTGGTATTATAATTAAACTTGGTTCATATTTATTAGAAGATTGTTTCCTATTGTCGATGGCATTTCAACGTTGATAGTAAACATGGTTCATATTTTTATAGCAGGTTGTTCCTTATTTCCAAAAGCATTTCAACGATGAAACTGAACATGGTTCATACTTTTACAGCAGATTGTGAATTATTTTCGATAGCATTTAAAAGTTGATAGTGAACACACACACACACACAAATATATATATATATATATATATATATATATATATATATATATATATATATATATATATATATATATATATATATATATGGTAGTAAATATAAGGATAAAGATGAAAACAATATATAAATTAGAATACAAACAGACAGACTGATGTATACATACGTTTATTTTATCACAAATAAAATATATGGACAAGTAAAAACTCCAAGAAGTAGATTCAAAACAAAGAAATATATATTTATTTGAACAATATGAGATCATAATTAATATGATAACATTTGATAAAAGTGATATCATTATTAATCTCTGTTTATCACATACTTATAGGCACACGTCCATAAATATTTTAAGGTGTAATCAAAGCAATAAA
This sequence comes from Potamilus streckersoni, assembly GCA_016746295.1. Classification (NCBI taxonomy): domain Eukaryota; kingdom Metazoa; phylum Mollusca; class Bivalvia; order Unionida; family Unionidae; genus Potamilus; species Potamilus streckersoni. Next base: position 1,697,547 of record JAEAOA010000858.1, on the reverse strand, counting down.
ATAAATCACATGAATTCTTCGATTCTCACAACTCCTGATTTGTCAATAAAAACTATCCATTATTCATTTTCTCCGAAAATAGCTAAATATATCTATCCGAGGACGGAAATTTAATGAGAATCAAATGTAAACAAAAAATTCATATTTACATTTAGAAATTGTTCAATAGAAAATGTGGTGATGATTGGGCCATAGAAAGTCTCTCAAAGTGCCAATAGTAGTGTGTGACCGTCACTAGCTTGGTCACTATGGGCATCATCGTAATTTGACGTACTGCGTCCGTTTTACATAGGCTTCAATGACGTGGGTCCTAATGAGAGTTTTTGTAATAAATGATTATTTCTTGCATCCATATTTCTGAAATATTTTGCATGATATAAAATTCTGAGAAACTAAAGATTCTAATTCATGATGCCTAAAATAAATGTACAGCATTATCTAAGGCAGAACCTTGAAATATAGTATACAGAACGTAATGGAGATAACAGTCCCCTATATGACTGTTTTAATATTCACCAGATACACCTGATTTGATGAGTCATTTTACTGGGAAAATGATTTAATTTAGTAAACAAATTTAGAAATTATCCCAACCATATTGCAATGGTACGTATTTGTGTGTCAAAACGGAAACATTCATTTAAAAGCAATGCTGAAAGCGATGCCTACTAAAGACTTCTTTACTGAAAGTCGTAAAATGAAATATTTAATTTAAATTCACATTTATCAGATATAGTTTTCAATATTTCGAAAGTGTATTTTCTTCTGCAAAAAATAACTTGGTGAACTACTTTAAGATAACTTTGTGGACTACTTTAAAGCAAGCATGCTTTTTATTTATTCTTTTGTTCCTCCATTTTTGTCATAAAACCAACCGCGAACCAGTCATCCTTACATGCATATACCCTTATTTTGAAAAAAAAACCTCAGCTTTCCTACAACTGAAATCGAATTTCTTACTGGAGAAATGCAAAGGAACGCTATACGGTAGTGTGTGTGTGTGTGTGTGTGTGTGTGTGTGTGTGTGTGTGTGATTTTGAGTTCTACCAATGTAGGGGTGTAATAAAGAGAAGAAAAAAGGCGTCTCCATAGCAACAATCTCCACATCAGAATGAAAATGAAGACTATAAAATGAATTAGCTATCTATACATTTCAAAAAAACGCAACACTGTTCATGATAATAGCAAGACCAGTGATTTGGTATATTGACATACATAGTATGTTACCTGTCTACCAATATCCGACAAGAGATTTTGTCTACAAAATGCAAAATATAAAAAGCATTCTTTTAAATTCGCTTTACACTTTTTAAGTCGTGATATCACTTTTTCACAAAATTCCTTATTTTGATTGCACACTCACTCAGTTTAGGACGTTCGCCAGTTAAGAAATCTATTTACATGCAAACGATTGTACAGTTTAAATTTATTTACCAGAAGAATATTGCTAGAGATATAGAATTTAATGAATATAACAAGATATATGGAAACAATATATGAGAAGACTGAGCTCTTACGATGAGGAATATTGTGCACATTAAGTCAGGATTGCTTCCCGGTTCTAACAAACCGGTCTAGCAACCATCTATGGATTAAAACGATCGAATCATAAAGTCAACTATTAGCCAGCCTCCCAAAACTTTTGTAGTATTGAAACATCGAAGTTGTCTATATGCTTGAAAAGTGTCAGCTGGCTGAGTTATTTTGAAAACGTCTGATAAAATGGATCTAAGACTATTAATAAAATTTCAATGGTATTTGTTAAACAAGGAATCAGAGAAGAAATGCTTGTCTAATCGTTTTTATACATACATTAAAAAATCCTGACTAAAGAATATAAACAAGATCCATAAACTAAACTGTGATTGTCAAATTGAATCGGATTTAAAAACTAAATGCTTCAAGGTTTTGTTTTCAGGTATATGGATTCAGAATAGAGATTTTATTAAATAGATCGGCAGTTCTTTTATTTCAAATGTAAGTATAATATTTTGTCGCCAAATTCAAACTTCAGATTAAAGTTTACTAACAACGAAACCTTATGAAGGTATGATCACCAAAATTGCGTGATCAAGAAAACAAGTATTTTGTAATGGTACAATATTTTTTCTTCCATTTTGATCTAAGTTTGAGTTATTCGAAATCGAAATTCTTACAATGAAATCATTTCTAATGTAAAAGTTCTTTGTGATATGTATTTTATGAAAGGATATCTTGTAATGAAGGCAATAGCTGTCAGTTGTAAGGAACTACGTCCACATTGTAAACTGACAGTTGTAAGGAACTGCGTCCACATTTGTAAACTGACCGTTGTAAGGAACTGCGTCCACATTGCAAACTGACTGTTGTAAGGAACTGTGTCCACATTGCAAACTGACAGTTGTAAGGAACTGCGTCCACATTGCAAACTGACAGTTGTAAGGAACTGCGTCCACATTGCAAACTGACAGCAGTTCCACATTGCAAACTGACAGTTGTAAGGAACTGCGTCCACATTGCAAACTGACAGTTGTAAGAAACTGCGTCCACGTTGGAAATGTCGAACACTTTTTTGTGGAGTACTGGTTCTAACGATTTTCGTAGATGCTACAAACCCCGAATTTAAAATAAAAGCAACGGATAATTATGTCAAAATGTAAACACCTATCTATAGTAGACGCATTTAAACAAAATTTTATTAAAAACTCAACTGCTATTTCTTGCACAGCAACAAAATTTGTTGCATGCGAGAAAAAAAAACAAGTCACATTAGTTGTCGGCAATTAATTAATTTAGCCAACTGAAATTAATTTTCCAAAATTGGCAAAAGAGATAATGGCTTTGCAAATAGGAACCATTTATTTTACAAATATAGACTGTTTTGAAAATATTAAGATAATATAACAAAGCGAAGCTCAGTATGCATAATAGAATAACATGTTACGCAACATAAACTTTTTTTGCATTGCAATTTTCACCAAACTACTTAAACAATGGATTTATTCAAATAAAAGGCTATCTACACAATTTAATTCGTACACATCACATCTTAAAAGAAAACAAACAGCAAAACAACAATGATCAATAATAGTGTAAACTTTCTTTGAGGTCAATATAGAAAATTTGGATTTGCACATTTTAGGTTGGATCAGCACGTGGAACCAGCACGTGAAAGTGAACAGACATTTTTACATCACGCAGACATTGATGATGAGTACGATAGCGACCAAAATCATCAGTGCCGATCCGCCCGTGTACAGACCTAGGGACCAAGACACCGCCGCTTCACTGATGGTGATAATCCCCTTACCGTACATGATGACGCATGCAACACCTGTTATTCCTGTAAGACATAATATATATATATATATATATATATATATATATATATATATATATATATATATATATATATATATATATATATATATATATTACCAAATTGTTTTTGCTGTAAGAGGAAAAATTCAAATTTGCTATTATAATGTGATATATTGCACGAACATCGAAGTGACGACCCTAATGTCGTAGGGAAGCTGCAAAACTGTTCAATTATACTGCTATAATGTGATATGGCACGAGTATCGAAGTGACAACTCTAAAGTTGCGGGACAACTGCAAAACTTTACAATTATTTCCTGAAACAAATATTGGTATCATGAGGAAATAGTTGTATATTTTCTTTTCTTCGATACCGTAATATCGGAGGATCACTGATATTGTTATGTGTATTTAATTTGCATGTTTGATGATTGTTTGTTGTTTTCTTTTTAAATTTAATTGTATGTTAAGGATAATGTAAAATTGCACCTAGTAGCAGACCTTCTCCCAAATTCAGGGACAGTTTTGTAAACAATGTTATTTACCTATTTCTGATTGACTAATAAATATTAGGATTATTATCTTCAGCTGAGCGAAGGACATTGTATTTCTTTTTTCACATTACTAGACCTGGTCCACTTGATGACTTTCACTTGCTTTGTTATGGTTTTGGTAACAGATCTTCTAATTTGCAACTAGATTATTCTTGAACAATAAATTTTTGATCACCCCTGTTTTCTTTTTATGATATCTTCTTAATATAAATATTGTTTACAGGAAAATTAATCTAGGCAGAATCAAATTGAATTATTCTTGTGCAATATTCTGACTTGGTTTAAATTATGAAATTCAAACACTCATCTCTGAAAATACAAAGTGCAAAAACAACAATATTCTTGGGAATTGAGTCTTCGATTTATAGTGAAATTCAAAAAAGGATATATTATTGGATTGTATTGCTGTGATCAAACATAAGACTGTTGGCACATATCCACGACACAGGCCATCACGGGAGCATCACAACTTCCAGGATTTATTTTGGAATACCACTAATATTTATTAAAAACATTATTATTAGGACTTGTGTTAGAATTCTATGATAATTTGGGATTTAATAAGCAATATCCTAAGTTATGTTTTTAAATTTTCACTTTGTATTTTAGGGGGGAATAAATTATTTGTTGAATTTTACAAAACTTGTTGGCTATCGCTTTTTTCTGTTACTTTGTTTAAAACTTAGAGCCGTAAAATAGTCTAATATCACGTGACAGTAGCAAGCCTCCACACCCACCCATCACAAACACACACACACACACATATATACATATATATATATATATATATATATATGTGTGTGTGTGTGTGTGTGTGTGTGTTCTAATTGAACATATATGCTTGAACATTTACATTTTGTGTTTTTAGAATTTCTCCCTTCCTCTGAAAGACAATGAATTTATTTAGCATGTTAAATCCGCTTATTTGCATTGAAATCATTGATGTGCGAGTCGCTAATGTGATGACAGCCTGTGTCATGGACGCATCTTCACGATCTCCATGCTGACACAAAAATGTAAATATTGTTTTTATAGTTGATCGAGATTCAGCAATCTCGTTAAATGTCTGCAAATATGTTTGAAAACTTATTTGTTACATTTAGTTGAAATGCTAAAACATGAAGGCATTTTGCCTAATACGTCTCTCTCTCTCTCTCTCTCTCTCTCTCTCTCTCTCTCTCTCTCTCTCTCTCTCTCTCTCTCTCTCTCTCTCTCTCTCTCTCTCTCTCTCTCTCTCTCTCTCTCTCTCCTTTATTTAGCAGCCAATTCTCCTGAAATAGAACTGTACTATCATGTTAGAAAATATAAATTTTTAGGTAACTATACTATTATATAAAATTATAATACATAACGAAAGTGCCAAGAGAAAGAAAGGCAGATTTCGAGTAGATCTTTGCATGTAAAAACATCTTAAAAATCATTGCGGCAAATTCAAATTACGACAGGTGAATCTATTTGATGAACTTAACACATTCCTAGTTTAGTTCTTCATTAATAGTAACGATCAGTAAACAAAAGTAAATATTTACGATTATACATTCATTGTGACATATATCCTCCATGTCGGATTAGTAGCCTAAGAATCGTGGGTTTTATACCCTGTGCAGGCCACCACGGATCGTCTGCATCGCTGTGTCATTGGTAAAGTCTCTTATTTCCTATTTCCTCGGCAAGATATAGCCAATGATGCTATAGAAGTGATGCGAAAACTAAGAATGGTTTTGTTTTGCCTTAAATAAACCTAACAAAAACAAAAAACAGAAAACACTGTACCAACTGTGCTAGCGCGTCATCCCGGGTGTACTAAATAAATGACTACAACTGCACTCCCAGAGGAAGAAAGTCGAGTCTAACTTTATTATACGTCTCTGCTTCCGTGAGGTGCCACTAAATTATTTCCACTTTGTTTCACCAGCATAAATGCTGGCGCCATTAATCTTTACGTGCACTGTGAGTTGAAATGTCCTTACCATGTAGACCAGGCCTTGGGGCTATTGCCACAAGGAACGTGATGCAGAAACATTCAATAGTCTCAATAAACGTACTCATGTTTCATTATTCGTATATGCATATATCCATTATCCGTAAAGGCAGAGGATGGTTTATTTACGTCTCCAGCTATTTCTTTTTACTGAATTTCGTTCACACCATGATATACTAGCAAACTGCTTGCAATTAGAAAACAGACTACCTTGAGTAACTGGCCGCTTATTTCACCATAAACAGGGTATTTGTTAAAGGGTTAATTGATAGGGTTTATTATAGGGTTAATTGTTGGGTATTGATCGATGTAAATTTTACCTAACTACTCGTAAAGAAAACTAAGTCCAATGGGTTTTATATGAGACGATTTTTATTTCCTATGTCCACGATTAACAGTGTTTAATATAATATATCGAGACTCCCTAATTCACACGTTGTATGTAACTGTGATAAAAGTTCCATTTTATATGGCGAGTATTTAGATTTCATCTGCTGAATTTCATAGCAACGAGAAGTAGCCTCCTTGTTTAAAATTAGTGCAATACGTCTATGAGAGCGACCGCTAGTGAAGAAATTCTTGTAATTCTTGACCAGTGAATGGTAACTTTCAAACTATAAGTGCATGAAATGTAATGGCTGCTCATAAATGAATACACGAATGATGTATCCTAATGTTCGATACTATTTTGAATTGTTAAAGTGGACATTGTGTATTGTTACTTTTTAACACCAACGCACCTTTTCACCATATAAAAGAACAATTCTGACAAGCAAAATAAACTGTCTAACCACCGCTGTGTAATTCAACAGATGCAATTTAAAAGCTCAACGTACGAAATGGAACTCTCAGCACAACTAATGTGATTCAACATGTTAAATTGGACCTCTCGACATATTACATTAGAAGTTCAACAACCGCGGTGTAATTCATAAGATACAATCTAAAAACTCGACATTGGACATCGAATTGTCAACCAGCACTGTGTAATTCAACAAATTAAATCTAAATACTCAAAATATGAAATAAAACTTTCAACACAAACTCCTTGACATAATACGTAAATTATAAATTCTTATGACATTGAAATTTCAACCACCACCGTGTAATTCAAACGACACAATCTAAAACCTCGACATAGAAAATATATCTTTCAACCACTACTGTTTAATTAAACAGATAAAATCTAAAATATCGACATAGAAATGAAACTTTAGCGACAAGCATTTTTTATACGACATGTGAAACTGGAATTATGGATATATGACATTAAAATTTAAACGGCAACGATCTGATTAGACTAGCTTTTGTCCGCTACGGCGCCTCATAGTTTAATAATAAATACCCTGGCTGTGGTGAAATCCACGGACAGAGAGCTTAAGGTAATCAGTTTTTCTAATACTTATAATACCAGTTTAATTCATTCTGTCATCTTATAAGCATATTTCATCAAAAATAAAAAAGACGTTCAATTTTAGGTAGATCGAAGTTTTCTTTCATTGGCCTCTATGCCGCAACAGAGTACGCAGCTCGATCATTCCCACACAAGAATGATCGATTCTTTATAATAGTAATATAGGACAGATTGTCAGAGCGGGTCTTGCCAGTTATATAAGGAGATTTTATGGTCGTTATTCTTTTTGTCGCATTACGCTTGCGTGTGTTACGCTTGCGTTTTATAACGCTTTCATGTTGTTATATCGTCCGCTGTTCTTGCTTTCTACCCATTTCAAGTTTTCAAAAGCTAAATCATTTCCAGTTTAGTGAAATCCCTTGCTCGACAAATGACCCAGACCATTAATAACTGCCAGTGAAACATTGTCGAAGCAAAGTGCAATAATATCTGAAGAATGGCTGTAAAGTCTGTCATGTACTTTCTTCGGCAAAAGTGGTCAAAGGTGGAATGGATAATGAGTGTGCACTTAAATATTTCTAACTTTAAAATGGCGGATTTTTAATCAAGGGTCTGTATAATAGAATATTTTAATCACGGGGTGTGCATAATGGGGAATTTGAATCGGGTTGTATGATGAGGGATTTTAATCAGGGGCTGCACAATTTTTCGGAAATCACAAACGTGGGTTGGTGGTTCTTGTTATTGTTATGGTATGAGACATTATTATTGATTAAACTTCACATACAATTACATGGAATGTGGAACTATCAGTACTCCACATAATTTGCCCAAATATAAAAAAATAATCTTGATCAGTATCACGTGGCCGTTTATATCCAGTCGGATAGCAGAAAAGTCGGTCCATTCATTGCAATTGACCGTACGGGACACAATAGGTAGATCATCCTACCAAATCACATGACTTAACCTCCGACAAACATGCAGTATGTTGCAGATAAATATGTTTCAGTGTAAGTAATATGTTTATTTAAAGTGATTTGTAATATTCTTAACAATATAAAATTACAAATTTGCTTTTGTTATAATGCAGTAGACAATATTTATATATGTAATTCAAGTTCGTATATTATTAACCTAATTGTTTATTTCAGTAAATAATACCAATCAATTGTCAAGCATTCATATGAAAGGAAACTTGATCCAAGTTATCCTGATGTATTTATCATATAATGTTATCCTTGTTAATTTTATCTGACATGTTTATGCTGCCTTGGACGTATATGTATCACAATGATTAACAAATTCGTAAATAATTACTGTTTAGAAGTATAACATTGTACATAATAATTTTAAGGTCTGTTATATTTGGCAGATGGAATTTTGATCAATGATGTCTGTTTATGTTAACATCATGACACATGCTTAATAGGTCGGAAGATAATTATTTGAAACCTTTATTTTGTATTTCTTTATTACTAATATCCCATCCCTCTTTCAGCCCAATGAGAAAGTAAATAGTCACTCTAGTATCTTAAAGATCGATTAATCACTAATTTTGGGACACGACAACAATAAAGTGTAAATTTACAAACTTACAAATAATGCGGCTTTGGGTTCAATGCCTTCTACACAAGAATAAATGATATATATCAAAACCAGAAAGTCAGGGGATTCCCCACCTATATTCTTGAAACGCTAATTTTTAAAAATATATTTTTGAATCTCAATTTCTTTTGTTTTCTTTTTCCAAACTACCAAGCTACAAGCTGTACATTTTTAATGCAAAAACACGTAATTGCCATCAATTATGTCACTGTTCAGCTGATCGTACACGCGACAAGTCGGTTTCCATCGAAATATCGCCAATGTTTCGGTAAAGTAATTAATCTGATTCATCCATTTAGATGACATGAATATTGACTGTCCAAAATACAAGACCTCTCTTCATCATTATCGATCTGGAATTCAACAAATCATTGCAAATTTTGTAAATACTTTTTCTATTAATTATTGCTACAAGCAGATTGTCAGAGGAAAATGGCTGACCTAAGTGTCTAATTTACGCTCGCTGATTGGTTACTTGATCCAGTGTGATTGACAGGTTACAATAGGTCAGTTGGAATTATAGAATAAAGTCACATTGTATTAGCACAACACGAGTTCTGCCAGGAAGCTGTCCACTGTAAGTCAAAATATCGTGTTTAAAACTTTACATAGAGCTTTAAAATATAATGCCATATTTTGTTTCAGGTTGACCATCTTTCAAATGAACAAACCAGTTGAATTCGCTTAAACTTTGCATGCATTAAAGGATGAGAAAATGTCCTAGTCATCATGTGAGATTAATTTTGTCGGATACAGATTCGTGTACTAACCTGATTAATATAATTAGAATACGAACGTCGGGCGCAGACTCCCGTCCCACCATCATAACCGATGGGCACAACCTTGAAGTTATGGAGAACTAAACATACCTTGGGTCCACCATCTTCAGCTCGCTCTCCATGGATGCTGAGGCGGATGGTAGGATTGCCAAGGCAGCAGCAGCCATGGCCAGACGGAAGCAGGTTGTCTGGAATAACACCAACCTTACTGGGAAGACAAAACTGCGTGTCTACCAGGCCTGTGTGCTCAGCACACTACTCTACAGCAGCGAGGTATGAACCACCTACAAGAGCCACGAAAGGCAACTCAAAAGCTTCCACCTGAGATTCCTGCAGCGCATTGTGTGCATCCAGTGGCAGAACAAAGTACCCAACACGGAGGTTCTGGAACGCGCCAGAATGAATAACATTCTCGATCCTGAGCGAGGGGCGCATTTGCTGACTTGACCACGTTAAGAGAATGGATCCAGACCACATTCCCAAGGACATGCTCTACGACGAGCTAGCAGAAGCAGCATAGCTGACTGGACGGCCACGTCTGCGTTACAAAGATGCCTGCAAGAAAAACACGAAGACGAACAACATCAACGTCAACAACTGGGAGAACTGTGCTGATATCTCTCTGCCTGGCACCTTGCGCGTTCAAAAAGCCAGGGAAACGAGAAACGCAACCCTCGCTACAAAGAGAGCCTGGAAGAAGGTGAAACATCAACAGCCTCAATAAGCATCAATGTTCACCTGCAGAAAGTGCAACAGACACTGTCACTCTATGATCGGACTCTTCGGCCACTCGCAAAGGTGCAGATAAGAAACCCAGCTGGAAGCTACACCATCGTCTCTCGAAGATAGACGGATGCCGATGATAACGACGACGATAATTCTGGTGAAATGATTCAATATGCAATGTGCGAATGACGTGTATCATTGAATTCGTACTTGATCATATCTCGTGTACTACACGGATGTGTTTATTTCATTTTAGCTAATTATGAATTTAGTCGTGGAACTGTTTGAGGTTTCGTGTAACTCGAACGCTGACGTGGACGACGACATTGGTTCGGAGGACGGCATTGGCTTTCTTGCAGAGTAAAACCAAAACTTCGGGACCAAGTGGTCTGCAATGAATAAGGTAGCTTTTGAAGTATCGTTCGGCAGAGAGAGAGATGGGAGGACATGTGTGGTAGCCGGATTCATACTGTTACAATTTTCGCAGCATTACAATTTATTTGTTACAATACAAGAGGAGAGGGGACTGTCTTAAGCAATAAAGAACACTGATGCAACATTATTTCAAAAACTACATGGTTAAAGAGGCTTTTAAGATAAGATAGATAAGGTACATGGTAAGCAATTAAAAAGTTACCCGATATGAGTGCGGAAATGATTGCCACGACCCCAGTCACGGTGATGGGGAAACACGAGTAGATCATCACTATAATCAGGGTTACCAATCCAAAAACCAAGCCCGCGATCCCGAGGGTCATTGATCCGACCTGAATTCCGGAAAAGTCTGAAACAAAAAAAAACAACAAATGTATTATATATTTCATAACTAGATAATAAAATATATCAGTGGAAGAAAAATGGTATAGTCATCGTGGAGCACTCTTTTCAGGCTAAGTCTACGTATGTTACTCAGACTTGTGTTTCCATATTTAGCTCTCTCTCTCTCTCTCTCTCTCTCTCTCTCTCTCTCTCTCTCTCTCTCTCTCTCTCTCTCTCTCTCTCTCTCTCTCTCTCTCTCTCGTTTATATAAGAATATATTTCTCTGACGAAGTGGAAACATCTTTTATTGTCATTCGTGGCTTCACTACTTGTGGCAATACAATTTCCACTTCATGAACGAGATACTTAGAAAACATAGATCCCTCGCTATATGTAAATCAATGAATGAGTAGGTGAATAAATAAATATCACAGACGTTTTATGTTGACTGGTGAAATTTTGATGTGTTGAATTTTGAAAGCATTGATTAAATGAATTGTACCGAAAAAAACTAACTAAAGTAGAAAGGGCAAGAGACAGTTACATGATTATTGTCATTTCATCTCTGAACGTCAAAGGAAACTTGGTTTCGCTTCGTCAAATTTGACTGAGTCATCTGTTATGGTACAAGAGTCTAGGACTAACACTCTTCAACTCGCACCGGTAAAAATTGGAAGCACTTCAATAATTGATTGTTCAAAGGAAAGTTAATTGCGGCATGATTATCATATTCTCGTTGATCAAATATTCTACGTATGAAAATTTAGGAACCAGTCGATTCTGATTGGCCAATGAAAACTTAAGGGTGTAAACCTTGTAAGAAAGAAAAAGCTTTACTTTGCAAAATTGCTTCAGTCTTCAATCTTGCTTGGAAGAAGTCAAGATAGGACTACGGGGGCGAACGTAAGATGTACGTTCCGTCATGACCGAGTAAGATGAGTTAGTCGTCTCAGAAAGTATACAGACTATACATTGGAAGTTCGTGGGAAAAACGAACAAAACCGCAAACGTTCGCAATCTTAGGTTTCCAGATTTTAATATACTGATTCATTTGTTTATTTTTTGCAAATGAATTGATGTTATGATGTATGTATGTATGATTTCATTTTGTAGGGTTTTAGTGAAATGTTAGTCATTTTATTTTTTGATTTTCTAACTATAAATTCATTGAGAAAATTTACAAGACTGCGTGTAATTGACTATTCGATGCGTAGGAATGAGTAGGAATTTCATAAATTTACCTTAGTACATGATGGGTAATGTTTCCTAGATTTATGAATTAAGTCTCTAGTATGCCATGTATTGAGTGTATATTCATATAGTAGTTCGTAATATTTAATTGATCACGTACACTATTTTAGAATAGTTAGATTGATGGGCTAAGCCATTTATAATTTAACATCAGACTGTATTAAATAGCTTAATGTCATAAAGTCATGGGGTGTTAAATACGGGCACATACGTGTTAGTAGTAGCGGAATCTAAAGAGTTCCCGCTAAGCGCGAACCTGAATTAAGGTCAGCATACACGTAATGACCATCCTTTTTTGTACACATAGGACTAGTGAGTGAGTGAGACATAATTAGACAGTATACTACATGAGCTTGAATAATTAAAAAATTATATATTGTCACGTATCGGCTCGTTCAAAGTAACAAAAGAAAGAACGATGACAACAAACTTTGTAAATTTTAACAAACAATTTATTTTCCTAGAAAACATGAAATAATGTAAATAATTTAAGAAAGACTTATCGTTTACAGAAATGATCAAAATTTTGTTCAAATTAGAAATAAAAGTTCTGTAAAAAGTTCTAAACACAGTCTAAAGTGTCTGAAATTTCGGTCCAAAATGGCAGATGACCACGTCAGACGAAGGCTAACAGAAAATTCCAGAATTTACACTATAAAGCACAGTTTGTGTTGTTCCGTTCTAATTTAGAATGTTTTCGGGAAAATGTTTTTGTCCAAATTAGTAATGTTGTTCTCCATTAAAACAATTATTCAGAAAAACGAAGTAAAATTAGCTCCTCTAACAAGACATGTTCTACGTAGACATACGAACAGACAACTTCTAGCACAAAAAATACCATTTTAAGGTAATAGAAGTTGTATAACTGACTTTAAGACTCTACGACTGTGTGTGCTTCTCCACTACGACTGTTGATTGTTGAGTCTACTACGACTGTCTGTCCGTGACTGTACGTCTTACAAAAATCTCAAACATATAAATGAAGCTAATACGTTGTTTCAATTGCACGCGCACGAGGACGCATGCAATTTCGCAATACTTCTGGACATTAGGAAAGACTGACCAAATATCAGCCAATCGTTTTCGTAGCTATTCCTGAATGCTTACTTGTAATGAATTTGTTATCCTACACAGAACGTGCTCACATTAGTCACATTTACGACTCAAATAAATGCGATTTTTTATCGTCAAATCGTTTCAGGTTTTGACTGGCAAGGGTCCAGGTCAAAGACGAGTAGACAAAGGTTGGAAATGCATGGAGGAACGGAAAATTCGATGTCTGGGTAAAGATAGGTGATGATGTCATTCAGCATTGAACTCAAAGTCACGACTCGTAGGCTATGATGAAACTCTATTAATTCTGTCACTGACAATAAATAGTAAAGTGAAATTTGTATTTACTTTTATTGACTACATGTTATGATTTCTTTCCATTTGAAATTCTATTGTTAAATTGATTAAATTTTATATTTGTACATTGAAAAGAAACTCATTGCTTATTTCTTCAATATACTTGCTCAGAGATCTGTATTTATTCTTTCTATCCATCCCCACTGGGTAAATTACATCGCGGGAGGTCATTTCCTAGCGACGAACCGTAGAGAATGGGTTGGTTTAACATTTGAATCCACCCCTTGTCACCGAAATAATCAAACCAAACATTTCATCACAAATAACATCATCATCATCATCATTACCATCATCATCTGAATCATGTATCATTTGAATTGAGACCCATGGGTTAGGTCTGAGGAGTTAAGCGGTGTTATGGGATCGGCAAACATGACTATAAAAAGACGGAATTGGACACTGTCTACTAAGGAAGAAAATTCGATATTACGGTTGAAGGTATATGGAAATGCCTTCAACACAGTATCATCCATTTAATATGGGACACTATTACTTATGCTTTCTGAATTAATCATAAAACAGCCAATGCAGGAAACTTTGCTAAGGGAACTGCGTCTATTTGCAGAATATATATATATATATATATATATATATATATATATATATATATATATATATATATATATATATATATATATATATATATATATATATATATATATATACATACATACATCAATAACCATCCATATTCATTGTGTTACTATCACCTGGACGATATTCACATTTCCTGATTAGTTCCTTCGTAGTTCAGCATTTGAAAGCTGGTATGGAAAATTGTAACATTTCAAAGAGAATTTTTAGAATTTGAAAGCCAGCATATATTCATATATTCTGTACTAGTAATCAAATGAATTGAACGCTGCTAAATGAACAATATATATATATATATATATATATATATATATATATATATATATATATATATATATATATATATATATATATATATATATATATATATAAAGAATACCAATCATATGGCGAATAACAACCCTCTCAAGCGTACTGGATCCACCAAGGGATCACGTTTGTCAGGGATTAATTAAAATAGATGCAATAAACTGACGACGAACAGTACGAAACTAGTAACTAACTAGCCTAACCGCTTTCGACTCTTAATGAGTCTTTTTCAAAGGCAAATACAAAACATAGTTACGACAAACAAATAAACACAAAAACGTTGCGTTTGTAAACCTCTACATTTCTATCTTCACATGTGCTAAAACTATAAATACAACCAGCTTGTATAGACTAGTTGCGGAAACTGAAAACGTTGTATAATTCCCTAAAAGTCTACAAGCCAAAGCGACATCTATTTTTACTTTGTGTACATATGTAACGCAGATTATATCCCGGATATTTGGTTCTATACCGGTTATTCTTATAGTAAAAATTGAAGGATAAGAAGATTTAGAAAATGTTAAATTCTACAAGTGCATAGTTTTCATTTTCTAGTCTTCTTGGTTTAGACCGCTTGGTTTCAATGTTCTAAGGTGGCGTATCCAATATGATTCCTTTTCCTTCCTGGTTTCGGAACTCCAGCTGTGGTTGTTGGCAATAGCGATAAGTATTATATCACTGAAAGTGTGGCCAGGGGAGGAGAAGTGTTCTGCGACCGGGCTTCTGTACAGCTTTTTTGTCATCCAATCAGATCTATGAAGGTTTATCCTTATGTGTAGCTTTTCAGTTTCTCCCACGTACTGAAGGCCACAGATCTTACATGTGATGAGATAAATCACATTCTCTGTTTTGCACGTTTTGTTTGGACCATGTATGTTTAGTTTTTCTTTAGTCTCTGTGCTAGTGAATGTCTTGGTCTCTATCATATGTTGACAGGTTTTGCATCTTTTATCGCCACAGGGTCCAGATTGACTAGGTTGGTTTTGACTAGCGATTGTTGTTAGCTTGGCCCTGACTAGGATGTCCTTTAGGTTTTTTGGTCTCCGGTAAGCTACTACTGGTTTGTTCGGAAGTATTAGGTTTAGTATGTCTGACGATTGCACGGTTGGCCAATGGTTTGCAATGATTTTTCCTACTTTGGGAATGTCTGGGTGATAGGTCAGAATAAATTGTATCCTATCAACCTTTTCTTTCTGTCTATATCTGAGTAGGTCATCACGGTTTGTTTGTTTGGCCCTTTGGATTGCCTCCGCAATCAGGTCTTTGTCGTAGCCTCGGTACATTAAATGTTTAGCCAGCTCTTCAGACCTTTCTAGGAATCTTTCATCGTCGGAGCAAATTCTGCGTATCCTCAGTGCCTGGCTATATGGAATGTTCTTAATGCAGTGTTTTGGATGACAGCTGGTTGGGAGAAGATACTGGTGTTTGTCGGTTGGTTTCGAGTAGATGTCTGTGTGTAATTTGTTTTCCATCAGTCTGGTTGTTGTGTCCAGGAAAACATGGTTTGAGTTGGAAATTTCTGCCGTGAATTTTATTAAAGGATGGAAGTTGTTTGCCTTTGAAATGAAGTCATCCAGACTTTCTCTTCCATACTGCCACTTCATTTCTATATCATCGATAAAGCGTACCCACTGGTATGGTGTACGCTCAACCGATGCTAAGAGCTTTCCCTCAAGTTTTCCCATGAAAATGTTAGCATACGAAGGGGCCATTTTAGTACCCATTGCAGTTCCATTGATTTGTAGGTAGTTTTCTTCATTAAATTCAAAGTTGTTGAGTTTTAGGACAAGCTCCAGGAGTTGGATTAAGAAGTGTGTGGGTGGATTGTTTACAGTTCTTGTTTCCCATGCTTCGCTACATGCCTGTAACAATTCGTTGTGCGGTATGTTGGTGTACAAAGATGTGACGTCTAAGGAAGCAAGTAATGTATCTGGCAGTAATGGTTCACTAGCTTTGCTTTTTATGAGATAATCTGTCGTGTCTTGAAGATATGATGGTAATTTGTGGACATGTGGTCTCATAAAATGATCTAAATAATCTGATATCCTTTCTGTGGGGTGCCCGTTACCTGAGATTATAGGTCTGCCAGGGTTTCCTTGTTTGTGGATTTTGGGTAGAAGATAAAATCTACCTGCTCTTGGGTTTTCTGGGCTTAAGTAGTTTTTGGTTTGCTGGTCTATGTGTCCGCTTTGGTACGCCTCGTCAATAACATTAGTGATGATTTTTGCATATTCCAGCGTTGGATCATGGTCCAGTTTTTGGTAGAACCTAGCGTCACTTAGTTGTCTACTTGCTTCACTAATGTAGTCTTCCCTATTCATAACGACAACAGCGGAACCCTTATCTGCAGGTTTAATTATTATGTCTGTTCCGTGGTACAACTTGGATAAGCTGTTGAGAAACTTCAATTGAGTTTCCTCCCTTGATACTTGTGTCTGTGTGTGTGTGTGTGTGTGTGTGTGTGTGTGTGTGTGTGTGTGTGTGTGTGTGTGTGTGAATTGACCGAGTAAGTATCAAGCCGTGGTACAACTTGGATAAGCTGTTGAGAAACTTCAATTGAGTTTCCTCCCTTGATACTTGTTTGTTGGTACTGAATCTGGTTGTAGTAGCTATAAATCATAATGATTATGACTTTCGATTCATCTGCTAAAAAAAATAATTAACAGGAAAGTATAAAACTTTTAAACAGTCCAACCTGAGTGTTCGTGGAAATATTAAACTTTTTGCTTTTATTTCTGAAAATATTCATATTGTGTTACAATGAGTTTGCGGAGGCTTAACCGGCAAAATATTGAAAATATGTCATAACGTCTATACCGAAAAGACGACTCGGGTCTGGATTTATTTCACGTTTGTTAAACAGATTAGATGTTTGTTTATTAACTGCCTTGATCCATTGTTGTCATTCGTGCAATGCAATGTTTTCTTTTATTGTTCATTTACATAATGATACAAAAATACAATTTATTTTCCATGCTCATCACTTCATTTCATTTTCTGAATCTTTTAAAAGTTTGCTCTCTCTCTCTCTCTCTCTCTCTCTCTCTCTCTCTCTCTCTCTCTCTCTCTCTCTCTCTCTCTCTCTCTCTCTCTCTTGATCTCTTGATCTCTCTTGATCTCTTGATCTCTCTTGATCTTGATCTTGATCTCTTTTTCTCTCTTGATCTCTCTCTCTTGATCTCTCTCTCTTGATCTCTCTCTCTCTTGATCTATCTCTCTTGATCTCTCTCTGTCTCTTGATATCCTTTGTTCTTTTCATAATATATGTATGTATGTATATATATATATATATATATATATATATATATATATATATATATATATATATATATATATATATATATATATAAAGAATACAAATCATATGGCGAATAACAACCCTCTCAAGCGTACTGGATCCACCAAGGGATCACGTTTGTCAGGGATTAATTAAAATAGATGCAATAAACTGACGACGAACAGTACGAAACTAGTAACTAACTAGCCTAAGCGCTTTCGACTCTTAATGAGTCTTTTTCAAAGGCAAATACAAAACATAGTTACGACAAACAAATAAACACAAAAACGTTGCGTTTGTAAACCTCTACATTTCTATCTTCACATGTGCTAAAACTATAAATACAACCAGCTTGTATAGACTAGTTGCGGAAACTGAAAACGTTGTATAATTCCCTAAAAGTCTACAAGCCAAAGCGACATCTATTTTTACTTTGTGTACATATGTAACGCAGATTATATCCCGGATATTTGGTTCTATACCGGTTATTCTTATAGTAAAAATTGAAGGATAAGAAGATTTAGAAAATGTTAAATTCTACTAGTGCATAGTTTTCATTTTCTAGTCTTCTTGGTTTAGACCGCTTGGTTTCAATGTTCTAAGGCGGCGTATCCAGTATGATTCCTTTTCCTTCCTGGTTTCGGAACTCCAGCTGTGGTTGTTGGCAATAGCGATAAGTACTATATCACTGAAAGTGTGGCCAGGGGAGGAGAAGTGTTCTGCGACCGGGCTTCTGTACAGCTTTTTTGTCATCCAATCAGATCTATGAAGGTTTATCCTTATGTGTAGCTTTTCAGTTTCTCCCACTTACTGAAGGCCACAGATCTTACATGTGATGAAATAAATCACATTCTCTGTTTTGCACGTTTTATTTGGACCATGTATGTTTAGTTTTTCTTTAGTCACTGTGCTAGTGAATGTCTTGGTCTCTATCATATGTTGACAGGTTTTGCATCTTTTATCGCCACAGGGTCCAGATTGACTAGGTTGGTTTTGACTAGCGATTGTTGTTAGCTTGGCCCTGACTAGGATGTCCTTTAGGTTTTTTGGTCTCCGGTAAGCTACTACAGGTTTGTTTGGGAGTATTAGGTTTAGTATGTCTGACGATTGCACGGTTGGCCAGTGGTTTGCGATGATTTTACCTACTTTGTGATTGTCTGGGTGATAGGTCAGAATAAATGGTATCCTATCAACTTTTTCGTTCTGTCCATATCTGAGTAGGTCATCACGGTTTGTTTGTTTGGCCCTTTGGATTGCCTCCGCAATCAGGTCTTTGTCGTAGCCTTGGTAAATTAAATGTTTAGCCAGCTCTTCAGACCAAGAAGACTAGAAAATGAAAACTATGCACTAGTAGAATTTAACATTTTCTAAATCTTCTTATCCTTCAATTTTTACTATAAGAATAACCGGTATAGAACCAAATATCCGGGATATAATCTGCGTTACATATGTACACAAAGTAAAAATAGATGTCGCTTTGGCTTGTAAACTTTTAGGGAATTATACAACGTTTTCAGTTTCCGCAACTAGTCTATACAAGCTGGTTGTATTTATAGTTTTAGCACATGTGAAGATAGAAATGTAGAGGTTTACAAACGCAACGTTTTTGTGCTTATTTGTTTGTCGTAACTATGTTTTGTATTTGCCTTTGAAAAAGACTCATTAAGAGTCGAAAGCGCTTAAGCTAGTTAGTTACTAGTTTCGTACTGTTCGTCGTCAGTTTATTGCATCTATATATATATATATATATATATATATATATATATATATATATATATATATATATATATATATATATATATATATATATATATATATATATATATATAAGGAATATTTCCTTGAAAGGAGTGAATAACGGATATATTTCGTCAAGTTGGTAAAAACTTCGCCTCACTCGAAAAGACTTAAGTTTTTTACCCAAGAGATAGCATGTACGCTATTCGTTCGTAGCTATCAAATTTTCTTTTCGTTTCATGCTCGGGGCCCCAAGTGGCCAAGTGGTCTAAAGCGCTTACCTGTACGGATCATTGCCATCTCACCTCTCTCTGCGTAGGTATAAGTCTCGGTTTAGGCAAATATGGGCATGTGAGAAAGCTTGCCAGTAGCTTTTCGTGGATTTTCCCGGGCTTTTACTCCACTAATAATACTGGCCACCATGCATAGCATATCATATGCTGAAAAAAATGGCGTTAAACCCTACATCAACAAATTATTTTATGCTTAAAAGTATTGGCAAGCGAGATTTACAATTACTAGAGTAAAAGTCATTAGGTCATGTATGAATTCGCAACCAACAATTTAAGTAACGGGTGTCGCCTTTTAGAATTTTATTATATATACATTTTATTGGTGATTAATCACTCTATTTGGTTTCTCATACATCCTTTGGAAGGTCATTATTTAAACGCCTCGACAAACATATACGACAAATCTCAGTTTTAATGTATATGGATATTTTTGGACACTGTCAGCCTGTAGGTATGATCTAGTACAAACCGGATTGAATGTCGCACTATGATAACACAATATAAGCTACGCACGTTCAAAAAAAAAATTACCCAATAATGTGACGAGAAAGACTGACGTACTATTTTCTTAACTCAGTTTAGTAACTGGCCACCATTGTGAAAATCCGTAGTGGTCAAAAATTTTTGTCTGGAAGTTTCTTGATAGTTCGGATGCAGAAGATTCAATAATCAGGACTGAAAAGACTTGGATTAAACTATTGTAGAATTACATTCTAGAACAACAATATTTAATTTATGATGAGCGAATGCGCCTACATGATCACTTTGATATCTTATAGATCCCACGCAATGTCAACGGCTTACTATTTATATTCTGTTCTGTTTTATGATTTTTAACACAGAAACTATAGGCAGTAACATAATTCGTCTTCACAACTAGCAGTAAACTAGCACATTAGCAAACAATATTAATTCAAGCCCTTATGGATTTTAACTCAATTTATCTTTCGCAGGAGGCGATCTTTCTCAAAGCTCGAATGCATATGGGCCTAAGATAAAATTCATATAACTTAATGGCTATAATATTATCCGTGTCTATTTACAATCAGTGAAAAATATAACATTTCTCTCAGAATATCCAGTTATTCGCCGCCTAGTATGAAATAAGGGTATGCATTCATTGTTCATGTGTCGAAAGACACGATTAATATTAACTGTTTTCAATAACCATCTTTTCTGCTGCTTGTTAAATAATTTGATTCCAGACATAATTTCGAACACGGAAACATCTGAAGAGAATAATTCCGTATTCATGCATTTGATTTAAGATATTCTGTCGCATGTTTCATTACTTTTTTTTGTTTGAAACTGGCGACCAACAACCTTAATCCCAGAGACTACAAAAATCAATAACATTATATGGTACCTCTAAATTTCTATTGTGTCAAGTTAGACGCCACGTGATATATTACATTTCAGAATATGCAGGCAGAGGATTAACTGATCAAGGGTAAACAGTTCCAAAGATTATAAAGATTAGTGTGCTCTTTTATCAATTCAATACCGACTATCAACTGCGTCTATAAATTTAAAAACGAGTATTTTGAACCACAAATGTAAATTTTTAGCGAATATATCTTTACATGATGATTTTAAAATAAAGATCAGCAAATATTATGGTAGCTGCGAACACGTAAAATACTGATCAACACATCAAGATAGCGGCGTACACAAAAATACGGTATGGCTGTCATGGTTATTGTAACTTATCCTCGTACAAATTAAGGAAAAAGAAATAAAAATACTATTTGCTACACAAAACGAAAACCTAAGCTAATCGACATAACTGAGTAATTTGACTTCAAATCCGAAATTTTATGCAACTCCACTCTTCCAAATATTCTTCTCTAGGACAATGAATATCGTGTGTGTGTGTGTGTGTGTGTGTGTGTGTGTGTGTGTGTGTGTGTGCAAATAGTTAAAGAAAAAATTGCTACTAATAATGGCAATGAAAGAAGTATTTATATCCATTGTTTTAAATATAATTTACACGTTGTATAACTCAGGCAAATACAAATGATTATGATTAAAAAACTAACGCATGCATCTACTGAATCTGGCATAGTTTTCGGATCTTTCAGACCTAAACATATATGAATTGCCTTCGATCAAAATATAAAGGTATAAAACTAAAGAGAAAGGACTGAAATTAAATCAACCTAAGGTTTACGAAAAACACAGATGAATTCAATGCATTGAATGTGTAATAATAAACAATGCATGTTGACAATTAAAGACCCCATTAACAATTTTAGCAGTAAAATCTAATGTGTTACTTCACTACTACTGGACCAAACAAAGCATGTACAAAGATTAAACAAAGTTAATTATGATAATTCTAAAGCAAATGGATGATCATTATAAATCGTAATTTTATTCTGAGATCACATAATCCTTTGTGAGACATTATTTCAAACATAAATATGTAGCTGATGTTTGAATATCCATATTATTTGTTTCCAAAGATAAACGCACTGTCCCATTCCATCGGTCTTATTCATTTCTTCCCACTCTATTGCAGTGGACGAGATGTCTTACTTTTCTAAAAATAAAGTAATATATTTGATATTTTGCAGAAAAGTAAAGGAGTATTATAGTGTTAGAATTGTTATGCAGATATTGCATTGTTTCTTTCAATATTTCTGCTTCCTCTTGCATCTTTACGATGCTGGTGTGTTTTGAAAATTAACATAAAGGCAAGTTTAAAGTCGTAGAGTTGTAACCATAGTAGCCGTATGGTAATGACTGTGATCTTTTAGACATATTTTTGCATAATGCATAATCAAGCTTACATTATTTACAGTATTGTTATATAACTCTTGCTTTATGATCTAACACGCATTCCGGATAATTATTCTTTGATTAATACAGTTTTTCTTCATATCCATTTTGTTTCCTCCATACCACATAATTCCTTAATAGGTTCATTTTCATCTTTGAACAAAACAGTAATATAGACCTGTTTTGTGTCGTCGTAACAGTGATAATTCAAACGCAGAGGTCTTGCGATAATACACATTTTTGACTGAATATAACTTCTTTCATCATTCCGCACTCTCTCTCTCTCTCTCTCTCTCTCTCTCTCTCTCTCTCTCTCTCTCTCTCTCTCTCTCTCTCTCTCTCTCTCTCTCTCTCTCTCTCAGAGAGTATATACATGTACATTTCATTCATGTATCTTGCATACATTGTGAAAAGTGATTTATAGCAACACATGTGGAACTTTTCTAAGCCAATCTAACAGTTACCTTTCTCCTCTTGTTTTATCCACAGTCATTTTTTTCTAAAATGCCAAATTTATTCATACCAATAAACACACGCCAACTTTTTAAAATAAGCCTCTTACTTTATTTAATAGATTATTTATTAAATATCAGTAGTGTTATTCACAAAAGTATGTAACATGAACGACCCTCCTTGACCACTTCAGTTCATTAACCTCACGGTCGTACTTTGAGCTGTAGGCCTCGTTGTTCTACAAAAGGGAACGGGGTATATTAGCTGAATTATGCAGTGAGTTTAATATATTAGTATATAGTCCTCATATTAGTATATAGTCCTCATATTAGTATATTGTCCTCATATTAGTATATAGTCCTGTATATTAGTCCTCATGTGAATTAATAAGCATTAGGGATTTAAAAACTCCTAATGTCTGCATTATGTTTTCTTTGCTTCCGTGTTACAGAACGCATAGTTTGGTAATGACCCTAAGACGATTACCCTAAAACGATGAACCTAAGACGATGATCCTCAGATGACGACCTCAGATGATGACCCTGATGATGACCCTAAGAAAATGACCCTAAGACGATGACTCTAAGATGATGACCTTAAGATGATGACCCTAAGATGATGACCTTAAGATGATGACCCTAAGATGATGACCTTAAGATGATGAACCTAAGATAATGACCCTAAGACAGTGACCCTAAGACAATGACCATATAATAATAACCCTAAGATGATGACTTTAAGATAATGACCATATGTTAATGAACCTAAGATGATGACCTTAAGATGAGGACCCTAAGATGATGATCTTAAGGTGATGACCCTAAGACGATGACCCTAAAATGATGACCCTAAGACGATGACCCTAAGATGATGACCCTAAAATGATGACCCTAAGATGATGACCTTAAGATGATGACCTTAAGACGAAAACTACTGTTATTAATTATAAGCTTATGTTTTAGACGACGAATGATGTTTGTTGTTATTGTGTTGTTGTTGTTGTTGTTCTACGTTGGGATTATAACTAATCAACGTCTACACATTTAACATTTAGTCTAAAATCGGTAATAGCTTAAGTAGATATCGATAAATAAATAAAGAAAACAAATAAATAAATAATAGTAAAGCAAAATTAAAAGTACCTGCTTTTGCGAATTTCTCAATCTGCGCAATGTCAAAGGAACATGAAAAGTTGGTGTTGCACGTCATTATTAGCCCGGAAAATGTCTTACTCCCGTCGCTTTGTGTTGAGACATTCCAAAATGGCGTAAAGAACCCTGCCGTCAATGCCAGGAAGCCTATAATGGTTAGTAGATACGCCAAACAGGCAATGACGCAATTGTTCTTGAATAAAGTCATGGTAATGTTGATTTCAGCGTTAACGTTGGAAACTACTGGTAATCAATCGGATGACGAGTCTAGAGAATCTAAATTTTTGCCCAAGTGTGTGAACGTTAACGAGACGAGCTAATGCAACTCGAATATAAGACAACAGTGACAAATTCATATAAAGCGTTATCATGTCCTTCCAAAAGCAAATAAAGATTTCCGTCCACAAGGAAAATTACAGTTCTAATCACATTTGTTTGTCAAGAGATGGTGAATTGGAGACAGTCTGGCAAATACTGATAAATAACTGAGTGCTTGTCGAGTGCTGATAAATCGATGAGAATTTTGAGACCGTGTGATCTGTCAATTTTGAACTCGGTCGAAATTTTCAGAGACACGGTATAAACGTGTATGGGCGTATCTTTCATTCAAACCTGCAATGCTTTGTGCATGGTTACTGAATTATGCTGTCGGTGAAACAAAGTAAATACCTCGGCACAATTGTAATCACGTTTGTTGTCATGTGCAGAAAAATCCATGACAGTCTTTCTGACGATGATAAATCCGCGAGTCTGAGATCTGGTTCTGTGTATCGATTTTGAAATCAGGTGGAATTCTCAGAAAGAAGTAAGAACTTGTGCGGACTGAAAACATCAGATGCACTTTGTGTTGATTTACATGTAGAGTTCGTTGCGTTGATTTATGCACGAAGGCACTCTTATTTTTTTTTCAATACCCACTCGTCGTTGAGTACAAATATGTTAAGCACATACTTCAAATGGAGTACCAAGTCACGAGCTAATGCATTCAGATTCATAATAACCAGCTACATTCAAGACACGTCTCTTTCACCAAATATAACAAATATAAGCAAGTTAGAACAGCATCGGAGGGGGTATTATATCATAGCATCTTATAACAGGTAAATTTAGAAGGAAAAATTAATTATAATCAAGACAGGTGTAAAAAATTATTATGTAATTAGACATTTTCATAAGCATAAGTACTTAAGTTCTTTTCGACAGTCTCTTTAAGATGTGTGGTGTTTATGATTTTTTTTACCGTAGCTTTAACAATTTTCAGTCATTTCGCTACGATGTCTGTAATGTGGCAGTTTATAGTGATGTCTAGCACTGGGACATCATGCCGCAGACATGTAGCACGATGTCCCACCCAGTCACATTATCCTGACACCAGGCCGACCAGTCCTATCACTAACCTCATCATGCTGAGCGTGAAGCGGGGCAGCTATTAGTACCATTTTTTATAAGTCTTTGGTATGACCCGACCGAAGATCGAACCCACGACTTCCCGCATCCGAGGCAGGCGCTCTAACCACCAGGCCATCGGAGTGATCCAAAAAATATACCCATGATTGGCATTGAACCTGTTCATTGTGAGATACTGTTTATGCTTTACATTGTTCTGTGGTGAAAGGCAAAGGATGGTCCTTCAAAAATTCCAAGAACGAAAATCCACTTTAATATATAACAGAACAATGTGGGAACGAGGATGGGATAATGTGTAATTAGGAAATTTAAACCTGGCTTCCTTCTACTTGATTGAATTAGCAATGAATCACGTGCTTTTATCATATATATGTAATATATTTGTGACAATTCCCGGTAATGTATAACACATACTAATAGACTAAAATAGATTAAAACTTACAGTTAGGTATAGCTACTAAAAATTTATATATAAATATATAAATATATATATATATATATATATATATATATATATATAGATGCAATAAACTGACGACGAACAGTACGAAACTAGTACTACTAGTACTACTAAGGCTAGTTAGTTACTAGTTTCGTACTGTTCGTCGTCAGTTTATTGCATCTATTTTAATTAATCCCTGACAGACGTAATCCCTTGGTGGATCCAGTACGCTTGAGAGGGTTGTTATTCGCCATATGATTTGTATTCTTTATATATATATATATATATATATATATATATATATATATATATATATATATATATATATATATATATATATATATATATATATATATATATATATATATAACTGTTTAGCTCGTAGGTCCTCCAAACCCATCTCTCTCTCTCTCTCTCTCTCTCTCTCTCTCTCTCTCTCTCTCTCTCTCTCTCTCTCTCTCTCTCTCTCTCTCTCTGGCTAAATCCTGGACATCAATCTATCCATTATCGGTAACCTCATTATCTGCCCATTCTTTCTGGACTCTAGTATTTGGAGGTTGCGCTAGAAGGACATACAACACAATTAATTTTACTGTATATTCTCTACATTTTTTTCTGAGTACAGAATTTTACACTGTGTGACAATCAATACAAATCATATGCTAATTTAAAATAACTTCAAAGTTGCCTTCACGGTGAAGTTCTTGTCAAATGTTCACCGGCATTTTTGTTTTGAAAGGCTGGACTGTAACAAACCAACGTGCAATGGAACACAAATTTTACTTCCGGGTCATCACCAATACCTTATTACTCACTGTACACTGTCGCCGAAACACACACAGACAACCAGACCATAAGCTCGTATTATAAAGAATAAACAATCGCCTTTGAATCCATACCTAGAATGCCGTAATCTGGCTCTTGTATCACCACAAAAATGAGACAGGACAAAATGCTCTAAAAATCGACTAGGACTACATTCTTGGGTACGGAACCTAAACTATTAATTGTGGCCTGATTCCAGAAGCATTGTCCGGTGGGTTATTGCCGCTGATCAAGATTCGCTGATTGCAACACAGAATGAAGCGATTTAAATTATATTTCTCCCCATTGGCATACTTTGCAATTTAAACGCCGCATATAAATAACTGACAATTGTTAGGCACAATGGATGTAATCTTATATGAAATGGTCTGTCTATGACCAGTGCATATACTTTGTAATCGAAATTAAAAGCATGTAAAAGAAAACTTATTTGAAATAAAGAAATGGTGAAACACTCTTCCTTGGCAAACAAAAAGAACATCGCAAACAAATCAACAACAAAATACGAATTAAAGCAAAATTGCCCATTGCTTATTTTATTGCCATTGCGTACAATTTTTCATTGCGTATTTTATATCCTTTACGTTCCATTTTTTCATTGTCATTTTAGTCATACCGACGGACAATTTTTCGATCATGTTCTACAACAACTCAACCGTTTATCAAATTTCTTTTATAAAAGTACAACCGTATAATGTTTGATATTTAGGAATTTTTCCGACCTTTGGCTATGTTAGGCTATAAGCCGTTCAAGAATATCACTCCCTCCAGCCATCCGAAAAGTTTAAAGACATTTATATGTTTATGTATCCCCATAGTGGAGGTGTTTGTTTCTCTTTAAAAACCAGAAAAGAATTTAGAAGAATGAAAATATTTATTATTTTTGTACAGTGGTCGTTCTTTGCTATTTGTATTGTATTGTTTTACGGTAATCACTAGGTACTTAAAGGTTCTTTTGTTTTCCTTCCTAGTAAATGTTTTATGACATATCATCATCGTCGTCGTTGTCGTCGTCGTTTTCATCAGTCCCGTAGTCTGGTTGATCGTTGGGATTCAGCACAAGACCGAACAACCAACTTTCTCCATTCCTCTCGATTGTACGTCTTTCTCAGTGAGTCCCTCAGTGTCAATCATGTCCAAATGTTGTCTTCCCACCGCTTTCTCTGTCTGATCTCTTTCTTCTTCCTTTTACAGTGCCTTGCAGGATAGTCTCGGCAAGTCATTATGATCGTGAGACATGTCCATACCACTGCAGTTTACGTCTTCTCACTGATGGTCTTTTGGAAGCATCTCATATATGTTGTCTGTATCATTTTCTCTAAGTTAGATGTTATGGTCCATGATTCACTTGCGCAGAGAAATATAGAGGTCACCAGTCAGTGCATCTATCCCACCTTTGAACTGAGTGTGATGTTCTTGTCGTTCCGGATTGGTTTAAGTTTTATCAGTGCTGCTGATGTCTGCGCAATCCTGGAGAGTACTTTAGGCTTTCATCCTTCTTCTGTGACAATTGCCCCCAAATGCTTGAAGCTGTGGACTATTTCTAGATTCATACCTTGGACCCTGATGTCAGTGCTGATGCCCTTGGTGTTCTTGGTCATCAGTTTGGTCTTCTCTGTACTGATTTCCATGCTCTAGGTTGCAGAGGTTTTGTCGAAGCTCTCTACTAAACTACCTAGTGCTTGCTCACTTCCTGCTAGTCCATCAATGTCGTCGCCACAAAATAAGTTGGTGAATCTGCTGCCTCTGATGCTGACTGTCCCTTCATGCTTTTCAAGCTCATTAGCAATGATTCTTTCCAAAACTGTATTGAATAGTGTGGGAGGGAGTAGACAGCCTTGTCTAACTCCTACTTTCGTTCTGAACCTGTCACCTATGATGCCGTTGAAGTATACTGCACTGGTGTCTTGCCATGGTGCTCTATTAATGTGATGAGGAAGGCATTGATGTTGTACAGTTTCAAAGTCTCCCACAAGCCTGCATGCCATACCCTGTCAAATTCTTCTTGACATCCACCAACTTTTGGTACAGTTCTTGCTGACGTTGTGGGTACTTGTCACACAATGTGCTGAGGCTGAAGATCTACTCAATTGTGCTGCACCCTGCTCTGAAACCTACAGGTCCTCGGCAATGATCTTTTCAGCCTGTGGCTTTAGTCTGTTCAGCAGTATCTTCACTATGACTTTGCTTGGATGACTTAGGGGCCATACATAGAAGACGTCACGCACCTAGGGGTGGGGATGATGGTCGCACATTTGTGACGATGTGTGACGAGGGGGAGGGGTGTTTGATAAATATGACGTCTCATCCAAATGCGCAACTTTAAAAAAAAAGTTTATTTAATTTTCATTCTTAAGTTGTTTTTTTTTGCTTACAATTTATTTAATGATGTTTTGAGTAGCTTCACGTGTGTTGTGCTTGAGCTCAAATTAAGATGGACTTGTCTTCGAAATACCAACACCCTAACTAGCCCCATTCTACAGTTTTGCAGACAAGGAATATTTTCAAACGAATTTTATGCCAGTTTTAGCTTTTCAGTTCCTCTTTTTTAAAACACGTTTCTTCCTACAATATCAGAGTACAGCGCCACACTATATGCGTATTACAATGACAATAAAGTGATTTGAATAATTTTCAAATAGGAAATACGTCTCTTTTGTGACGGTGCTAATCATTGCTTCTTCCCTGCTTGGACCAATTTTGCTGGGATGTTGTCCACTCTTGCTGACTTCCTCTATTTCAGCGATCTCACTGCTGCTTCTATTACTTCACGTAGGATAGGGTGGTTGTTGTTGTTAATTGCTGGATGGATGTTCAGTACCTCTGGATCTATTGTGGCTCCGTGGTTGTAAAGTTCTGTGCAGTACTCTATCCATCTATTCAGAATGTCTTTTTCTTCTGTGAGACAGCTTCCGGATTTGTCCTATAAGGAGGTAACTCGCCATTGTTTTGTCCTTGTTAGATCTTGGATCAGTTAGTACGCTTCTTGCTGTTGTTCCTTTTCAAGTTTCCATCAATATCTTTGGACTGTTCTTCTATCCAGTTCTCTTTCGCTTTTCTCATGCATTTCTTGACTTTCTGATTGACTTCCTTGTACTGCTATACCCCTACAATATCATTCTTTTTCTTCTTCATCTCCCTCCTCTTATCGCACAGGTTCAGGACCTCAGGCGTAATCAGGTCTTCTTGACTGGGTAGTGTCTACCAAGAATCTCGCTGCCTGTTTCGATCGTAACTGTATTAAAGGTGGCGATCAAAGTATGTCCATGTCTTTATCGTCAGCGTCGACGATGGTGAGCGGTGCAAATTTCCCACCAATCATTGGCCGGAAGACTTCTGCTACATCGGGATCCTTCAGTGTCTAGAGATCAAACTTTATTCTTGTATGGCTCTCTTTCTTGTCCTTCTTTATATGTAGCCTGAAGATCATCATCACCAGACCATGGTCACTTCCAACGTCCGTTCCAGGAAAGGTTCGAGTCTTGGCGATGTTTACACATTACTATACGCGCCTATTCATCATGATGTAGTCGATCTGACTGCTGGTCTCCGCTTGGACTGTGCCATGTCAATCTTCTGGATACTTTATGTTGGTCGAAGGTGTTTGCAGGCATAAGGTTGTTGTAACTAAGGAATTCCAGGTGCCTCAGGCCTCTCTCGTTGGTCTGTGCTTTAAGCAGCGCCCACATGTTCCTTTCCAGTTCATGAAAGCATCCTCGCCTGTCTTGGCATTCCAATCGCCTTGCACAACAGAATGTCTTTCTTCGGTGTTTTATCCACAACTTGTTGTAGCTTGTCATAGAAGTTTTTCAGATCTGCGTTATCATAGTCTAATGTTGGGGCGTACGCCTGTATGATGGTGATGTTGAATGGGGTTGCCCAGAGGTGGATGCCGAAGAGCCGGCTGGAAACTGGCCGACATCCCACGGTATATACTTCCCTCCTTATACACTAGGTCTTGCGGATATTTTCTATATCATGTTCCCTATATTTCGGCCAAATCTAATGTTATGTATACACTAATGTTATACACTAGGTCTTGCGGATATTTTCTATATCATGTTCCCTATATTTTGGCCAGATCTAATGTTATGTATACACTAATGTTATACACTAGGTCTTGCAGATATTTTCTATATCATGTTCCCTACATTTCGGCCAGATCTAATGTTATGTACATGCTGTTTTGTTTTATTTATGCTATATCATGTTTGTATTAGGACTGGATATTTTATAGCTTTTACACACACACACACACACACACACACACACACACACACACACACACACACACTGAACAGGTATAAACACTCAACAGTGCATGACCCGCCTATAAGCCGACCCACAAAATGTATTTATTTAGGCAAACGTATATTAACAAAAATTACAAATATACTTATCTCAGTGTTTGTATGTATGATTATTAAAAAGAATTGGTAGAAACTTGTTTGCTAAGTAATTTTTTTTAATTTTCTGTTGTTTTTTTTTATTTATTGTTTCTACTTAATTTAGAATTGTGCATAATTCGATCGAAAGATGACAAGAATGAAGCAATCGTGAGATGCTGTAACCCTACCTCTCTACTGTGACTCAGTTATTGTTTACTATTACATTTGGACATTTTATATCCGTGCACCAGTAATTAAGGTTTGTTTTTATTGGGGGGGATTTGTTAGGGGGTTTTTTTGCCTTGAAATTGTAAATACCTAATTCATTAAAATGTGATCCCAGTATAACAACAATACGTCTTGATTCAACGCTCGCATTTAGGCTACTGAACGTATTTACATAATTGCGTCACCACATGTACATTGTAGGTCTGAACACGCGCTGAATCAAGTACATTGCACTAAATGAAGTACATCTCTTGGAATCGAAACATGGGCACCACGGCACTAAACTTTAATGATATCTCAAAATTAAAATAATGAAGTTTCAAAAAATTATAAGTTCGAAAATTATACTAATACCGTAAAAGCTGAGTTGTAGTTTGCTTCGATGAAATCAGTTGCCCCAGGTACGGTGCCGTGAGACTGCTTATTTAGGTACCTTGAGTTCAACAAAATTGTTTGCCAATTAATTGCTGGTGCTTGCATAACATACCGTAGTGTAGAACACGGTTTGTTAGAATTATGACGGAAGGTCAGTCATTTTTACAAAATAGTTGCATCGATAAGGATTAACTTGTAATTAGTCACGAGATATTTATAGTTTGTTTATTTACGACTAACCTTAAGCTATTGTGCAGGTTGGCTACAGCTGACAATGAATATGAAAATAGGGCACGTCATTGGGGGCGGGATAAAGCGCGTCACAGGGAGGAACATCTTTGCGAATTTCACGCATACTTGACCTGGAAGATCGATTAATATTTACTGAAAACAGGGCTTTTAAAATGCCAAGACAAAACTCTCAAATTAAAGGTCCCATTTTCTCTATCTTTTAAATCTCCCAACCTGCTTTTGGAAAGTCGACAGGTACAAAACTACTGTAATAATGTTAATATTATGGAATGAAAAAGCAACTGTACGTCAATGCACTGGTATAGTAGCCGGTCAAAATTCACTCTTAATACAAACCAGGATAAGAAAGACACATCCGATAAATATCAACGAAGGAGACGCCGAAAGCATTTGCTATCCGTTGTGTGGAAAGTTATGATATTTTGCAGCCAGAACACAAAACTAATATAGATTGATAACAATCTTAGTTGATCTATAATGAAAATTTTAGCCTTTATTATTATCATGAATACGTAAGTTATGCTGGTTATGTGCGATGTACAATTAAACATCAATACATTTTTATAGATATTACCTCAGTTTGTAGGATCGCTTATATCGTTGAAAATGAGTAAGTCATGAGCGCGTGATTCAACATAAATAAAACATTTATTAAGGACTAGCTAAAATGTGTGCGTGTATGATTTAGATTCTTAACATAGCTTTAACAATTTTTCAGTCATATCGCTGTGATATCTCTCCCAGCCACATTATCCTGAGCTTTAACAATTTTTCAGTCATATCGCTATGATGTCCCTCCCAGCCACATTATCCTGACACCAGGCCGAATAGTCCTAACACTAACATCTTAATGCTGAGCGCCAAGCGAGGCAGCTGTAAGTACCATTTTTTTTTAGTCTTTGGTATGACTCAGCCGGCTTCTAACCTGCAACCTCCCGCATCTGATGCAGACGCTTTAACCACTAGGCCACCGGATCGGTCAGCTGAAATGTTATCTGAAATAATGAAATTTGGTCGAAACAATGAAAAAATCAAAATCTGCATCTAACATATTTCGGAATAAATAAGAATTTAAGTGACGTTATGCACGCTTTGCACTATGTAAGTACTGTACATTATAATTCAGCCAGGTCTCCCCGGTAAACTCAACCGGCACGCGAATTATGAAGTCTAAATGTACCTTAATTTAATTTTGTTTGGGAGAAGTCAGACAATACGCACATGCAAAATAATAACAAAATCAATCACAGTACCGTCTAACAGTTTAATGAGTGTCGGTCACCAAACATTATTTTTTTTATATTATTATGTTTTATGACACAAAAATAAATAGTTTTTCGTGTCCTAAGATTTACAGCCATTACAGTAGTCAACAAAAGACTTAAAAACTGTCAAGTTTAGACATTGACCCCTCCCTTCTTCCAGGCCTTTTTTTTTTCTTAAATTATTCTGAATATGCGCGGGTATATACGGTATACTGATTATGTCGCTGTATACATATGAATTTGCCCAGTCCGTTCTCCAATAGTAATTGGATATTGTGAGTGTGGTTTGAAATCACCCAGCACCGCGTCATAGTTAACATGAATTTAAAAAAAAATATTATTAAAAAAAAAAACTCTTAAGAAAGATGAATTCATACGTGACGATAGTAGTTACCTTCTTTTCCAGTGGCTTAATTACCTACCGGATGTATTATTTACCTAATACGAGAGGGAGATAATTAGGTTACCGGAATTGTCTATACCACTTAACACAGTATGATCACTTAAGACAGGCCTGACAGCTATAGTATTCACACCCCACCCTCGCTTGTTTGGCTATAATAAATGCAATAAAATTAGTCATTTCATTTATGAATATATAATTTCGAAATAGTAATTACTTTTTCATAAAGTAATTAGCTTTATTCTTCAAATAGTAAATACATTTTGCTAGTAGTGTTATGTATATATAAAATTTTGCCTAACTTTTGTCCATGACTGCAGATTGTAAAGCTCATTTTCAAACAAGATATTTGGTAGCTAACGCCTGTCCTTGACTGTAAATTATAATCTAAGATAAAAATGCTTATTTGCAAACAATACATTTAATAGGATTTTAGTTCAGGACATTGGTTTTTCCTTGGAAAAATCTTGATCTAATTTGTGAAGCTGTTTGCTAAAGCTTAAGTGAACAGACCTAAGCTTGTTTATGAATATGATGGAAATTTAAATTGTAAATAAGGTAGTTGTGTCCCAAGTTAGGGGACAGTCTGTATACAAAGAAGATCAAAATAAACAATTATTCTCTCTTATTTTTTTAATATGTCTTTGTTGAATCAATTTTAGTTGTGTTCAAATATAACTTGAGAGGTAATATTCAATTAATTTCTTCAAGACCTCGAATTAATGTAGAACACTCAATAATTTTGTTGTTATTGTTGTTGTGGAAGGGTTAACACCATTTTCGGCAGAAATAGTCTATATATGGCGGCTAGTATAACCGGTGGAGGAGTAACCCTGGAAACCCCGGAAAGTACCAACAACCCACGAGAAGCTACTGGTAAACATTTGCATCTACCCACATTCGCGAACACACGGATCGAACCCACCGAGACAGAGGTTTGATGGCATTGATCCGTATCGTTGAGCGCTTTGGGCCACTCGTCTACGAGGGACCGCCTCGATCATTTTGGAATTGTGATAGAAATTTTAGGAATATTTGGGATTTGATTCAAAATACTATAAGTACCTTTTAAATGTTCACTTTGTAAATCAATTATGTGTTGAGTTTTACATAGTTTGGACCATTCCGGTGCTTCAAGCGTCAGCACCGGATGCAATAGGTCACAGATTCAAACCCCGGTAGGATAATACCAAAGACTTATAAATAATGGTTCTAACTGCTGTCTTGCTGGGCGCTCAACATTAAGAGGTTAGTGTTGGTTGGCATGGTCCTAGAAAATTGTGACTGAGACATCATGCTACATGTCAGCGGCATGATACCCCAGTGCTAGATATCACTGTAAATTGTCACACTGCATAAATCGTAGAGATTTGACTGAAAATGGTTAAAGCTACGTTTAAAATGCATATCACACACACACACACACACACACACACACACACACACACACTCAATAGAGTCGTAACAATAGTGATTACTTTCTATTTTAATAACAGTAATTATTTTCTTTAATTGTGTGTTATTTATCTCAAAATAATTTGAAACTTGCAATATGAGAAACAAAGATTATTTGCTTTTTCTTGGTAATATTTCTCTAATAAATCTTATTGTGCGGGAAATCATCAATGAGCACAAAACGCCATGTGATCAATTAACGGGTCAACTCAGTTTTCATGGTTATGATAATAAGTTTACTTGCAGTCATATCCGAATTAATGTAATTCAGTAGAAAATTACACTTTATATTAATTCATTACACGTGTCGAAGATATTGGGCGTGGGTTATGACTGAGTTTTTTACCAACACTTTTCATGTTTGAACTTGTTATCTGACATGCAAAGATGGCGGTACACGTCCTGGACAAATGAATAGGTAGTCTCAAAGCAAAGGTGTGTGTGGGAGAGTGTATATATATATATATATATATATATATATATATATATATATATATATATATATATATATAGATTAAATATATATATATATATATATATATATATATATATATACCAGACATAACAGACTGTGCTATCCCTGGAGGGGCCCCGAGTGGCCGAGTGGTCTAAAGCGCTGTCCGTTACGGATCACTGCCATCTCACCTCTGTCTGCGTGGGTTCGAGTCTAGGATTCGGCGAATGTGGATATGTGAGAAAGCTTGCCAGTAGCTTCTCGTGGGTCGGTGGTTCTTTCCGGTGATTTCCCGGTTTCTTCCTCCACCATTAATACTGGCCGCCATGAATAGCCTATCGTGTGCTGAAAAATGGCGTTAAGCTCAACAACAACAACAACAACAACAACTATCCCTGGATTCTATAGTAGAATCTTGATAATAGTGGGCAGAAATAATTGTTTAATACAAACATTATTATCATACAGGTTAGAAAAATTAAATTCGTACTCTACAGAGTTTCGAACCCAGGACCGCGAGTAAATGGCACCCATCGCCTTGCCTGCACGCACCAACCCATAAACCGTCACGACTCAGCACGCATCACCAAAAAATGATGGCAATGAATCGTTGTTCAATAAGCTCGTGCGTAACAGACACACTCGCATGACGACCTAGTAATTAATTCTCATATATACACACGGTCGTTCCAGATTCCTATGAAAGAAATCAAGGTATATAGGATTTTTGTTTTTACAAATAATTATAAATATATACTAGACAGAACAGACTGTGCTATCCCTGGATTCTATAGTAGAATCTTGATAATAGTGGGCTTAAATAGTGGGTTCGAACCTCGGTAGAGTACGAATTTAATATCTCTAACCTGTATGATAGTATTGTTTGTATTAAACTATATATATATATATATATATATATATATATATATATATATATATATATATATATATATATATATATATATATATATATATATATATATATATATATATATATATATATATATATATATATAAAATTTATTAGATTTATGGAGTAATGCGAATGTTTAAATCGCCATAATGCACGGATAAGTACAGGCCTTGTAATGAGTGATATTCAGCTAAGGGGCTGTGCTTGTTTAAACTGAACAAGTCTGGGTTTAATTTTTGACGCGTAACGGAGTTGTCAGATCGGAAATTTGTAAAGAACATTAGTCGATAAGCTAGTTGTCAGACGAACTGCATTGTTTGAGCCGAGTTCAGACGGGAATTACACTTCATCCAGATTGGATACGCTGAGAAGGGGCGTGGTTTCACATGAAATGTCTCGGTTTAAATGTGCTAATAGTACAATTGGAAATTAGTCTACGCTTTTTTACAAAAGAAAAGGAGCGTAGGAAGACTCAGAGTAACTTGAGAAGTATATTCACTCGTGAAATCATCCAGGAGAGACGATCGTCTGGAGAAATTGGCAGACACAAAAGCTTGAAAGCACAAGGTGACCAGTTTCACCAGTCATATTAAACGGATGTGACAGTACATCTCCCATATTACAATCCCAAAGAGGCTACACGAAGTTGGAAGTTGGAAGGGCCGAACTTGGCGAGAAAGCTAAGAAATTCGAAAAGGAAGGGAAAATTTTGAGAAGACCCAGACTTACCGGCACAAGGAAGTCAAGAGGAACTGTCGATGTAGAACAAGACTGAGTCGAGACATCAGGTTATGAATCGATACAAGGCAGTCTTTCTCGATCTTTCACTCGATACGATGATGATATAGCTTTAACAGGTTTGCTGTTGGCATGATCATATTTGTATTTGATATTTCTTGAATAAGTTGATTCATAAAGCAAGAATTGTATCTTTCAAATTGTGTCGCTTATCACACTTGTTTATGAGTTTATTGTTATGAATTTTGATTAATTTTTGTCTTTATTTGTAACGGAGGCTCGTGTTATTCTATATATCTGCTCAGATCTTTATTTATGCCACCCATAAAGTTCACATTTTATATTGATATTTACTCGTTCTGTGCAAGTTACACCGTCGGCGATCAACTCTAGATATCGATGACTGAAACTCACGATACATATTTTGTGAACCAATTCCATCGATGTACTAGCATTGTTATATTTTTTTTAAAAAAGTTTAATTCTCCCGATATTTATTTTTCTCGCTAAAGGTATTCGTGAAAAGATTAAACTTGTCTATGCACGCACATTTCTCGTGAAGAATATGACGGTCGTCAGGACATATTTTTAACGAAACATTTTTCATGAAAGAGTTATTCGTACGTACAACATACTACTTTTCGCCAGAAAGTGAGAGCCATTGTAAAAATTGCTCTTTTCAGGAAAAGATGCTGTTACACCTATAAAATAAAACAAAAACATTCGTGATTTTGCTTCTTCGTAACATATATGTATGGGTCATACAGAATGTCGCTGTCTTCACAAATGTTTCACATAATGTCTTTTTCATGAGTATTGTTTCGTTCGTGAAGAACGATGACTCAATACAAAAAGCTATACCAGCGTGCATACTTCCTACTGGAAAAAGCAACCACTTTCTTACTGAAGGTTTTGATAGACATTGATACTGACTGGACAAATCTACGTGCATAAAAACCAATTTCTTCATGAAGAATGTAACGTTTTCATGGAAAAAAAAAACATTTTTTCGTAAAGAAAGTCAGATTTTAAACCCAGTAGCTTCTATTTGTCTAAATTCAACACGTTGATGACAGCCATCCAGAGTCGCTGGTGTGATCTTGATTAGTTTGGTGCTATATCATAATGACGTTGCAACGCGCAGCATCAACATTTATAGTTTTGGAAAAGATTTATTTCAGACTTAATTTGGCTTTAAGTGCCGTTTTGCAGCCACGTTAGTCCATTCATGGTGACCAATATATTTGGTGGAGGAGAAATCCGGGAAAAACCAAGAAAGAACCACCAACTCGCGGGAAGCTACTGGCAAGCATTTTTACATACCCACGTTGAGCCAAGACCCAAATTCACGATGAGAAAGGTGAACTGTGTGATGTGTGCATGCGCCTTAGACCACTCGAACACCCATGATTTGCTTCGGAACAAATGCGATCGTACTACGAAAGGTAATGATTAGGTTTTCTAAACATTCAACAGTTCAGATTAATTTGCGGTGAAAAAAAAATAAATCTTAAACAAAAAGAAATGCTACAACTATCTGTTCATCCATAAAGTTTCAGTAGTTTTTTAGTATGGTACCATTAGGTAAACCTTTGCTCAACAATCATGCTAATTTATGTTGGTTCTTTTGACTTCATCAAATTGTTGCAGGGTAGTTTTGCACTGTTTTTTAAACACTTGTAATAAAATTATTAATTTATTTTCCAGTATTCAATGTTTTAACAGTTTTCAAGACAACTTGCACAATACTAAGGTCATACTTCCTGGATTTAGCCATAACTGGATGAAACAAGTCAGGCTTTTGAATTTTCGTTGATTCTTTTCCTCAATTTCATCCTGTACTCCTTGGGGATGCAGATTCCAAAGTGTACATGTTATAAGATGGGCTACCCTAAATCCTTGAACGCTCATTAATTTTGTAGACATGAGGGCAAGTTAAATCTTAACAAGCCTAAAGAATTATTTGCGTTGCTGTATAATTCTTGAATATGAAGGTTCCTTATTCGCATCGCTATACGACAATATGATAAGTACTTGCAAATAAACGTTGATAAGACATCCTGGTTTGTAATTACTGGAAATTGCCAGATAGCCTTTTTTTAAAGACTAATTCTTTGGGATTTTGCAAATGACAACAATGTGTTGAGAGAGCTTGTACATAATGGTACTAATTCTGAAAACAGTTTTTCAACGGTGCAAGTGAAATAGCAATGTTGAAACTAATAAATGTGTTACTTCTATAGTGTTGTTTGCGGAGGGGTTACTGTAGAAATATATGCGGTGAAGCAATGTCACATGCTAGTGCAAAAAAAAAAAAAACACTTAAGAACTGGATGTTTGTTATTTCATATTTCTCTGAATTCTGACTGATCCTGACCAAGGCTAATTTGGTCCAAATTACGAGCTGATTTGGCGCAAATGGAAGGTTGATTCAACCAAGTGACATATCATACAAAAATCTATGGAATGCACATATGATTTATTTTAGTACATGTAATTACAAAAGAAAAAAGAAAAAAACAAGTAATTACATCATTATCATACTGACACAAGTCTATATAGACGAAATCAAAATTACTGAATTTATTTTACTTTATGAGCTAGAAATTTGAAAAATAAAAAATGATACTGTGATTTCATTGAACAAAACTTAACATACCATGCTTTAAACAATGATACCAAAATATACGCCAACTTATGAGGTCTAAATGCTTAGAACAATATAAACGTATGAAATTGACGTGCCATTGTATCGCACTAAATCATAAATTGTACAAGACCCACGTATACTTTTTATATGTTTTATTCATCAGTATTACACAGTAGATAGATAAATTCTACACAAAGCTAAAAAAGGCATTAGCATACCTTGACTGGTATGTGAACACAAGAACAGTGTAACCACGGTATTATCATACTCAGATCTCTCTCTCTCTCTCTCTCTCTCTCTCTCTCTCTCTCTCTCTCTCTCTCTCTCTCTCTCTCTCTCTCTCTCTCTCTCTCTCTCTCTCTCTCTCTCTCTCTCTCTCTCTCTCTCCATGATGTTTTGCAGTTACTAACTTGAATACTGTTAAATGCCTCAGTAGCGAATTCACAATAATTAAACAACATAATGTGCTTCAAATAAAGATTTGAAAATCTATTTCATACATACATACATACATACATACATACATACATACATACATACATACATACATACATACATACATACATACATACATACATACATACATACATACATACATACATACATACATACGTGTGTGTGTGTGTACTTTTATGTATATAATTTTATATTTCTCTCAAATTTTGCACAAAAGGTCATGAGCTGCTTTAAAAACTATTTTACCATTAATTTGCCGACACGAGATAAGCAGTCTTATATTGTTTGATTTCGCAATGTTACAACACGAGTAAAATGGGGGGTCTTAATTGTATATTTGAACTTCTCAACATGGGAAAGCAAAAGAAATATCATATGTTAAGCAAATAAAAATGCCAAATTTTAATCCTTGACGAAACTTAGTAATATTTTACATGGTTAGAATTTGCCTGGCATTTTTTTTTTTGAATCGGCGGCGCGTGATTAGGCCAAGTACTAAGCATGATCTCAAGCAGACCAACAAGTAGGTCTCAGATTTTTTTTTTAATCTGACATCAGATATTAAAAAGAAGCAGAGACCTACTTGTTGGTCTAGGTCCCAAGCAGCCTGTTACCATCTTATGTGGACAAGTTAAATAACATTAATTGGATATTTTACCGTGTAAATCATTGTTGTTATTTTTTGTTTGTTTGTTTGTTTTTGTATTTAAGTTTTAAAAAGAAAATAAACACAGGACAGAAAGAGAAGAAATTGATATAATTTAAATGCCTCAGTACATGTTCCCCCCCCCAAGACAGTATCGGCGTTGTGAGCTGACAAAATAATTTTACTGGCTTACTAAGAATTGTGGGATACTTCCTTTCCAATCAACTTGCGCCGGAGTGAGGTGCGACTAAAATTTTCGCAAGAAATTTTTTGCAAAATTTTCATATATAGTTATCCGTTTTACATTTTACTTTATAAAAAT
This sequence comes from Potamilus streckersoni, assembly GCA_016746295.1. Classification (NCBI taxonomy): domain Eukaryota; kingdom Metazoa; phylum Mollusca; class Bivalvia; order Unionida; family Unionidae; genus Potamilus; species Potamilus streckersoni. The sequence goes on along the minus strand of JAEAOA010000858.1, from coordinate 1,656,011 downwards.
GATAAAATAAAGACTTTCATCTATTTCAGATCCTTTGTGACACCAGGTTCTCGAGATGGCACCCCAGAAAAAAGCGGTAATTCAAAAATGATTGACCACGTGCTTATAACAACTTGGGTTATTTCTTAAATTAATGGGTGGGATTGGTATTTAAGCGGAATGAACGATAGATATCAGTATGTATACGTTGCTTACAAGGGGAAAAACTTGCCAGGCCAGTGTTCTGTAACCAAACGTCCGTGGCAAAAATGCATTAAAATCTAGGTAAAGTATGCTATGCCAAGGCGGGGGGTGGGGGGGCGTGACGTTACAAGGTGCAAATTGACTACGATTGTATTGTATCCAGTTTAACTGATCGACGGTATCTCGCAAATAAAAAAAACAATACTTTAAAATACATCCACTGAGTGCAATAGTCCGAGTTTCCTCTGACCATTGACAGCCCAATTTTCATATTTGGTTTTTTATGTTGGGCTATAGGGTCAGAGTCTATTCCCTATCAAAAACTTGGAATTTAACGACACCATTTGGTGTCGCCATAGGGTACTCGCCAACTATAAGGCCTAGAAAACTTAAATGACCTTGCATTGATCCATAATTACATTAAATCGATAGGGAAATCATTTATCTTCTCAGAAATTACAAGCATAACACTGATATTGTCTTTAATCTGTCGTAAGACGAGACATAACTAGGCCTGATAATTGGCGAGTACCCTATACCGACACCAAATGGTGTCTGCAAATTCCAAGTTTTTGATAGGGAATAGACTCTGACCCTACACCCCAACATAAAAAACCAAATATCAAAAATGGGGTGTCATGGGTCAGAGGAAACTCGGACTATGAGTGCAATTGATATTTTCGCTACCATGGGTTACAAAAGTGTTATTAAAGCATGTTATTGTGTATACTATTTCCTCTGCAACCTATAAATTATGATCACATCTGAAAAACAAATAGAAGCCCGGGTGATGGATAAACAAATTGGAGCGAGCAGTAAACTCTTTCCATAAACTTTCAGACAGGATATTAAATACAAAAGTTATTTTATTACAAAGCAAACTGACTTTGGTGTCTTTTAAGTGTGACGATTTTTCTTATGAAGTCGGCCCACATAAGGAAGTCAAGTTTGGATTCATTTTAAGTGTGCCAGTTTTATTTTTTTTTTTTAAAGTCTGCCAACATAGAGAAACCAATATTGATTCTTTTTACCTATATTAACGGGAATTTTCAAAATAAATTGAAACGATAGAACAGTTTTGAAAACAAAACAGTCTAGTGCATGAAGCACATATTGATATAAGGCTGTACAGTAAATTGGTTTTCAATAATTTTGTCTATATATTCCCAATCCATGGTTTATTATGTTTTATTTTTCTACAGCAAGAAGCATGTACTATGTCTTGTAGGTCATTTCTGGCTGACGTTTTCTATAGGTGGGAAATCGTTGCTAAGGGGTAGTAACTGCGTTGTATACATATTTTTCTAGTAATTATTTTTTCTTTGCACTCAAAATTTTTGTGTGCACGTATAACCATTTTTGAGTGTGTAATACAAATCTGATGTAAAAAAAATTTTGGCATTTGGCCTGTGACCTTGAAGCAGGTTTTGGAACCTTAGACCCGTACATAAAAACTTTTTTTTCAAAATGACTTGTACTCGCTTGATGACATCTTGCATGGAATTATTGGTTTTTATGTAATGCAAAACGCCCAAATCTTGTGTATCTACCCATGTGTTAATTTTAGCTCACATTTTATGGTGAGTAAAGAGACAACATGATCAGATGAGCTATAGACACGCGCGACCCTTACATTTCTACTCTTTTCTAATATATTTTTGACAATTATAAATGTCTTGCTAGATATTGCAGTTTGAATTAAGCGGGTCAGGCATTAGACCAGCATTGCTTGGTCTGTGTTAAAGACCATTTCAGCATTGAAAGTAAATGTAAACATGGTTCGTATTTGTATAGCAGATTGTTCCTTATTGTCGATAGCATTTTAACGTCGATAGTAAATTTAAAATTGGTTCATTGTTTTAGAGCAGATTGTACCTTATTGTCAACAGCATTTCAATGTTGATTGTAAATTTAAACTTTGTTCATATTTATAAAGCAGACTGTTCCTTTTTGATGATAGTATTTCAGTTTTGATAGTAAATTAAAACTTGGTTCATATTTTTACAGCAGATTGTTCCTTATTGTCAATAGCATTTCAATGTTGTTAGTAAACATGGTTAAGATTTTTACAGCATATTTTTCCTTATTGTTGATAGCATTTTGTCATTGCAGAAGAAGAGCATTGAGAACATCAACTCTAGACTTGCCCTGGTTATGAAAAGTGGGAAGTATGTGTTAGGATACAAGCAGACCCTGAAAACCCTCAGATTGGGTAAAGCTAAGCTCGTAATCATCGCCAGCAACACACCTCCTCTTAGGTTTGTATGACAACAAATGTATATTATGATTGTAGTTTTGTTGTGCAAAATGTAGCAATTTAGGTCAAGAGTTCTAAATGTGGAAAAAATCCCAAGAAAAATTTTGAACAACTGTTCAATGATTGCATTTACAAATCCTTTCTTGGGGAGCTATTATTTTGCACATTTCTGAATGTCTGGTTCATCACAAATTATAGCAATGCCAGTTTGGGTATGTGAAAAGATGACATCTTGTAATTTACAGATGGTGGAAGTAACCTATTTTTTAATGTTACATAAAAGAAATTAGAATAATAAGATAAACATTTTAAAGATGTACAGTATGGCCAGGAGGGGAAAAAAGGTACTTTCCCTATTGCACTGATATTAAAATTATGGTAAGAAGTTCTTATTTATTTATATTTTTGACCATTTGAAAAATCTTGATCTTGCTACTCCTCGAAGTTTTCACTGAATGTCTTGTTATTCATGAGGTCCAGTTGTTCAAAAATCAAAATGGTGATGGAGTGATATTTAACATGGTTACCATGGTAGTAATCATAATAATATTGTTTTGCTATATATCCTAAATGTATGACAATTACAGTGTGAGCTTTTCTCAAAATGATTTTATATGATGTCTAGTGTAGGTCCAAAAACTCAACTTAAAAAGTCAGATGCAGCATGAAAATTTATAGATTTTAGGAAATACAGCTTTTGTGGATATATTAAGATGTCTTAAAAGATGCCATTTACATAGCTGCCAACCCTCTAGGCTTCCAATTAGTGAAAAACTGGGATAAAATTTATTAGATTTAGACATGAATGTTTAGTAATGTTTCAGTATTGGTAGCTTGCACATCTTCCATTGATAGCTTAAGATATTTCAGACCTTACATCTGCTGTGGTTCTTAATTTTCCCAACCTCTATGTGCTTTCTCGCATCTGTCACCCTGACCAATGCTAAAATTTGTGGCACACTGTATGATGTATATTGGTATTTGATGGCTGAATGCATGGCCAAATTTATTCCAAACTAAACTTCACTTTATGTGCAACTGCTCCGGTGGCCAAGTGGTTAGAGCGTCCACCTCTGATGCAGGAGGTCGCGAGTTTAAACCCAGAGTCATACCAAAGACTTTTTTTAAAAAATGGTACTAACAGCTGCCTTGCTTGGCACTCGGCTTTAAGAGGTAAGTGTTAGGACTGGTTGTCCTGGTGTCATGATAATGTGACTGGGTGGGACATCATGCCACATGATGCCCCAGTGCTAGACATCATAAACTATCGCACACTGACATCGTAGTGATATAACTGAAAAATTGTTAATGCTACATTAAAAATCTAAATCACACCCACATTTTTTATGTAATTTCATTTTTCTTGGTGTTAAGGATATTTTCAACATCAGTGCCAAACAGTAAGTCAAATCAGTTTTGGCGGTGCATGTGCGGAGCAAAATTCCAGTTAGGCCCCAGTTTCTCTCAAAAGCATTTGTAAAACTATTATAGATTTAAATGCTTGCTACCCTGCCAACTTTATCAGTTGGCTATAGTTCTAATATTATGACCAGCAATTCTGGACCGTTGCGTCAACTGCTGATATCACATCTTACACTTAATAGGAAATCAGTTATTTTATTAAAAATTTAAAATAATTGAGAATTGGGGAATTCATGATTTTTTGCATGCATCATGATTATGTGAATCCCTGAAAAAAGTCTTCAATTCACACCGAAATCGTGAGGCTTGGCAGCTATGCATCTATGTAAATTTTGAATAAAAACTACAAATTGTCAATTTAATAAGATTTGTCCAGTTATATTATCCAAGACAAGTTTATTAATCTGTCCGTTAGGTTAAAAAATTGAATGCCATGTTGAAGAATTTTAGCGATTAACAGATGTCATGTGAAAATGTCAACTTGGCCATTTTTTGGACAAATTTGTTTATTGCATTTTTTAATAACATCAGTGATGATTGTAATACTTTAAAGAGAATGAAGGTTAGATGAAATGAACTTGTCTTTGATTCCTGGAAATTATCTTTGGTTAGTAGAGTTCTTTTAAGAGAGTCTTGCTAAGTATTTGTCATTTTATAACATAAGGATGTGTAGGCTTCGGAGCTCTGAAAAGTGAGCAAAGATGAAGACTACGTTTTTTTTATTGAATTTGCTTTCTCTTGAAAGCTAAAGTAGGCCGCTGTAGAAGCAGGATTCAGTTATTGCATCATTATTGCTAACTAGAAGCAGAGCGGCTTATTTTCCTAGATGTACACAAAGGTAATTTTGTTGTATGGGACATTGAAGTCTTACCTGTTAGAGGTGGGTGAAGGAGACATTGCATTCATACGACGACTTTTCAGATTATGAAAGAGTAAACCAACAGTTCTTATTCAAAATAAACTTTGTTCAGTTTAGCCAGTGCTCTCATGTCGGTGGCTTAAGAAAAAAAATTTGCTCTCGTATACAAAAGTTACATCCAAAAGGCTTGGTACCTGCAGTTGCAAGTTGTATTTTTAAGTTCAAACAAAAAAAATTACATTAAAAATGAACATATTAAGCCTCTAATAATAATAAGTGAAGAAATGATAGAAAAAAATTATGACGCTTAAAAGCAAGTTGAAATTTATAAATATACCAATTTATAGGGAAAATAGTTTTTTATGGTTTTGAAAAAAAATCTTATTAAATATATCTTTGAAGAAATAATCTGATGGTCAGGTTCTTTACAATTTTCATCTAAAAGTGATAAACATTGAGAATATTTATTAGTACGAAGGGGATCAAGGAAATGATGGAAAAATATTTTTAAAAATTTAAAGACTTGGATGAAAATGAAAAATCTAAATTTGAACCCTGTGTTAACTTGTTGGCACAATTTTTAGTCTGTTTTTCTCTACTTGCAGAAAGAGTGAGATTGAGTACTATGCAATGTTGGCCAAAACTGGTGTTCATCACTACAGTGGTAACAATATAGAGCTTGGAACAGCCTGTGGTAAATACTTCAGAGTTTGCACCCTCAGCATCACTGATCCAGGTATGTATATTTTGGGTTCATTTGATGACAGCTTGCATTTATAAAAAAAAACCTATCCTTTTTAAGGCACTTCAAGGACCTTGTAATGAATTGAGCCACAAGGAATAAATAATCCTGAGTTGTGTGAGGTAATAAACATTGTCATTTCAAATAAACTAGAAAGAATTATGGATGATGAATCATGTTCATAGGACTTAATTCAGTATATTTTTTTTAAGTTTTGAGTTTATCTGCAGTAACCAATTGAACCTGTTTAAATGTAAAAAGTTTGTAATTGTGGACATAAACGTAGGTCTTTACTGAGCAGCATTTTTTGAACTCCATTTTGAAAGAAGTTAAAAGTAACTAATTTGTATGTTTTATTAATCGTTATAAATTGGTGAGTTAGATTTTAATTTCTTCATGGAAAATAAATTTGCTTTCCTTCCCATGTTAAAAATTTTAGTAAATTTCTATTTTATTTGTACATTTATCTTTTCAACAGGTGATTCTGACATCATCAGAAGTATGCCTTCTGAGCAGCAGCCAGCAGCCTAAATGGTGTTTTTTTATTTGTAAAGAAGAGCTATTAAAAAATGTCTGCTGATGAAGTATTTTGTGCATTTTTATTTTTCCTTTGGACAGTACATGTGGTAAAGATATGTTCCTGTCTAATCATGCAAATAAGATTTATTTTTAAGCTATGTAAGAAGAGCTCATTTATTTTCTGTCCATTCACATTCACCCAAAATTCTGATTGGCACTCATGTGAAATGGTCCTGCTTTGACTAACCGGTTTGTTTTTTTTTTATGACCATCTTGAAAATCTTGCTACAGCTTTATCTTAACATAGTTCATGAGATCAACAATTTTTAGCTCCCCATGCTTCAAGGTGAACTGAGGTCATTGTTTAGTTGTGGGTCTGTTTTGTCATCATATCACTATGATTAAAACCATGACTCCACTCTCCTACTACTGGTGGCCTTGGAATTAATTAGCCAGTGGATATGCTGCTTTCAAAAATTTGAAAAGTGAATTAAACCATTTGAAGCACATTGCATGAAGGTGTAAAACTCGACTGATAAGCTGTTAAAATAGGCAATAATGGTAATGGCAAAACTGGTCAGAACATGGCCCTTTAGTGGTTGTTGTCAAATCTTTGTGTATGGATATTTGATTTTAATTAGATTGATCAAACAACAGTTGCTAATTTAAACCATAAAAAAATGACCATTTGAGCAGTTTTTACCCAACTGGGCACAAAACACCCTTATGCAATTCACTTATATTTTTAGAATGTGCTGATTTACAATGAAATATGACTGCTATTAACAAATATAATTCTAATTTATATGAATTTAATGCATTTTCTAAGTTTTGATTGAATGTAAATGGTCATGTGATACTATCTGGAATTTTTTTACACGTCGATAAATTCTGCTACTTTTGGTTTCAGTGTCCAGATCTTTGATTTGAAGTTTCATCTATATCAACGCTTTCCGCCTTAATAATGATGAGCTCCCACCCATCTACTGCTGTGATTTTCGATCAATAATGATCATTACAAGTTAAAACAATGTATTTGCATAGACTTCCTGCACTCGAACACTTGCCTCTTTTGCCAAAAAAGGCATATGACGGGCTTTACAAACCAATCTTTGGAAATTATTCCACTTCAACCAGGGGATATCGCCAAAATTGGACACAGTTTTGCTTTTGAAAAATTGAAATGTGTAGAAAGCAACGACGAATTTGCTATACATGAGTAATTTTAAATAAGGAAATATTACTGGTTGAACTGCAACAAGCATTTTGTCTATATTAATAAAATGATCATAATATATCACTGGCATGACCCACAATAATATTCTACCCCACATTACTGAAATTAAAAGGAATAAATGGTCATGGTTTGGTATTTATCAATATGAAAAATTTACCTAATTGCAAAAGTTTACACAATGTCTTTCGGACTTGATTTACTTTGTGAGTGATTAGGTAAAAATTACATGTCAATAACTATCCAACCATGATCATTTAATCCTACAGTAAAATCTTTTCATTTCTCAGAAACGGCTCAGACAAATTTGCTTTAGCATCCTGACAGAAAATTTTTTTTATAAATTATGTGGTGGTACATGGGAATTATTGTTTTAACAAAAAATACACTAGTAATGCTGACCAATTTAATAAAGGGAAGTAACTTGTAAACCTTTTTGGGATTGAATTCTTTCACTTGCAGATACAACTAAAAGATGCATGAATGTCGACACAAATTACAAAAGTAGTTTGTGATTAAATTTAATTTGAACTGGAATATAAAAGAAATTAACATCAAATAGGAAGCAGAAGTAATAAAATTGGTAAACTTCACAAAAACCTATTTTTTTACATAGGTGCAACCATATTCATATATAACCATCTAACAAGATACTAATTTGCCAGTTAGTGTGTTTAGAGATTATTTTAAACAAGATGATCCTGAATGCCTTGGATTTTACAGTAAAACGAGCAAATAAATGAAAAGTTAAAACAATTCACATGATCTGTGAGCTAATAAATTACATATAAGTCCTCATTCCCATTTTAGATCCGCTCTAGTGGTTAGAGCAAGAGATCACCGGTTCAATCCTTGGTCGATTCATACCAAAGACTTTAAAAATGGTATTAACAGCCGCCTCGCTTGGCGCTCAGCATTAAGAGGTTAGTGTTAGGACTGGTCAGCCTAGTGCTAGGATAATGTGACTAGTTGGGACATCATGTCACATGTATGCTGGATTTCACTATGAAGTTTCACGCTGCAGACATCGTAGCGATATGACTGAAAAATTGTTAAAGCTTTGTTAAAAATCTAATTTTCACACACTCATTGCCATTTTAGTTAACCATATTGTATATTCCTCAAATTTCAGGCAGAATTTGGGTTTTTTATTTAAAAAAAAAAACAACAACAAACGATTGAATCGCTGAATAATCGTCAAGAGCAGCTTTGTGATATAAATTAAAATTATGAAATGTTATATCTGCAAATGTGACATGTCAAATTATTTTGACATTTGTTCCAATTATTAAAATATTCTGCTCTTTCATATAAAGCGCGCATAACACCTTAAACTTGCTAATGCAAAATTGTAACTTGCTTTACATTACAACACCTTACAGTACTTCAAGATTATCTCCCCTGGATTGAATTGCAGCCTATCTTTGTGCAGTGACAAATAGAACAAAATGTCAAAATTCTGATTTTCAGTTATAAATGAGGTATAGGATAAAAAGTCTGGACACAATGTCACAATTATTTTTATTGGAGCCACAATGTGACTTTTCTGCTGTTCATGAATTGTGGATATGATTTATTTGCGTTATTTAATCTAGTTTTTACACTTTTACCATTTGCTAAATTCTTGTCCAAGCCATACTTCCTGCATATTGTATAATTTGATGAAAGAAAAACCAGACATTGCTTCATGTAACCTTGTTCACACGGTAAAGAAACAGTCCATGCCCTCAGTTAATACATTCGTGTCAATGTCACACCCTCGCATACCTACTCTAAGAAGCAAACTAGAGACGTCTGTATAACTGCATGGTGCTAGAAATGTTTAAAATAATTCATTTTTCTTTTATGCGCACAGAAACATGGTATGGCAAAACCTGGTCTTGAGAAAGGTGGTCTCTCGGGACAAAGTAATACTGTTCGATTTGTGCGTTTCAAATCTGATTTTCAATGACCGACGTTATTTGCTGACATCTATCAACAAGGAGGAAACAACTTGGCACAGTCTATATGTGGTCAGTATGCAGTCTTGTGAATGAATTGACTGTATTCTCCTAACTTGCAACAACGGATGCATTCATCAAATAATTTTTAATTTGTGTTTTTAACTTAAAAATTAAAAGACTACTTTTCTCAGAAACATTTATAATTCCAGTGATTAATCTGAATAATCAGATGTTGACCAAAAATATTTTCCACAGATCAAAAACTTGTACTAAAACACGGTACAAAATCCAGATTCTTGGGATGTTGTGATTCAATGCTTTTTTTTTCCCTGTAGCAACAGAACTAGGCATTGCAGCAATCAAGATGCTTGTTTCTCCAAATATTTTTATAGTGCTATGGACTATCACAAAAATGCAAGATTTGATGATATTTTTTTTTCTGGACACCAACAATGATAAACCGATAGGCCTTGAAGTGACCATATGAATTGGAAGGTAAAAGGGATATTTTATCTATCATGGGATTTTCATATGAAAAGCAAAGGATATTTGATTAAGAAATTTATTTTATAATAATTTGGATGTTGTATCCAGTTTTTCTTGTCAGTGATGACGTTTGGTTCCCGGTTAACAGGTTTCCATTATTCTGCCCACTGGCTTTTACTCCTCTGGCATTGCACCTTGTGATCGTTTTCTCGCATGTGCTGGTTATTTTAAGATCCATGATGGTAATGGCTATCTTGTAAGCTAAGCGTGGTCAGTTCAGGACTCCCAATAGTAATTTTATAAGGAAGAGGGGGGAACCAGGTTAGAAATGGGTGAAGATGGAGTAAGGATTTAACTGGCAGTGATTATTGGTTGATAATGAAAAGTAAGATTTTAATACATACAATCTTTTTGATGGCTCATCCTATTCTGCCACCTGAAAAATATCTGGTCATCCACAAAACTGACAAGTAAAGTCAAGATCCGAATGTTCAACACCATCGTAAAACGTGTCCTACTCTATGGAGCTGAGACCTGGAGAACCACCACAACCAATATGAAAAAGATCCAGATATTCATCAACACCTGCCTCAGAAGAATTCTCCGAATTCCCTGGCCAGACAAAATCAGTAATGAACAACTGTGGCAGCGAACGCAACAACAGCCTGCAGAGGAAGAAATTATCCAATGATGCTGTAGACGGATAGGCCACTCACTCCATAAGCCTGCATCCAGTACCACCAGGCAAGCACTCACCTGGAACCCACAGGGGGAAAAGGAAGAGAGGCCGGCCATGAAACACCTGGTGTCGGGACCTAGAGAAGACAGGCCACATGTGGGGGGCAGCTGGAGAGACTGATAGCTGGAGAGGGTTTGTTGGCGGCCAATGCGTGGATGAGATGAAATAATCCTATTTGAACCAAAATTGGGACAATGTTTTATTAAAGGCATTTCATTCCTATTAAAAGCTTTGAAAACCTGTTACTAAAATTGGAATTGGCTTCATTAGGTCATAATTGAAAATGTTTCAAACGTACACGTGACTCACCCAAAAATTGATGTTTTACAAGCTTGCATCAAGAATGGATCTCTACTGAGAATGTAAGTTTGATCATTGGCTGAGTGGTGCAAGTTCGAGTCGCGGCCTCGCCATCATGGGTATGTGAGAAAGCTGCAAATTGCTTCCCAATGATCATGGTTCATCCTCCACCAAATATACTGACAACAATAAAAGCTATATCTTGTGCTGAAAAATGACATTAAACAAAAGTATAAAAAAAACTTTAATGTTATTGAATTTTAAATATTTTGTTTGCCTCCATAGAGAACTAAGGAAGCGAAATTAATTCCGTGGGTCATATTGAGAAGACCAGGTCACATAGTCCTGTAAAATTAAGTTGACTATGGATGCAACATTTAGGTTCAATTTGAGGGCAATGTGTTCTTAAAATGATTTTCAGTAGGATATTAAACATTTTCATTTATGGTGAAAATAACTTTGCATCCACATGTTAGATACATCACAGACAAATGTTAGAAAGCCATGGATTTAATGTCAGTTGTTGCTGACACAGATTTGGGATCAAATCGAAGGTCTTGCACTGGTTCTACATGTTATCAGTAACATAAAAACTCGACTACAGCTTGACTGACAGACTGTTCGGCTTGTAAATCATACTATTCTTGGCTTGATTCGATACACGATCGAGAAATGGACTGACGCAAATGAACTTCACTTTATCTAAGATGAACAAACTTGGTTCTTCCGTACGCAACCAAACTATTAATCTAATCCATTTAAGCTATAATCTAATCCATTTAAGATATAATCTAATCCATTTAAGGTATAATCTAATCCGTTTAAGCTATAATCTAATCCATTTAAGCTATAATCTAATCCATTTAAGCTTACATGATATTACGTGTAGTTTTTTCTGGCTCCAATACCAAACCTTGTACATTCAGAAACCGAACTTCATTTCAGACATTAAAATACGAATTCATCTTCACTTAAAAACTGGGGAAAAAAGTCTATCGGAAATATTGCACAATTCTATATTCCCATATCACCATGGGTGTCAAAACCTCCCAAAATAATATTTGACCTTTGAGCATTTAAGGAATCGCCAATAAATTCTATCCTTTTCAGCGTAAATTCAATGAAATCGGGTTCGCCTATCGTAGCCATACATCCCAATATACAAGTGGTTTAAAAGACGGACAGCTGGAGCTTCCATTGCAACACTCAGCAGCACCACAAAGCCTCATTTTTTTCTTTTTACTGCAGAAACTATGGTCAAACTCAAAACTTTGAACAACACTGAAAACTCTTTAAATAAATATATTTTTGGATTCACTTTTAACATTGAAAGTTTTACAGAATCTTAAAATTGACAAACCGTTAATATCCGAGATACTACAGAAACACGTACAGCTTAAGTCAAACTGTAAATCATTTAACGAAAAATCACGTAGATGGTACTGTTATACATGACGCAAGGTGTCAAAACACCCAAACTTGTAATCTACAGTCACATTCACATCTTTATACAGACGACTACCCGAGAGCCAAGATACGTGTATTTATGAATACCAAGAAAACCCTATAAGTGTTTCTTTTTGTAGGTTAAAGAAGAACTATAGTTCTACTATAGACTGCTTGATCCACATTACTTGAATGTGCATAGGCAGTAGGCCCAAAGCAGTTGTTCAACACAAAATATAATTAAAAAAATACTAGCTTGGCGACGTCTGCAAGGTTTTTTACACCCCCTCCCCCCTTTTGTCCGCAGTTGTCTGTACTTGACCCCCCACCCCTCCTCCCATCTTTGCGTACAGCCTTTATGGATGATCCCTTCGAACGTACTGACACCATGTATCATGGATAACAATGCCCCCTATGTATGTTTGGTTTATCTCGAAATAATTTGAAATTTGATCTGAAACCGTTCACAGCCAGACGTTGTTAAACTGTTTCCTTTCTACACATTAAAATCAATAACACATTTTTTTGGGTGTGCATCCGTCATCAAATCATCTTATTTAATACAGCGTCAAATGGAATCTGAATTCATCATTCTGTTTGTTGGGTTAAATCATTTCATTTCATACTGCATCACGTGATTAATGTTACTGGCGGTGACGGCTGTCTATAACGTGTTTAACTTAAAATTTGTCTACTAATTTCATTTAGTCTAATTTTAGATGTGCACCTTTTCCTAACGACTCACTATCATCATGATTAGCAGGGGTCGGAGAGGAAACAATATATACCCGGCCCAACCCCGGCAAAACAAAACGAAAGAAAACCAACTAACCCTTCCCTTTCAAAAACAAAATACTTCCCCCAAAAATCCCAATAAATTTAGACATATGCAATCGTTCAGTTACTTGTCACTAAAAATTTGAACATCCAAGAAGTTTTGGGGCCCTAGGAACAAACTAACCTTTTAAGTAACCAGAATTGCGCCTTAATATCTGTCTCAGTCTCTTTGCATTTTCATGTGCATGTGCGTCATTTTGTTAAGTTTATTACTATAGTACTAGACTGCTAAGACAGCCGATACCAAAATGGAGGGGGGGGGAGGAGAAGGGGCCATAGCCTCACGTAACTATGTTTTTAAACGGTTCTGTAAACATCGTTTTATTTTTAAGAACGTTTATTGGATATTATGCATATTTTCAGTAAATAGACACACCTTTAATGTGCCCTTTCTAATGAAAATCAGCGTCCTTTTGAATTTTTGAGACTATCTCCCCACCCACTTAACCTGATCCGACCCTGTTGGAGATGGTGGACTTTATTCTAGAAGGTGTAGTATTTTATGCGTGTCTTCAATTATAAATTTAGACAAATATGTCGCGAC
>JAEAOA010000858.1:1315000-1640000 GCA_016746295.1 Potamilus streckersoni | reverse complement strand
AATTAAAACTTTTTGAGTGGATGCATCTTGATTAGTTTATCAGTATTTTTGCCAAATAGGTATCAATAACCAGATTTTCATGCTCTGTGACTTTCCTAAAATTTTGTGTTATAAATTAATTTCTTGGTTAATAGTTATGTTCCAGTAATGAAGACTACTCAGAAGAGTCATTCAGACCATTGGAAGTGGTAATTATAGTGTTGGTCATCTTTGCATCTGAATGACTTAACACTTTATATGTTTTATATTAGACACAGCAGCTTAACTGTTTGTTGTACATTTCAATGAGTGAACTGCATCCTTTGTGGGTGAGGCCACACTTGTAGTGGCTAATCAATGTAATTATTAATGCATGGAAACACTGCTGCAGGTTATAATTTTGTGAATTAGGCTGTGGACAATATGTTGCATGCTTTGCATATGTGACTAAGCATATACATGTAGAGGCTAATGAAGGTAACTATTAATGCATGGAAACACTGCATAGGTCAACTGTGTGAATTAGGTATATTTTGCATGGGTTGCACCTGGTACCACAGCTTTAGTGGAAAATGAAGGTAATTATTGTTGCATAAACCACTAATTGCTTGTTGGCACCCCAAAATCTACTCAAAGTCTGTCACTTTTACCCAATAACTTTTAGGTTCTTGGGGTGGACATTGATAATAGCTTTTCAAGCAATTTTTAAGAAATTAATTTTTACAAACTTTTATAAAAACAACATTAATATATTTTCTTTTAAAACTTATTGCTTCTAATTTGATGCTGTTTGTTTGAGATTACTGGAAACTGAAAATATCCCTCCATCTATACTCTACTCTTACAGTACAGATGAGACATGAGTTGGTATTGTGCTAATTGGTATCAGACACATACCTGATTCACATACCTGACTCACATACCTGATTCACATATTTGATTCACATACCTGGCTCACCTTCCTGATTCTTTGGAGGTCTAGTGGTTAGAACATCTTCCTCAGATGCAGGAGGTCGTGGGTTCGATCCCAGTACAAGTCATACCAAAGATTTTTAAAAATGGTACTTAAAGCTGCCTCGCTTGGCACTCAGCATTGGAAGTTAGTGTTAGGACTGGTTGGTTCAGTGTCAGAATAATGTGACTGGGTGGGACGTCATGCTACATGTCTGTCATGCTACATGTCTGCGGCATGAAGCCCAAGTGCTAGACATCACTATGAACTGCCCTACTGCAGATATCATAGCAATACTACTGAAAAATTGTTAAGCCTTCATTAAAAATCCAAATCACACACACACACACACACACACACACACACACACACACACACACACACACACACACACACTGATTCACATACTCATTCACATACCTGACTCAAATACCTGATTTACATACCTGATTCACAGGTACTTCCTGAAAATGTGTGCCTTTTATTGGCTACTGATAGAGGAGTACAATTTTGTTGAATGTGTTCATTTCACCCTGGAGACAAATAATTTGAACTGCATAAAGAAACTTTACAAAGACATAGCACCTGTTAAAATCTTGGAATGTGAGTTAAGTTTTAAGGCATTTGTATATCTTGCCTTCATCTGTTATTTATATACATTTACAGAATTTTGACATCAATACATTTTGTATTTTGATATTCTTAAATTTGCATTTTTATGGCAGTCTTTTTCTTTCTAAATTTTCTGTTCAATTAATGTTTTTAATATTTTTTAATGAAAATGGTTTGCAGGCACCATATAGCCATATTAGTGCCAACTTCCAATGTGGTGTAAAAAAAATGCTACTTCATACACACATAAGAAACAGCTGACAGAACCTTAATTAGATTTAATCATGGATTGTGAGTTGTCAGAGTAGCAATACAGACATCTCCCACAGGTTACAGTAGTCAGGTAAATCACCCAGGATCCAGGCTCGTAAGGAAAGCCCTGGTTAATGTTCATGAAATGCTCAATCTGATAAAAATCGGCTTTCCCCTGTCCTACATAAAGGTCTGACAGCGTTGACTTTGGGGTCATGTTTTGGTGATCTATATTTTACCATCATTGCTTTTATCAGCCAAAGAAATGATGTCTTATATCTTTGTGGTTGCGAAACTGAGCAGTTTGGCTGGAGAGCATCAGTGTGAGCCACTTTCAGATTTATAAAAGCTGCAATTCCATTGGTTAATTCAAAGGTTACCAGAACATGATCATAAAGTTGCAATTTCATTGGTTAATTTAAATGTTTTCAAAACATGACCCTAAAGTTGTAATTCCATTGGTTAATTCAAAGGTTACCAAAACATGACCCTAAGTGTTAAAGATCTGATTTTAATCAGATTGATGATGTACATCTATAAACTTATGATTGTTTTATTGGCTCTACCTCATTATGACAGGAATCATTTTGTAAGACATGTTTTATTATTATTATTATTATTATTATTATTATTATTATTATTATTATTATTATTATTATTATTATTATTATTATTATTATTATTGCATTAAATATATCAGACAATTTCAATAAAACATACCACGTCTCATCTTGCTATCATTTCAAGCTGATTATATTGTTATTACACTATGGTCTTAAACTAAGTAACTGAAAAGAGTGAAAACCAAGTTTTGCAAAATTGAACAATTTATTTCCTAGCAATGCAGAGTGAAATTTTGGTATTCCAAATAAATAACAAGCTTGAATTTGCTGATGTGCCTGTAATCTTGAATGTTCTAATAAGCCAGTACCCATATATGTGACAGTGTTTTAACAGTCTTGATGGAACACAATAATATAATACAAAAGGTACTTGAATGAATTAACACTAATTTAAAAATAATGATTTTGTCCAAAAATATTACTGAAAATATTATTGAGCACTTTGTAATTCCAGAGATTATTAATTTGAATAAATAAATCCATTCAAATTAAAAACTGAACACACAAAAGGTCTGATTCCACTTTTCATTTTAAATTTTAAAAAATAATTTTAAAGTAAACAAAAACTAATACAAAAATTTAAGAGACTAATATAACCAAGATGTATGTCAGTTTTTCTAAATCATTATTAGATGTCAACAGAATTGTGAATTTCATAGTGAAAACTAATTTCTTTTGCTTAGATGCAAGTAAACTTGTTTACCTCCATTAATAATGATCTGAATATTTAATCTGATGTCATAGAAAAATACTAACTGCATATAATGTGTTCACAAAATAAATGTTACTAGTCAGGTAGACCCATAACCTGATTTCTATACTTAGATACAAGTAAACCTGTATACCACCATTAAAAATGATCTCAGTATTAATCTATATATAAAGACAATATAGAATATGTATTATGTTTATAAATAGATGTCCCTAGTCAGGTTGATTTACAAAATTCAGATACACATAACATATAATCATGGAGAAACACAACAAGGAATACAAATTAAATATACATAACAATATGTATATTGTGGAAAAGATAACTAATTTAGATGGGTGTACCTGCACATGTACACCAGATGCTTTTGTATTATCTCCGTTAATAAGAAATAATGCACAATCTGAAGTTATTGATGAAAATTTTCCACTAATGAATATGTTTACAAAAAGTAAATGTATTTTAAAGAACATTTTATTAACAGTACATCAGTAAGCTTTAATGTATGCTGCAACATCTCCTTTTTCATACCAGTACTACATTCATTATGAAAATTACAAATTAAGAAATGAATTAATGGAGAAACTATTAAAGATTCAGTTCTTTTAAGAAGAGATTTATAAAGGTATCATTTGGTTTGAATGTGTAGTTTCTGGCAGTTCTTGTATCTTTTTCTTAAAAAAATGAAATAAGTAATTATTTTTAAATAATCAACACTAGGTGTATTTTGAAAAAGTAGGGCTTTGGGACTTTAGTGTTTCTAATGAAACCACACAAAAAATGTATATTACTGTAATTGTAAGAGACATGTCCTAAAGCCAATCATTCCTTTTACAGTTTATGGATGTTATAGTAATAATGACTAATGATTTGTCAGATAATATATTTTCATTTATTACCTATCTATATTACTTACCTATATTACCTATATATATTACCTACACTTTAGATTCTCCACCTTTTCATTTATTAGAAATGTTTCAAACAGGAAATGGTTGACAGTGAGAACAGAACTCAGATATGTGTGGTTTTGTTGATTGGAATTGTAATAACATTTAATACATGCTAGATAAAGAGATGCTTATACCTCAATGACAAATGATGGGTTATTCACATGCATTGTGTAGTAAACTTTATAAAACCAATGACTCATGAATGGCCTTTTTTATGATTGGACAATTATTCCTTTGTGTTTTATATATATATATATATATATATATATATATATATATATATATATATATATATATATATATATATATATATATATATATATATATATATATATATATATATGTATGTATGTATGTATGTATGTATGTATGTATGTATGTATGTATGTATGTATGTATGTATGTATGTAATGTATATATGTATGTGTGTGTATGTATATATATATATATATATATATATATATATATATATATATATATATATATATATATACATACATACATACATACATACATACATACATACATACATACATACATACATACATACATACATACATACATACATACATACACACACACACCTGACACCGTTTGTCTAGTTAATTGACTCTTTTTAAATTAAGTTGTGGTGACTCTGATCTAGGATACTTTGAATTTAATCTCTTTTGCCAATTCATTACACTGTTTTCATTCATGAAAAAGATTTGAAAGACGGACCAGTATAATAAGCTTTATTGATATTCATATTTGCAGCAAGTGCCACCATGGTAGGAGCTAGATATAGCCATTGTATTGGCATCTTTGTGTTTGTCACATTGTCACTACATTAACTCCCTAGAGAAGAGGTGGGATCTGAATTATCAGAAATTTAGAGGAACCAGCATTTCATTTTGGTGGGAATATTTTTTGGGGAAATAAATGTCTCATCCTGCAATAGCTTGGAAAATTTATGTGTTTTATAGAAGAAAATTCATAATTATCTATAATTATATGTGAAATCAATTAATTATCTTGAGGTACAAACATTATATATTGATCTTAAGGAACTAAACATTTAATTAGAGGGGGATACTTAATATTTTCTTATATATATATACAAACATACACACACACACACATACACACACATTACCAGCATACATTCAGGGTTAAACAGTTTATCTGAATGGCATTACCAACAGACATTCAAGGTTACACAGCTCATCTGAATGGCATGACCAGCATACATTCAGGGTTACTTAGGCTTCAGCTCAAAGTTGTGGATGGAATTTTTCATGAAGCAAAAGATTGTTATTTCTAAGCATGCACCTTCTTCTTTCATATTTGGGTGCTAACATTAATACCTGATTTGTGTTTAATAAAATATGGCCATCTATTGGGAAAGCCAATTAAATTCACCAGTAACATTTGTTTTTACAGAGTTTTCATGATATAGCTGGGAAGCAACAAACAACCATCAAAACAGTTGGCTGATTGATCAATTGAACAAATAAAGTAATTATTATATTATTATTATTATTATTATTATTATTATTATTATTATTATTATTATTATTATTATTATTATTATTATTATTATTATTATTATTCACTGGTCTCATGGCTTAAGTGGTTAGTGGTTTTGTTGTGGCTTGGATAATGTAGCTTTAAAAAATTTTCAGTCATATCACTATGATGTATGCAGTGTGGCAATTTATAGTGATGTCTAGCACTGGGGCATCATGCCGCAGACATGTAACATGACGTCCCATCCAGTCACCTTATCCTGACACCATGCCAACCAGTCCTAACACTAACCTCTTAATGCTGATCGTCAAGCATGGCAGCTGTTAGTCTCATTTTTGTAAGTCTTTGTTATGACTCTGCCAGGGATCAAACCCATGACCTCCTGCATCTGAAGCAGATGCTCTTACCACTTGGCCACCAGAGTGGTTCCTAAGTTGTTAGAACATCTGCCTTGGATGTGGGAGTTTGTGGGTTTTGACCGCAACTCAGTCATACCAGAGACTTGTAATTAGTACAAGCAGTTGTCTTGCTTGGTGCTCATCATTAAGAGGTTTATGTTAGAAATGGTGTCAGGATAATGTGACTGTTGGGGACATTATGCTACTTGTCTATGGCATAATGTCACAGTGTAATACACCACTATAAACTGATAAACTGTCACTCTGCAGACATGGCTGCAATATGATTGAAAAATTGTTAGAACTATGTTATAAATCAAACTGACACACTATTCTTATTAACATTTGTATTATTATTATTATTATTATTATTATTATTATTATTATTATTATTATTATTATTATTATTATTATTATTATTATTAAGGTATATCAGTTGAATCCAACAAGGAGCACATAAGGGATGAATCTGTGGACACAACCGAGAGGATGTGCTTCGTAACACCTAGCTTTTAACAGCCATAGATTACATGAGGTCCCTGTAATACCTAAGTTATTTTTGAAAACACAGACTGACAAAGCCATCAATCAAGGAGGCAAGAATAATTACTCTCATTTGCTTCTTCTTTCTCACTCTTACTCTCATTTCACATATTTGATTAATACATGCAAATACTGATGTGAATGATATTGATCAAGAAAATGTATTTTTAATAAGCCTTGTATCAATGAACATTTCATGTCATTAATTGTTCACTCCTTATATACCATGTTATATATGACAAGTTGATTTTGATTGTTTCTCTGGTGGCAGAATACAATAGCCTCAACATGGGTAAGCTATAAATTTAACTAAATATATTGCTTTATATAAAATTTACCTATTTTCTAATGAAAGGAAAAAGCTTCACAATATTCAGTTTTCAATGTTGGAGCTCAGTTCACCAACTCCCAGGTTCACAACTCCAATGCCTTTTGCTATCCACTGCTGTAGTCCTGTGATATTTCCCTTGTAATTTGTGAAAGTCCTGACACAAGCCATGCTCTAAAATTTATTTCAAATTTCAAAGATAATATTTAAGTACTGAAATATTTTTATTTAGCTTTTTGTTAAAATGTTCTTCAGTGCATGTCTTATGTACATACCTTTTGCATCGCATGTCTTTTACTTCCCTTTTGCATTATGTGTCTCTTGTACTTACCTTTTGGATTGCCAGTCTCTTTTACTTTCCTTTTGCATTGCCAGTCTCTTGTACTTACCTTTTGCATTGCCAGTCTCTTTTACTTTCCTTTTGCATTGCCAGTCTCTTTTACTTACCTTTTGCATTGCCAGTCTCTTTTACTTACCTTTTGCATTGCCAGTCTCTTTTACTTTCCTTTTGCATTGCCAGTCTCTTTTACTTTCCTTTTTCATTGCCAGTCTCTTTTACTTACCTTTTGCATTGCCAGTCTCTTTTACTTTCCTTTTGCATTGCCAGTCTCTTTTACTTACCTTTTGCATTGCCAGTCTCTTTTACTTTCCTTTTGCATTGTCAGTCTCTTTTACTTACCTTTTGCATTGCCAGTCTCTTTTACTTACCTTTTGCATTGCCAGTCTCTTTTACTTTCCTTTTGCATTGCCAGTCTCTTTTACTTTCCTTTTTCATTGCCAGTCTCTTTTACTTACCTTTTGCATTGCCAGTCTCTTTTACTTACCTTTTGCATTGCCAGTCTCTTTTACTTTCCTTTTGCATTGCCAGTCTCTTTTACTTTCCTTTTTCATTGCCAGTCTCTTTTACTTACCTTTTGCATTGCCAGTCTCTTTTACTTTCCTTTTGCATTGCCAGTCTCTTTTACTTAACTTTTGCATTGCCAGTCTCTTTTACTTTCCTTTTGCATTGCCAGTCTCTTTTACTTTCCTTTTGCATTGCCTGTCTCTTTTCCTTATCTTTGCATTGCCAGTCTCTTTTACTTACCTTTTGCATTGCCAGTCTCTTTTACTTACCTTTTGCATTGCCAGTTGCTTTTACTTTCCTTTTGCATTGCCTGTCTCTTTTCCTTATCTTTGCATTGCCAGTCTCTTTTACTTACCTTTTGCATTGCCTGCCTCTTTTCGTTATCTTTGCATTGCATGTCTCTTGCACTAACCTTTTGCATTGCCAGTCTCTTTACTTAACTTTTGCATTGCCTGTCTCTTTGTCCTTATCTTTACATTGCCTGTCTCTTTACTTACCTTTTGCACTGCATGTCTCTTTACTTACCTTTTGCACTGCATGCATCTTTCATTTGATTTTCTGCCTTAACTTTCCATTTGTCAGGGCATTCACAATTAAGTGTCCACCCTCAATGTTTTAAAAGTTGCCACCATCTTATCTTGGGAGGAATATAGTAATGATAATCTGATTCAGGTAATATGTAGAAATGTGACATAATCTGATTCAGGTAGACAGGTAGGTAATATGTAGAAATGTGACAGATAATCTGATTCAGATAGATAATATGTAGAAATGTGACAGATAATCTCATTCAGGTAGACAGGTAATATGTAGATACTTGACATATAAACTGTGTTTATTAGAGATAACTATATTGTTAGTTAATTTATGATAGTTTTGCTTGCATTTTAATTAGAAATACCTCCCCAGACACCTAATTTATCTAAGGTAATTTAGAAATGCCTTCTTCAAATATTAAAAACAAAAATCAATGTTTTATTTGCAAATAATTTGAATTAATGACAGATAATATGGAGATATCTGACTGTGATATTTATGTGCTACATGATTTTCTGTCAATATGTATTTCATTTTATTTTTGTCAAGGTAATTCATATGATACCTGCCACAAATTTTTACAAGTTTCAGATACTTATTGGATCAGGTAATATAGAATTGACTGTCATAACTAAATGAGGTAATATAGAATTAACTGTCATATAAAGGAGGTAATATAGAAATATAGAATTGACTGTCATAACTAAATGAGGTAATATAGAATTAACTGTCATATAAAGGAGGTAATATAGAAATATAGAATTGACTGTCATAACTAAATGAGGTAATATAGAATTAACTGTCATATAAATGAGGTAATATAGAAATATAGAATTGACTGTCATAACTAAATGAGGTAATATAGAATTGACTGTCATAAGTAAATAAGGTAATATAGAATTAACTGTCATATAAATGAGGTAATATAGAAATATAGAATTGACTGTCATAACTAAATAAGGTAATATAGAATTAACTGTCATATAAATGAGGTAATATAGAAATATAGAATTGACTGTCATAACTAAATGAGGTAATATAGAATTAACTGTCATATAAATGAGGTAATATAGAAATATAGAATTGACTGTCATAACTAAATGAGGTAATATAGAATTGACTGTCATAAATAAATAAGGTAATATAGAATTAACTGTCATATAAATGAGGTAATATAGAAATATAGAATTGACTGTCATAACTAAATGAGGTAATATAGAATTGACTGTCATATAAATGAGGTAATATATAAAAATAGAATTGACTGTCATAACTAAATGAGGTAATATAGAATTGACTGTCATAACTAAATAAGGTAATATAGAATTAACTGTCATATAAATGAGGTAATATAGAAATATAGAATTGACTGTCATAAGTAAATAAGGTAATATAGAATTAACTGTCATATAAATGAGGTAATATAGAAATATAGAATTAACTGTCATAACTAAATAAGGTAATATAGAATTAACTGTCATATAAATGAGGTAATATAGAAATATAGAATTGACTGTCATAACTAAATGAGGTAATATAGAATAGACTATCAGATAAATGAGGTAATTCTGGGGTAACTATATACATATTTTGCCTGAATTTTTGTGAAGCTTGCTTGCAGTACAAACATCTTTGCTTAAAAACTATGACATCATTCCAATCCAGAATTTGTATTTCTTATTTAGCATTGCCAGACACTTAGCACTATTGCCACTCTACTTTTGGACTGGACCATTTCATTGTCTTTTTGATGGCCAAAATGTGTAAGCCCTCTAACCCCATTACAATTTAAATGACTGGTTCCTAAGAATATTTTGAATAGAGATAAGACTGAGGGACAGCTTAGTGATGATAAGCAAGGTTGACCTTGATATCCTTGAGTGACACTGATACTGTGAGTATTGATCAGAATGGTTCACTTCCTTACTGGTTCATTATTCTGAAATACTGACTATGAAATCAATACCATAAGGTTGCATATGTTAGTGTTATCATTGCTACCCTGCATGTTAGAGTATGGTACAGGTTAGCTCTCTATTGGGTGTGTATGTTGAACTAGCCAGAATTAAGTTTAAAAATGGTATGCATGACAGAATCTTCTGATTGCAACCAGTCTCACAGATGTCAATGGATTACCATGAAATTTTGTATATGTTATGGTAAGAAGAATAAGAATGTTGCCCAGTCATTTTGCTTGCAATATTTTCAGTAGAGTTATGTTCCTCTTTTATTATGGACTCCATAATTTGGTTGGGGGTATAATGCAAGAGAGTTATGTCCCTTTTCTACAGTGAACTCATCTCCATCATTAGGTAGGGAATGCAGGAGAGTTATCCCCCTTTTCTGTGGAACTCGTCTCCATCATTTGGGTAGGGATAGAATGCAGGAGAGTTATGCCCTTTTTTGTACAATGGATCAATCTCCATCATTTGGGTAGAGGTATAATGTTTGATAATTATGCCCTTTTTTCTTTTGACTTATCTGCATAATTTAAGTACATGTGGACTGCAGGAGGGAGTTTTTTTTTATTGACTCTTCTAAATCTTATGGTTAGTTGTAGAATGCAGGAGTTATGCCCCTTTTTATTAAGGATACATCTCTACCATTTGGGTACAAGTGGAATGCAAGAGAGTTATGCCTCTTTCACTATGAAACTCATCGCTATCATTGGGCAAGGGTAGGATACAGGAGAGGTGGGTCTATAATGATAACAGCAAATTGATCACCATTCTTTTAGTATTTAGCTCCCCTGGCCAAAAGCCAAGTGAGCTTATAATATGGTAATTTGTTAATCATCTGTCATTTGTATGCATATGAACACTTGCTTTTGAACATTCTGGAGCCATTATTTGGTATGTAAGCTCGATTATGAGTGACATCCACCCTATGAGTGACATCCACATGTAAATGAGGATTCAGGCTCATCAGTTGGTGGGTATCAAACACACATAATTATCAGAGTTGGGGGTAAAATGGGGAATTTTAAGCCAGCACTGGATCATAGAAAACAACATAATTGAGTGGTGATTGTGAGCTACATTTATTGAGTTTGTACTGGATTTTTTAAAAGTTGCAATTGCTTTATAGATCATATGAATGCTTGCCCTAAACACATTTGTATAGTCAGTCCAACCATTCAGGTAATCAAATTAGTCAGGCAGACTGTTTATGTCATTTTCTTCTCCTTATCAATATCTTCTCTTATGTAGAACACAAGAAGACCAGTCTAGCATCACATTGTATTAGTTTATAGACTGAAATTGGGATCTTGGTAAAGTGTTAGAGAAGAATAAAGCATATTTAGTTTCCCTTTTCATATGTAAAGTAATAAAAAAAATGTGATAAACCACTTTGCTTATAATGTGGTATTTTTCATTGGAAACAGGGTATTATATATTATCAATAACAGCAACCTTTGACACATCCAATTTACCTTCACAGTAAATCTTCCTATCAGACCTTGCAAATACTGTATGTAGAAATCTGCTGACTTTTGGAACAATTTAGAATTTTCAATGTAGAATCACATACTCTGGATGTCCTTGGCATAATCCATAGTCAGAACACATTGAAATGAAATGTTAGATTACCAACCAGGTGGCCAAGTGTTCTAAAGTGCACACCTTCACTAATCACTGCTATCTCTGTTTGTCTGCCTAGGTTCATGCCTTGGGCTCCGACAATGTGGGTATGTTAGAAAGCTTATATTCCACAATTTATACTGGCTGCCATGTATATCCTATCATACACTGAAAAATAGTGCTAAATCCAAAACAACAAATAACAAGCAACCAGACTAGTTGAAAATACATCATCTGCACTGATACTGATGGGTAGTTTGGGTCTGATGTTGCCTATTAATTAAATTGTGCAAGTGGTGTAGACAGGTTTGCCTGAAACACATTTTACATGTTGTTGTGGCTCAGGAGTTACAGTTAGTTGATGGATACCTTTCAGTGATAGAATACAGAATATTTCCAGATTAATTCCTTTGTATGACAAATCTGTGTGGAATAACATAACCCCTACTCCTGTGGCTATTTTAAATATTGTGGCTACATAACAGTAATTCCATTAGATATAGAAACCCCGAAGCAGGTGCTCATTTCAAAGTTTTTAATATATATATATATATATATATATATATATATATATATATATATATATATATATATATATATATATACATATATATATATATATATATATATATATATATATATATATATAGATATATATATATATATATATATATATATATATATATATATATATATATATACACACTATTTACAAATATACTTGTCCAACACCAGGGACAAGTTGTTGTGGAACTTGACACCATTTTTCAGCACATGATAGTCATACATGGCAGCCAGTATTAATGGCGGAGGAAGAAACCAGGAAATCCCCAAAAGGAACCACCGACCCATGAGAAGCTACTGGCAAGCTTTCTTACATATCCACATTTGGTGAATCTTAGACTTGAACCCATGCAGACAGAGGTGAGATGGCAGTTATCCTAATGGACAGTGCTTTAGACCACTTAGACATTCATTGCCCCATCACTGGGACAAGTACAAATATAGAGAGAGCTCTCATTATTACCTATATTTCATCCTCTATACTATCTTTTCTTGTTTTCCTATTTAGCACATGACCACATGAGCTTTTGACATGTTATAGGCATACTGTCAATCCTAAAATCATAAAACATGGCGAGTGTATGCATCTTTACTTGACTGTCATCCCAGATTTTTTTCAAAGCTTTCAATTGAGTTAAGTCACTTCTGATTGGTTGCTGTATATAATGTATAATACTTTTTTTTATCAATTACTTTGGCATGTTTTATTCATTACCTTTGCCAGTTTTACCTACTTGTTAGTCCAGAACATGTTGCAGAGGAACATACCATGATACTAAAATGGGTTCAGTCATCAAAATGTTATGTTCAGGTCATCAAAATGTTATGTTTAGTTCATCAAAATGTTATGTTCAGGTCATCAGGTCATTAAAATGTTATGTTTAGTTCATCAAAATGTTATGTTCAGGTCATCAGGTCATCCAAATGTTATGTTCAGGTCAACAAAATGTTATGTTTAGGTCAACAAAATGTTATGTTTAGGTCATCCAAATGTTATGTTCAGGTCATCAGGTCATCAAAATATTATGTTCAGAGTGAAGAGAAAAGGTTTATAACCCTTCCAGTATCAAATTTTGATCAGGTTGCACAGAAGCTTTTTGTGTAGTGATAACTGGACAAGTGCATTAGTGCTCAGTAAAGCAATGTCCTGCAGAACATTTTTTTTTTAATCAAAACTGTTTAGTCTTATTTATGCAAACACACATAATTTTTAAAGGCTTCTTGATAATATTGTGCAGGTCTTCTTGAATTTGGTTTAAAAGTTATTTTGCTGTGCACAGTACATCAGCTTGTTAGGCTGATGACAACATTATAACAATGATCAATAAAAGGCCATTATACTGTCAGGGTTTAAAAATTTCCAGGGAAGATGATTAATAGATTTATGTTGGTTATGTGCTGAGGATATGAGAATACATGGTCTTATGGTTGAGCACTACACACCTAAAATCTACTCAATTAATTATTTAATTATCCTGCTGAAATACAAAGCCTTGTCCGTTAAAAATCACTGCCCTCTCACCTCTGTCTTCGTGGGTTCGAGTCTAGGATTCCTTGAATGTGGATATGTGAGAAAGTTTGCCAGTAGCTTCTCGTGGGTCGGTGATTCTTTCCAGTGATTTCCCAGTTTCTTCCTCCACCATTAATACTGGCCGCCATGAATAGCCTATCGTGTGCTGAAAAATGGCGTTAAGCCCAACAACAACAACAAATTAAGTCACAAAATCGACACAAAGATGCTGATAGTAAACCCAACAACAACAACAAATTAAGTCACAAAATCGACACAAAGATGCTGATAGTAAACCATGATTACAGAACACTGGCACTGTTGACAGTTTTTCTAACTACAGTTCCCTGAAAAAGGATATTCTTTGCAATGTTGAACATGTAAAACATCAGATGATATTGCATCTACAGCAAATCCAACAGACTTCAGAGAAAATGCAAAGGATCTGGAAGTCTATCAAAGATGATTTTAAAAGCATTACAGTAGTCTGTTTTGTCTTCACAAAACACACACAGACCAGTCTTTTGTGCTAAATGATGGCTTCCTCAAGTCTGGACGTTATTTGAATTTCAATTACTTGTTTTTGGTTTGATGCCAATTATCAACATATTATAAGCAATAAATGGCAGCCAGTATAACTGATGGAGGAGGAATCTGGGAAAACTTTGGTTATCAGAACTACCTACCCATGGGAAGCTACTGGCAAGCCTATCTCACATTGCTGAATTGGCAGAGCCTGAGGCTCAAACCCATGCAGACAGGTGAGATGGAGTGATCAGTACAGGTAAGCACTTTCAACCTAGAGCTCCTTACTTATATCTTCTTTTCCTACAAATAAAATTAATTTTAGACTCAGAAGCCTTGCATGCAGTTTTCTCTTGCTGCAAATTTTGCAGGTCCAGCTTTTGTGCTGAACCCCCAATTTTGGGATTCAGTAGGTAGAACTTGTGCAAACACTAATCTTTAATAGAATCTTTGGAAAAGGTAAAGCTTACATTGACTTGAATAAAGTAAGATTAGATAATTGCAGTCAAACTTTACCATTGTAGTTGTCTGAGTGATATAGATGCCTTGGGGAGGTTTAACAGAAAAATGACAGTTGTGGTAAGTCAGACACTCCAGACACTGGTGGATATAACTGGTCATTATTTAAGGAATGTGACCGTTACAGGAGGTTGCTTATACAATAAGGTGCACATACTCATGTGTTCATTGACATCAGCAGCTTGAACTTGTTATGTTATTCAGGGATTCTAGTTCAGTTGCATTGCCCTCAAGTCAATAAATGGTCTTGTTCTCCTTGTTACCACACACATACACACAATTACACACACATACATGAACACATGCACACATACACACACATATACAAACACAAACACACATACACACAAGTCAAGGATTGCTTTTTAATATTTTATCTACAGTATGGGTATCATTAGAAGTGTCCACTGTATTCTTTAGCTAAAAAATGCTAACAGTATGTACTTGTTATGAAGTAAGATCAGTCTGCAAACAACATAGACCATGATCTGCTATCCCATAATATGCCAGCAGTATAGGGTCTGTGTTGTTTGTTCTACTGATTACTCTAAACAAACTGCATAGACCCAGATTGATGGCACATTATGTCATGGTAGATTTGTTTCTGTGCAGTTTGCAGATGGACTCATCTTATAAACCAGTATATATGGTACAGCTGTTACCTGGCTTGAGGTGGGATTTGAGATGACAGGTATTCCGTTAGGTAGAACTTGGGGGATATTTGAAGATTGTTCAATATATACTGTCAGGTTGAATCATATCCAGCCTGAATCAGTGAACAGTCAATGCAAATGTTAGTACATATTCATTTGTATTATAAAAAATGACAACATTTACATGTGTGTATGATTCCAATAATAATAATAATAATAATAATAATAATAATAATAATAATAATAATAATAATAATAATAATAATAATAATAACAACAACAACAACAACAACAACAACAACAACAACAACAACAATAATAATAATAATAATAATAATAATAATAATAATAATAATAATAATAATAGTAATACCTACATGAACAACACCTGCAATAATGACTTACAGTAAATACATATCCATATGCTTACTGTTTTGAGTACCCCTTGGTGCCACAAAGACTTGGTCGATCAGTCAGTGGAGTCAAGAATTAAAACAAAAAATAAGACAGAGGAAGAATATTCAAACCTTTAATCTTTGCTAATATTTAATTAATATTGAATATATTTAATATTGCATATCTTTGCAAGCATTTAATATTTAACAAAGTTGCAGTATAATCAGACAAAGCAGTATGAGCAGAGAAGCAATGTCAAGTTTTTTTGAAATACTTGATAAAAAATACAGAATTTTAAAAGAAAATGAGGCATATGGTCCACCATAATGCAGCATTAGCAAAGCATCAACAGTTTTCTTCTTGAAATGTGCTTTCTTAATATACCAGCTTCCCTCCATTGCATCACTTCACATCCAGTATTGAACTTTTTATACCAATAAATTGGGCAGAAGAGAAAGCTAACCTTGTTGTACATCAGCACCAACCATTTATTTACCATATGCCATTTCCATAAAAATCCACCAAGCAGCTTTGGAGGAGATGCAATATGATTTGTGACAGACAGACAGATGGACAGATTTACTGCCAGTTACAATATAACTGATCTTCATAGAAGTGTGTCGATATTGAAAACATTTTTTTTACTTTTCAACCCCCCACCCCCACCCCAAGGGCCTTAAATACAGTGTTAATGAACCATAATTCCATGTACATGTACAATGTGAAATGTTACATATATATATTATTTAGCAATCATGGCAAATAGTGACATAAATTAACAAAGTTTCATATAAGAAACACTTTCAGTTTAATTTTATCTCCTTTTGCTCATTATCATGTATACCGCATGTACTTGCTTATAAGTTGAGTCTAGTTGCTAACAACTAACATCCTGATCAACCTTAGCATAATGTGCCTGCAGATTAAGGTCTGTGTTGTTTGGTGTACTGATTACTCCTAACAGACTGCATGGACTTAGATCTGCTGGCGCATAATGCATAAGGCAATACAGTAAATGTTTCAGTTTTAAACATGTTCAGTCTGCATACAAATTGCAGTGGAGTCCATTTTTGATGGAAGTATGATTAAAAATAATTAAACTTCCAAATAGTGACATGTTTTATACTGACCAAATATTCATTAAGGAGTAATTTGCACAAGAAGCACAAGATTCAAAATTAGTTTGGACTATACAGCTTTGGCATTTAGCCACATTTATATCATTGACTGTAGTCTATTAGACTCAAAGTCATCTGTCTTGTCTGCAATGGTAAATAGCATTTTTTGTGTTTTTACATTTGATATATAGATAGAGAAAGCTATTATCATTTGACATATACAGTCATCAACAAAATGCAGCAGTCATAGATGGTATTTAGCCAAATGCAACAGTTATAGATACTAATCAGCCAAATCCAGTCATAGACAGTCATCAACCAAATGCATCAGTCAATTGTAGCAGTCATAGACAATCATGAGTCAAATGTAGCAGTCACAGACAGTCATCAGTCAAATGTAGCAGTCATAGACAGTCATCAGTCAAATGCAGCAGTCATAGACAGTCATCAGTCAAATGTAGCAGTCATAGACAGTCATCAGTCAAATGTAGCAGTCATAGACAATCAGTCAAATGTAGCAGTCATAGACAGTCATCAGTCAAATGCAGCAGTCATAGACAATCATGAGTCAAATGTAGCAGTCATAGACAGTCATCAGTCAAATGTAGCAGTCATAGACAGTCATCAGTCAAATGTAGCAGTCATAGACAGTCATCAGTCAAATGTAGCAGTCATAAACAGTCATCAGTCAAATGTAGCAGTCATAGACAATCATCAGTCAAATGTAGCAGTCATAGACAATCATCAGTCAAATGTAGCAGTCATAGACAGTCATCAGTCAAATGCAGCAGTCATAGACAATCATGAGTCAAATGTAGCAGTCATAGATAGTCATCAGTCAAATGTAGCAGTCATATACAGTCATCAGTCACATGCAGCAGTCATAGACAATCATGAGTCAAATATAGCAGTCATAGACAGTCATCAGTCAAATGTAGCAGTCATAGACAGTCATCAGTCAAATGTAGCAGTCATAGACAGTCATCAACCAAATGCATCAGTCAAATGTAGCAGTCATAGACAGTCATCAGTCAAATGTAGCAGTCATAGACAGTCATCAACCAAATGCATCAGTCAAATGTAGCAGTCATGGACAGTCATCAGTCAAATGTAGCAGTCATAGACAGTCATCAGTCAAATGTAGCAGTCATAAACAGTCATCAGTCAAATGTAGCAGTCATAGACAGTCATCAGTCAAATGCAGCAGTTATAGACAGTCATCAGTCAAATGCAGCAGTTATAGACAGTCATCAGTCAAATGCAGCAGTCATAGACAGTCATCAGTCAAATGTATCAGTCATAGACAGTCATCAGTCAAATGTAGCAGTCATAGACAGTCATCAGTCAAATGTAGCAGTCATAGACAGTCATCAGTCAAATGCAGCAGTCATAGACAATCATGAGTCAAATGTAGCAGTCATAGATAGTCATCAGTCAAATGTAGCAGTCATATACAGTCATCAGTCAAATGCAGCAGTTATAGACAATCATGAGTCAAATGTAGCAGTCATAGACAGTCATCAGTCAAATGTAGCAGTCATAGACAGTCATCAGTCAAATGTAGCAGTCATAGACAGTCATCAACCAAATGCATCAGTCAAATGTAGCAGTCATGGACAGTCATCAGTCAAATGTAGCAGTCATAGACAGTCATCAGTCAAATGTAGCAGTCATAAACAGTCATCAGTCAAATGTAGCAGTCATAGACAGTCATCAGTCAAATGCAGCCGTTATAGACAGTCATCAGTCAAATGTAGCAGTCATAGACAGTCATCAGTCAAATGTAGCAGTCATAGACAGTCATCAGTCAAATGTAGCAGTCATAGACAGTCATCAGTCAAATGCAGCAGATCATTCACCAATATAGACAAATATAGCTGTTAATTTTTTCTTTCTACTGCCATGTATAGTCTATCCTCTACTGAAAAACAGCATTAAACCCATAAACTGTCTTAGTAAGGTGCAAATATTAGCCAGGTATATAGCCATGTCAATGGGAATCCCTGGTGATCGAGTGGTCTAAAACTCTCACATTTACTAAATTATTGCTGTCAAACCTCAGTCCCCATGGGTTCAAATCTTGTTGTCTGTCATTGTGGGTATGTGATAGAACTTGCTACTAGCTTACCAATGGTTTGTGGTTCTTACTGGGATTTCCTTAGGTTCTTCCTCCACCAGTCAAACATGCTGCCATTGTAAAGCATATCGGTGCACTAAACAATGGTGCTAAACCCTAGACAAGAACAACAACCTGCCTCAGTTCTGATTCATTAACTCTGAAGAAAATGTTTAAGCAGGATTGTGGAATAGATGACATTTCCCCCCCCCCAGCTTTAAAGACCCTGACCTTCACATTAAGGCTTTCCACATGTAGATTTGCTGTCATGTTTTAGTTTTCCCAATTTAAAGATAAAAATTTCAATGATTTAGTTGCATCTCATATTTAGCCAGAAGGAAATTATCTCATTGATTAATGACATATTGCTGAAAGGAGTTTCTCCAGAAATTTGCATTGGTGTGGTTGGAGGTCAGTGTCTTAAAGAAATAGGTTATTATATAATTAACCTTTCTTACAAGTTCTTACAGTCAGAGACAAAAGTCATCTGGGATAAGGACACATGTACAATACAGGGGAATTGGAAACATCTGAGAGCCTCCATAAATCACCCATTCATTTGTATATGCAGATGAGATTACCAGTTGTTAGTTGAGCAGTGTGATCAATTGTACCATAGGTATGAATTTACCTTATGGCAAGCCATCTTCTTGCTCTTATCTTGGTGACAGTTTGAAATTAGCTGTAACCACATTATATTAGATAGCAGTTTATATAGTTCTACCTGGTCCATTTTAATCAACATTAAATATGTTATTAATGCCAGTACAAATAGAAACATCAGCATTTCCCTCCAATTTCAACAGATCTTTTGTTATTTTATGATAAATATTTAGCTAACCCTGATTTTCAAAGTATTTAAATGAGTAATGAAATAAATTATAGACATGAGATTTAGCAACAATGTGCTTATCAATATAGTTTGAGTATATCAATGTACAACGCCTATGAAAACCAATTTGTTGTTCGAGTGTGTACTTGTATAGCATCTATAAAACCTTGTGATTTTAGGATATAAATGTACAACACTTTTAAAACCATATAGCTTTAACATTTGAATGTACAGATCTTATAAAACTATCTGGTTTAAATGTATGTATATATGTAAGTAGGTTGAGTATGTCAACGTACAACACCAATAAAACCAATTGTTTTAAATATATGTATGTATGTAGGTTGCGTATGTAAATGTACAACAATAAAACCATCTGGTTTAAATATAATGAATGAATTTAGGTTGAGTATGTACAACACCAATAAAACCAACTGGCTTAAATATAATGAATGTATTTAGGTTGAGTCTGTCAATGTACAACACCAATAAAACCAACTGATTTAAATATATGAATGTATGTAGGTTGAGAATGTCAGTGTACAACACCAATAAAACCAACTGGTTTAAATATATGTATGTAGGTTGAGAATGTAAATGTACAACACCAATAAAACCAACTGGTTTAAATATATGAATGTAGGTTGAGTATCTAAATGTACAACACCAATAAGACCATATTTTTGTCTGTTATCAAAGAGAGTAGTTGCTTCATAGTTTTCTTAATAAAAAAACTTTCCCCAGTTGCTGTCGTCTTGTACCCAACATTTACACCATTTCACATAAAAAGTCTTTTCATTGAATTGAGATAGTTAGCAATAGACCACTCCCTGATCATTAGAAATTAAATCCAAGTAATGTGCATTGATTTTCTTGAGCATATGATACAGTGTAGCTACATTATATTATGAGCTCAGTAGAAAGCATTGATTTAACCACCTCTAATTTCCCTATTATTCTTTTCTTATAGCTACATTCCAATCACACTAGGATTTCAAGCCTGACAGTGCCATTATAGACCATTAGACCTGTCAAGTCTTGACATCCCTTGTCAAGCATACAGCTATGCTTCTTATAATGTGATTATTATTATAATGCAGTGCCTCTACGAATCTCTTGACCAAATAGGAATGTATGAAATATGGTTTCAAAGAAAACAAGATCAAACATAGTCTTATAAATTCTTTTCCATTTCAAAAAACAATAATCTATATTTAACAAATTTATATTGTTGCCATTATGCAATGGTTTGGTATATTATGCTATTTTTATATATCATGGTTCTGTCCATATCATGCTTTTCCAATCGTCATGGCTCCATATATATTGCTGTTTTCATATAACAGTTTTATACATAACATCCTGCCTATTACATTATTATGATGAAGTGCATGTATTTACTTTTAACAGCTGATTAATAATTCCTACCTGCGTTTGGGGGTGGGGGTGGAGGTGGGGTTTCAATTTCTGTCATTAAAGTGACATTATCATTCACTGACTTTGCATGTGCACTTCCTTCACAAACATAATAGAATGCATCTTGAAATAGATGATTTTTCCAAGTTAATTATGCCCACCATTCCAAAAGAAAAGCAAGAGACATAGTATTCATGTTTCAGACCATCTGTCCCACACATTTGTTTCTGCTTTTAACTATAAAACCATTAGTAATTAAGTAATGAAATCTGGCATACTTAATACATCAATGTTTCATATTGTGTTTTGGGTAGTATCTTAAATGTCTAAATCATAACTCAATGTTTTCTGTTGCCATTTTCCTTCTTCTTAAGCTGTTTGAAGTTAATAAATGACACTTGGTACACTTGTACATCATCAAAAAAAGATGTTGCATATTGCATTGTGGGTACTATTTTCAAGGTCAAGGTTGTGGCTCAGCATTTGTTGTTTTCCATTAAACTTTCCCTTAATCTTTATAAATATGAAGCAATTTAAAACTTTTGTGATGAGTGGGTCTTATATTCAAGGTCAAGGTCACTGCACAATGTTTTGTCTTTATATCATCTTCCTTCTGCTTCAAAACTTTGAAGTCATGTGAGTTTTAGAGATACAATATATATAGAAAGAGTAATGTACCATATTGGGCTGCTATATTCAAGGTAACTGCTTCAGATTAGGATCCTATAATCAAGGTCTAGGCATCAAATTGGGGTGCTATCATCAAGGTCAAGGCTTTGGATTGGGGTGCTATATTTAAGGTCAAGGCTTTGGATTGGGGTGCTATATTCAAGGTCAAGGTTTTGGATTGGGGTGCTATAATCAAGGTCAAGGCTTTGGATTGGGGTGCTATATTCAAGGTCAAGGCTTTGGATTGGGGTGCTATAATCAAGGTCAAGGCTTTGGATTGGGGTGCTATATTCAAGGTCAAGGCTTCAGATTGGGGTGCTATAATCAAGGTCAAGGCATTAGATTGGGGTGCTATAATCAAGGTCAATGCATTAGATTGGGGTGCTATATTCAAGGTCAAGGCTTTGGAATGGGGTGCTATAATCAATGTCAAGGCTTTGGATTGGGGTGCTATATTCAAGGTCAAGGCTTCAGATTGGGGTGCTATAATCAAGGTCAAGGCATTAGATTGGGGTGCTATAATCAAGGTCAAGGCATTAGATTGGGGTGCTATAATCAAGGTCAATGCTTTGGATTGGGGTGCTATAATCAAGGTCAAGGCATTAGATTGGGGTGCTATAATCAAGGTCTAGGCATCAAATTGGGGTGCTATCATCAAGGTCAATGCTTTGGATTGGGGTGCTATAATGAAGGTCAAGGCTTCAGATTAGGGTGCTATAGTCAAGGTCAAGGCTTCAGATTAGGGTGCTATAATCAAGGTCTAGGCATCAAATTGGGGTGCTATAATCAAGGTCAAGGCTTTGGATTGGGGTGCTATAATCAAGGTCTAGGCATCAGATTGGGGTGCTATATTCAAGGTCAAGGCTTCAGATTGGGGTGCTATAATCAAGGTTAAAGCATTAGATTGGGGTGCTATAATCAAGGTCTAGGCATCAAATTGGGGTGCTATGATCAAGGTCAAGGCTTTGGATTGGGTTGCTATATTTAAGGTCAAGGCTTCAGATTGGGGTGCTATAATCAAGGTCTAGGCATTAGATTGGGGTGCTATATTCAAGGTCTAGGCATCAGATTAGGGTGCTATATTCAAGGTCAAGGCTCCATATTTTACATTTTCAATCACTTTCATTTCCTGTTTATAACTTTTAAACCAGTCGAGATTAATTAATGAAGCTTTCTCTACTTCTATGTCATTGCTAGAGGATTTGTTATTAAGGGTTAAATGTTCAAGACCACAGTCACAGCCTAATATTTTGCTTCCCATCACACTTCCATTCTCTGCGACTCTAGAACCATTTAAAATTAATGGATGAAACTTTGTATAACCATACACCTTCAGTAGAAAGTGTGTCATTTGTCCCAATAAGGGTCCTTATCATGAAGGTTAAGGTCACCACTGTATTTTGATTTTACATTATTTTTCTTTGGACATTGTAAGTTTAGAGCCATTTGAGATTCAGTTGCATAATTTTGTCTTTCTATTAATGTATGTTAATTAATAATTTGAGATTCTTTTATGAAGGTCAATGTTATTTATATTATAAGGTTTCAAATGTACTTTTACTTCCACTATATAATATGTATAGTCTTTAGAGAGAGTGTGTGTGTGTGTGTGTGTGTGTGTGTGTGTGTGTGTGTGTGTGTGTGTGTGTGAGAGAACAACCTTGAGGTTCAAATTTTTCCTGGTTAATCTTGCAGATCAGTATTTTAGGCTTTAGTTACATCTTTCTTTCTGCTGTCAAGTGCAGGAGTTGTTGAAGATAAAGATGTAAATTGGTATACACTGTACATGTATATTATCATAGAAGATGTGCTACACTGTATTGTTGGGGTATTGTCCTTGAAGTCACATGTCAGTTTTTAAAGCTTTGCTTTGTTCTTTCTGCTGATGGAGGTCATCATCTTAGATCCATTGTTAGTTCCTTTCATGAATTTTGCACAGGAAAGGCACAGTCAAGCAGAACTGTTAAATCTCATATGAAATACTTAGTTGACATGTAACTAACCCAGCACCATTTTGAAGTTATCAGTCATTTAAAGTTCTCACTAACCTTAGGATAATGCTGCCACAGGAAATTCAACCTAGGTGAGGCATAAGAGATAGTGACCTTAATTTAAATTGTGGATCAGTCATTTCATGGAGGGGGGGCTTGGATTTTATTTAAAGGATAAAATTCTGACTCACAAACAGCTTGAGAAAATATTCTTGTGCTACTTTATGGAAAAGAAACAACCAATTATATCCATTGTATTAGCTGAAATAAATAAATTGTCTTTAAGGTAGAAGAGAAAATTATCCCAGAAGGAAAAACATTTCCAAGTCCCTCCCCTCAAGAAGAATAGGTCAGCCCCATAGTTAATGAAATATGTGGCAAAAAAGAGAAATGTGAAAAGATAAATTTTCTATTCTTTTTAAGATTAGGTTTTGAGGTCAAGCATTTAATTTGACCAAAATCTGAGAGTCTGTTCAGTGACCAGATAGAAAAATACACATGTATATATGTCTATGTTGCAGTTATGGGTACATGAAATGCTTATGAAATATAGGGATATATAGCTTTGTACATTGATATTGTTACCAAGCTAAATGTCAAAAGCAATCCAAGTCACAAAAAATTTATAGGTTAGTATTGAGTACATGTAATTGCTTATGAAGTAGTGGCAAGTATGGCTTTTTAAATTGATATTGTTACCAAGCTAAATGTCAAAAGCAATCCAATCATAAAAAATATATCAGTTGGTATACATTCTCTTGTGCTAATACAAATTAAATGTGTTTGTCCTCAAATAAATGATATTGCATAGTAAATTTGATTAAAAGTACCTGTAACTGATTACCCATAAAACAATAGCAGAGTATTTAAAAATTTAACACATTTGTAACATTTTGTGCCTATGATATCAGGTAGGGTCATAGATCCTGATCTGGTAGAGATCATGTGATAGTTTACCTAGCTCTCTATTCTTGGGTGCACAGTTGAAACCACTAGATCCCTCTGATCTTGCATTTCACATCAAGGTAAATACCAGATTCACTCTACATTTATTTTACATCATGGTAAATACTGGAATCGCTCACTTCATTCATTTTACATCAAGGTAA
This sequence comes from Potamilus streckersoni, assembly GCA_016746295.1. NCBI lineage: Eukaryota > Metazoa > Mollusca > Bivalvia > Unionida > Unionidae > Potamilus > Potamilus streckersoni. Next base: position 1,614,759 of record JAEAOA010000858.1, on the reverse strand, counting down.
CTACTGGAATCATTCTGTTCATGCATTTTACATCAAGGTAAATACTGGAATCACTCTGTTCATTCATTTTACATCAAGATAAATACTGGAATTACTCTCTTCATTCATTTTACATCAAGGTAACTACTGGAATCATTCTGTTCATTCATTTTACATCAAGGTAAATACTGGAATCACTCTCTTCATTCATTTTACATCAAGGTAAATACTGGAATCACTCACTTCATTCATTTTACATCAAGGTAAGTACTGAAATCACTCTGTTCATTCATTTTATATCAAGGTAAATACTGGAATCACTCTGTTCATGCATTTTACATCAAGGTAAATACTGGAATCACTCTCTTCATTCATTTTACATCAAGGTAAGTACTGAAATCACTCTGTTCATTCATTTTACATCAAGGTAAATACTGGAATTACTCTGTTCATGCATTTTACATCAAGGTAAATACTGGAATCACTCTGTTCATTCATTTTACATCAAGGTAAATACTGGAATCACTCTCTTCATTCATTTTACATCAAGGTAACTACCAGATTCCCTCTACATTCATTTTACATCAAGGTAAATACCAGATTCCCTCTACATTCATTTTACATCAAGGTAAATACTGGAATCACTCTGTTCATTCATTTTACATCAAGGTAACTACCAGATTCCCTCTACATTCATTTTACATCAAGGTAAATACCAGATTCTCTCTACATTCATTTTACATCAAGGTAAATACCAGATTCCCTCTACATTCATTTTACATCAAGGTAAATACTGGAATCACTCTGTTCATGCATTTTACATCAAGGTAAATACTGGAATCACTCTGTTCATGCATTTTACATTAAGGTAAATACTGGAATCACTCTGTTCATGCATTTTACATCATGGTAAATACTGAAATCACTCTGTTCATTCATTTTACATCAAGGTAAATACTGGAATCACTCTACATTCATTTTACATCAAGGTAAATACCAGATTCCCTCTACATTCATTTTACATCAAGGTAAATACCAAATTCCCTCTACATTTATTTTACATCATGGTAAATACTGTATTTACTCTGTTAATGCATTTTACATCATGGTAAATACTGTATTCACTCTGTTAATGCATTTTACATCATGGTAAATACTGTATTCACTCTGTTAATGCATTTTACATCATGGTAAATACTGTATTCACTCTGTTAATGCATTTTACATCATGGTTACAAATACACGAATCCTTCTTTACATATTTCAGACATGGTCCTGCAAGATTCCCTTAACAACATGTCTTATTACATCATGGTAAATATGGAACTTTCTGCACTCTGATAACATGTCTCATTATCATGGTAAATACATGCAGAATTCCCTCACTAAACAGGGGGCCCTGAGTGGCCGAGTGGTCTAAAGCGCTGTCCATTACGGATCACTGCCATCTCATCTCTGTCTGCGTGTGTTCGAGTCTAGGATTCGGTGAATGTGGATATGTGAGAAAGCTTGCCAGTAGCTTCTCGTGGGTCGGTGGTTCTTTCCGGTGATTTCCCGGTTTCTTCCTCCATCATTAATACTGGCCGCCATGAATAGCCTAGCGTGTGCTAAAAAATGGTGTTAAGCCCAACAACAACAACAACAACCCTCACTAAACAGTGCTTCATATCATCATGCTCAACTGTACGTATCTCATATGATCACGGCAAATGCAGGATTCACACATTTCTCATATCTTCTAAGTAAATACAAGATTCTGACTGCATGCATGGGTCTAATATCATTAAATTCCAAGATTCCAACTGCGCCTGTGTCTTATGTCATCAAGGCAAATACATAGACAAGATTCTAACTGCCCATGTGTCTCATATCATCATGGTTTCCCTTAAAGATTTAGGACAATCAGATTCTCTCTGGTTGGTTCAAAATGAGAAATGGTACTAATCTGACATTATGTATGTCTAACACAGCAGCCGTTGCTACTCCTGAACAGAAAGTCATATTGACACATCGTTTTTGCCTGAATACTTCTCATAATATCTGCTTGGTCCTGACTGAAAATTAGTTTTATCTGATGCCCATCATGGCCACCATAGTGGCCATCTTGAAAATCTTTTTGCTACATCTGAATGGTTGACGGTATCAGCATTTGTGTTTTCACTAAAAGGCTTTATTACACTGTGTAGTTGGTCCCATGTGAAAATAATGCCAATCTGATGTTCAGGATTGCCACCACAGCAGTCATCGTAAAAATCTTGTTAACACAGTCTAGTCTTAAGCAAATGGTCATTTTGAAATGGGGGTGGAGTGGGGGTGGTTATCAGAAGAGTTATTAACTAAATTAGGCCTGTTGGAAATTTGTAGGAATGTCTTTGATCATTTAAGTACTCTGTAATTCAAAAGAAGATAAGGCCTGAAGAAAGGGACATCTAGCGGAGTCTTAGAATACAAATTCTTTTCAGCCAGTAAAGCATCAATCCCTTAGAGAAGGGGTTTTCAAACTGTGGTCTGCGTACCCCTTTCCTTCACATATAGCCAAGGGGTACACAAGCAGGTCCCAGAAAAGAACAAAAATAGTGTTTGCAAAGTTTTCATTATCATCAACAATTATAAAAACAACTGAGTACTGAGCTGTCTATTCTTTATTGACTATTCTATTATATAGTTATTACTTACTGATGTCTTACATGGATTACATAAAATAATAATAATGTCGATCTGCCAAATTTATTGGATAAGCTGATATGGGTCTGCCATCTGACCACCACATGCTATGTGGTCCACAGTTTCAAAAAGTTGTATTCATTTCTATCTAATAATATGCTGCTGAAGTATAAATTATGGCTTCCACAGCAGCCATCTTGAAAATATTGTTATTATTAGTAATCCTTAACAGATCATCATATCATGATGGGGTTTTCACAAAGTATGCTTATTATGGGGTCTAATTGGTCTTTAATAAATATTGGTTAGATTTTCAATATGGCGCCTGCGGCAGACATCTTGAAAATTTTAATATGGACACTGCTTCATAAAATTGAATCTTAGTACCAGTCTGACAAACAATATGGACCACAGCTACCATCTTCTCCTGTATCAGTGTTATAAGGTAAGGACTTGTACCAGAAGACTTCTAATGTTGTCTAGTTTGTCTTAAATACAAATTGTGTGAACCTGGCCATTAAGTATGGCTACAACAGTGAAAAGTCATATCAACATTGGGTTTTCACCAGAAGACTCCTTATGATGTCCAGTTGGTACCAAGTGAAAATGTTTTAATCTGATACCCAGCATGGTCACCATTGGCAGCCATCTTGAAAATATTTAGAAGATGATATTGAGATGTGGTTTTCATGATAAGACTTATGATATTTTATAGTCCTGGATGAAAATGGTGTCAGTCTGACTTCAAATATACCTGCAACAATGAACATATTGATTTATCACAAATTCTCCTGATTGGATCATTATATTATCATCCAGTATGGCTGCTATTAGTGAATAACATCCAGTATGGCTGCCATTAGTGAATAATTTGAAAATCTTATTGATTAGACAAATCAAAATTTGTAGTATATAAAAGAAGAAATAGTCTTATGTTGAATTACTAGAAATTGTTTTAGACAGCAGTGTCAGTCCTAAATAGTATGGTAAGGCAGGCTATGGTAACAGCCATCCTGATATATTTGACACTTAAATCTATAACATTTTCAAACTAGATAAATTGGATCATTTTGTTTTGTGAACCTCACTATATCATTTTCAAGAGTAGGCAAATGTGACTTAGTTTTCATGAATCTGTGTCATTTTATTACTGTTACAATATATGTCTTTTCCATTTCTAACATTTGAGACAGTAATTAGGAATGATAAAAATGCAATGTTAGTCCCTTGACATACATCATAGACTTAAGTTGCTGTTGTTATAGTGGAGTTGTATGTATATCACCTCATGAGATCATCATGACTTTGATGAAATGTGTAATTTTCTTTAAAACAAAGTGTAACTGCTAAACTCTGCATAGTATGTTACCATCATCCATAACTTGCATATTGCCTAGTAGACTACCAACATCCATTACTCACACATTGCATAGTAGACTACCAAAATATGACTCACACATACATAGTACATTACCATCATCCATGACTCACACATTGCATAGTACACTGCCATAACTTGCACATTGCATAGAATGAAACTATCATATTACAATTCCAACATCAATGACTCACACATTGCTGTTGTTGTTGTTGTTAGGTTTAACGCCATTTTTCAGCACACAATAGGCTATACATGGCGGCCAGTATTAATGGGGGAGGAAGAAACCAGAAAATCACCAGAAAGAACCACCGACCCAAGAGAAGCCACTGGCAGGCTTTCTCACATATTTACATTCGATGAATCTTAGACTCAAACCCACGCAGACAGAGGTGAGATGGCAGTGATCCGTAATGGACAGTGCTTTAGACCACTTGGCCTACGCGGGGCCCCTCACACATTGCAAAGTAGACTACCATCATTCATGACTTGCACATTGCATAGTACACACCAATATTCATGAGTCGCACATTGCATAGTACACACCAACATTCATGAATCACACATTGCATAGTACATACCAACATCCATGACTCACACATTGCATAGTACTATCCTCCATGACTCACACATTGCATAGTATAATACTATCATCCATGACTAACACATTGCTTTGTACATTTCTCTCAACATGTGGTACATGTAATGCACACTGTCCCTTGCAATATGCAGTCACATTTGCTGACCATACTGGAATTTAAACAGAAAATGGTGCAGTTAGTGAGGTAACTTTTTCCTGGGCTTGATTTGTAGTAATAACTCGTTAAAAAGACAGAAGCCAGAAAGGCAAAAGCAAATATGCTTCATCCTGTGGTGGGTGTTTTTTGTGGGTTTTTTTTTTTTTACAATTATTGGTATACAGGCAATATCATGATTAAACATTATTGATTCCATTATTTAGAAATCCCTGATCAGGTCAAGCTGTTGCAGGTAATAAGATGGTGGGATTCGTTTGATTTATTGAAACATTTGTTAGCTCTTATGCATATTGATTTGTTATTTGTTGTTGATTTTACAAGATTATTTAGAGTATTTTTGTCCTGTTTTACCAAATGGATTAACAAACTTAATCTATAAATAGACTCTTCCTTATCAATATAAGACTTTGATGATTGTCACCATAGCAACAGGAGGAATTGTATCTGTCTTAGCAGCTACACTAATAAAATGGATGCTGTAGTGGTGATTGTGTGGATATACAGCTCACAGAAAGTATTAGAAATGGAAATATTTAGTATACATGTGTATTGTACTTATGTTGTATGTGCTGAATTAGAATAAGGAATTTTGAAGCAAATTTTGGTGAATGAAACAGTAATAAATCAAGAGTGTATAGTTCTTGAGAGAAAACAACATTTTGTATTTAATTACTCAAAGTATCTAATGGTTGCTATCAAAAACATTATCTCTGGATTCTTATTGTAAAAATTGTATGTGTGTGTGTGAGTGTGTGTGTATATATATATATATATATATATATATATATATATATATATATATATATATATATATATATATATATATATATATATATATATATAATTGACAGGTTTTAATGTATTTAAAAATGTGATCAAGAAAAATCCATATGCACAGTATAGTAAAGTTTTATTCTGTGAGAAAATAGTCACATACTGAAACTTGGATTACCCAAATATCTCTCAGATTTATCTTCAGTATGTGAGATTCTACAGGTGGTACATTGTGGGGACAACATAACTAATGTAACTGTCATTATGATTCCAGTTGTCCCCATGTTATCATTCATCATGGCTCAGGGAACAAGGAAATAAAGAAAGAATCCTGATTGTTACCTGTTGAAATTTAGACAGTTAAATACAACATATACTTTGACATAGGAACTAAATGTTAGCATACCATAGTCACCTATCTTTTCTACATTGTAAATGTGGCCATACAGAAAAGGTAGGTTGCTCTGTCATGGAGATATTAGTAACATGATGTGTTATTTGATGTCAGGCAGGATAGGTTGTCACAGGTCAAGGAGTGGTCTCTAGAGTTGGGGTTTGTCAAGTGAGAGAGAGAAACCACTGTTAGTAGTTAGTGCACTTTTAAACCTTGTACTACATGTACATACAGTACATTTCTGTACTGATATTTATGAAGTATAACATTTTGGGGGATGTTGTTTTGTTATTTTTTTTTTCAAACCATAGCTTGAAAAGATAAGATGAATTATTATCCTTATGTAAATTGACTTGAGAGTGTTACATATTGGCAGATTTAAATAATTTCACATAACCGTTTTTTGTTTGTTTGTAATACCATCAAAAATAGATGCATTCTCATAGTCACTACTGTTTTTTTTTTAGTTTCAAACACATAATATTAAAATTTTTCTTTTGTAGGCCAATAATTATATAATTGGATAGTCATGATAGATGTCTTAAAAGAAAACATTGAGAACAACATCAGCCAGAGACTTCGATGGTAGATTCTTTAGATACAGAACACAGATCATTAATGGAGCCATTGGGAACTACTGCTAAAAAGAAGAAAACAGCTCCAGATTGGGAGCGCTTTGGGCTGAGTCGAGAACACCAAGAAAAAGTAACAACATCAGCAAGTCAAATTTCCGAATCTGGTACTGATGGTTATCAACAATCAGACAACAAGAATGAACTTTTTAGAGAAGATCAGGTACATATTAAAAATGATTGTAAAAAACATTGTCCAGTAATGTATTAAAAAATATTTAAAATTTATTTAAATTTATTAAAATAAAGATTGGTCATTGATGATAACTGCATTTAGTTATGGATCCCAAAAACTCCATCTATCTTGCTGTGTTGAACAAGTTAACATGATAAAAAAAATTGCATGTTGTCATCATTTCTAATAAACCTGTCTAGTGTGTGTGTTTCTGGATTTTTAAGGTAGCTTTGACAGTTTGAGTCATATTGCTGCAATGTCTGCAGTGTGGCAGTTTATAGTGATGTCTAGCACAGGGGCATCATGACACAGACATGTAGCATCATGTCCTACCCAGTCACATTATCCTGACACCATACCGACCAGTTCTAACACTAATTTGTTAATACTAAGCACCAAACAAGACAGCTGTTAGTACCATTTTTATATGTCTTGTATAACTTAGCCAGGGTTTGAACCTGCAACCTACAGCATCCAAGATGGAAGCTCTAACCACTTAGGCAGCCAGAGGAGTAACCTATCTAGTAGATGATTATTGCAAGAAGTTTCCCAATTGACCATGATTATGTACATGTACTTGATGCAAAGTGACACTAATTAACTAATTAAATAATTTTGATGAACAGAATGGTTCAGACATTGATGCTTATTGCCATAAGGGTTCCTACAGCAGTAAGCTGGTCTAACATAAATTGATAGGTGTGTAAGTGATACATTGACTTCACAACTAATTTAATGGCAGTAATATATTGAATGTTATTTTTTCATTACTATATCTTTTTCCAGATGCTAGTCCATCATCCAAGGTCATTATTTCCTTCTCAAGTTTATAATTGGATTTCTAGAATTAAAAAAAACCAAGCAAACAAGAATGTGATACCCAGTCTGATAACTTAGTCTATTTCTGACAGATTATCTTCCTTCTTTCATAATATTTATTATTGCACACTTCACACATACACACACACACACACACATTCAAATATCTTTCAGCCTCGGGCCATGTCAAAGAACTGTATCATATGGGATATGTTTTTATATTAGACCAAAAGGTATTAATGGAAGAAGATGATGCCATTGGACTGTGAACTGCCAATCAGGAAAAGAAATAGCAATGAAATATGATGTCATTGGACTGTGAACTGCCACTCAGGAAAAGAAATAGCAATGAAATATGATGCCATTGGACTGTGAACTGCCACTCAGGAAAAGAAATAACAATGAAATATGATGCCATTGGACTGTGAACTGCCACTCAGGAAAAGAAATAGCAATGAAATATGATGTCATTGGACTGTGAACTGCCACTCAGGAAAAGAAATAGCAATGAAATATGATGCCATTGGACTGGGAACTGCCACTCAGGAAAAAAAATAGCAATGAAATATGATGTCATTGGACTGTGAACTGCCACTCAGGAAAAGAAATAGCAATGAAATATGATGCCATTGGACTGTGAACTGCCACTCAGGAAAAGAAATAACAATGAAATATGATGCCATTGGACTGGGAACTGCCACTCAGGAAAAGAAATAACAATGAAATATGATGTCATTGAACTGGGAACTGCCACTCAGGAAAAGAAATAACAATGAAATATGATGCCACTGAACTGGGAACTGCCACTCAGGAAAAGAAATAACAATGAAATATGATGTCATTGAACTGGGAACTGCCACTCAGGAAAAGAAATAACAATGAAATATGATGCCATTGAACTGGGAACTGCCACTCAGGAAAAGAAATAGCAATGAAATATGATGTCATTGGACTGGGAACTGCCACTCAGGAAAAGAAATAACAATGAAATATGATGTCATTGAACTGGGAACTGCCACTCAGGAAAAGAAATAACAATGAAATATGATGCCATTGAACTGGGAACTGCCACTCAGGAAAAGAAATAACAATGAAATATGATGTCATTGGACTGGGAACTGCCACTCAGGAAAAGAAATAACAATGAAATATGATGTCATTGAACTGGGAACTGCCACTCAGGAAAAGAAATAGCAATGAAATATGATGTCATTGGACTGGGAACTGCCACTCAGGAAAAGAAATAACAATGAAATATGATGTCATTGGACTGGGAACTGCCACTCAGGAAAAGAAATAACAATGAAATATGATGTCATTGGACTGGGAACTGCCACTCAGGAAAAGAAATAACAATGAAATATGATGTCATTGGACTGGGAACTGCCACTCAGGAAAAGAAATAACAATGAAATATGATGTCATTGAACTGGGAACTGCCACTCAGGAAAAGAAATAACAATGAAATATGATGTCATTGGACTGGGAACTGCCACTCAGGAAAAGAAATAACAATGAAATATGATGTCATTGGACTGGGAACTGCCACTCAGGAAAAGAAATAACAATGAAATATGATGTCATTGGACTGGGAACTACCACTTGGAAAAAGAGATAGCAATGAAATAATAGTAGTCAAGATATTACCCTCCCCCAACATATTTATTTTTTATTCTTTATTTTCCATGTCAATGGTGAAGCATTGGTATCACTTATGGTAGTAACAACAGCTGTGTCAGCAGCAGTGTATTCTTCAGCCGTCCAAGAATAAGGGCTCTGAGGGATCCCAGGGTCAGATTTATGTGGCCTTAATTTCTTGTTTTCATGTAACCCTGTCTATTATTTCATTTATTTTGAATATTACTTGTTTCTTACATCAGCACAGTTGTGAATGTAATTTAATTTAATTTAATTTAAAATTCTTTTTAAAAAAATGCATTGATTTCATACTATTATATCTGTTTGAGGCTAAATTATCATGAAAAGATTTTAGTCCTTATTCAAGATAAGAGTGTCTACAGTCTACAGTTATACATGAAACATATTTTTAGGATTGTAACTTTCTTGTGTAATTCTGCATGCTTGGATGGCCAAGTAATCACTCCTGGTCATCAAATAATTGCTAACGTCCTTTCCTACAGCCATTATGTATACATTAGTAACATTTTATTTATCAGCCATTATTATCTGCATTGACCCCAAAAGTCAATGACAAAGTCTAATTCTGCAATCCCTTTGATTTGCTCATCACATGTTTATCAAAACACAATATAAATTAGTGAGTGTGTGTGTATGTGATTTAGGTTTTTAATGTAGCTTTAACATTTTTCAGTAATACCACTATGGTGTCTGCAGTGTAGCATTTTATAGTGATGTCTAACACTGGGGCATCATGCCACAGACATGTAGCATAATGTTCCACCCAGTCATTTTATTTTGACACTAGGCCAACCAGTCCTAACATTAACCTCTTAATGCTGCAGAGTACTTAGTCAGGTATAGTTTTTATTATTCTTTGGTATGACTGGGCCAGGGTTAGAACCTGTAAACTCCCACATCTAAGGCAGATGTTCTAACATTTTAGGGCACTAGAGCAGTCTTCATCGGTGAGAACCAATGTGTTGTTGTTTTAAAGAAGCCTCTTGGTTACTTGCATAATAGTTGGTACATAGATCACAGGTTTACAAATGATTTTGACAGTTGTTTTTACAGTTGTTTCTGCAGATATTTTTACAGTTTATTTTATGATTTCATGACACTAATGGCAGATATTTACATGTAACCTTGCAGGTTTTAAAGGTACATACAGCCCAGAGGAAATTCTGTAGCAGTGTTAAGATTCTGTGTTGGGGAGAAGTCATGTTTTTGATTTAATTATTGGCTGTATTGGACTGTAATCTTAGAACAACAGAACTATATCAGTGATGTTTTTAGTTTAGGTAGTACCACTACACTCTGGAAACATTTTTATTTTTGGGTGTGTGTGATTTAGATATTTCACATAACATTAAAAATTGTTCAGTCATATCGCTATGATGTCAGCAGTATAGCAGTTTGTAGCAATGTTTAGCACTGGGGTAGCACACAGGTAGCATGATGTAGAACCTAGTCACATTGTCCTGACACCAAGCTGACCAGTTTGACATGTAACATAATGTTCCAACCAGTTCTTTTATCCTGACACCAGTCCAACCAGTCTTAACACTAACCTCTTAGTGCTGAGTGCCATGCAAGACAGCTGTTAGTACCATTTTTATAAGTCTTTGGTATGACTCAGGCTGACATGGAGCCCACAACCTCCCACATCAGAAGCAGATGCTCTAACCACTGAGGCAGTCTATCTTTGGTGTGAAAAAGTTGACTGTGTGGTGTCCATGGAGAACGTAAACGTTATTGTAGTAATTACAGATAAAAAATCATTATTGTTGATTATATACCTATGAAATTAAGCATATCACAAGCTGGCTAATGCTGAAAAGAGTGCTGCTCTTGCTAAAAGAATCATTAACAAATTCATTTCATTGGCAGATTGAAATTGTTTTGCTTATTTTGATTGGCCAACAGTTTAGTGCATATGTTTTATGGTCAGTGATAGAAAATGCAAATAAGAAAGGATGAAATCTTCAAGAAAAACACTTGCTTTGATTTCCTTAGTATTATACATGAAGGGAAAAAATGTACACTCAAATGTCCGAAATATAAATTGATATGCATGTGATACAGTTACTCAGACTGTGAGAATCTCTCAGATATGAGTGCCTACATGACATAGAAGACTGATGATAAAATCTAAATTTTCTTGAATAAGCCATAAATTAGTTTGGATATATGAGACTCCTTTTTTTTCTAACTGATCCAACTTTTTGAACACATCTTTCCAAAACTAAATACTGCCATATGTCCCTGTTTTCATCATGATATGCAAATCTGTCTCACCAGCATGAGAAGAAAAGCCACATCATTGTTGGCATGTGAGACACAGTGCTTGTTAGAACCAAAGCCTTCATCTGTCAGATAGGCAGGAAGTGTCTTGTCAGCATGAGCAGAAAAATAAAGTCATAAGCAAGTGAGACACATTGTTCTGCAATCCAAACCTCCATCCATTCTTGTAGAAAAGCATAGTAGCTCTGTCATAGAATGGCTGACTTTTAAGTCACCTAAATATATTATAATCAAGTTTTACATGAAATGATAATTTATTGATGAATGTAAATACATACAAGCATTCTGCTATACATAAAATCTTCCATCTTCTATTGTAATAGGTAGACAAATTTAGATTAATCAGATTGCTTAATGAAAACCTTTTTTTCAGAATCTGTCACAGAAGCCATGGTGGAAGGCCAACTTCTTCATTAGCGAGCCTGTTCTGTTTGGTACATGGGATGGTGTCTTCACTTCCTGTGTCATCAACCTCATCAGCGTTATTATCTTCCTCAGGATGGGATGGATAGTGGTCAGTATTACACCCATCAAAACAAACACACAGAGTTGGTATTCTTAAGTTTTTTGTGTAATAAAAATTCAAGTTCAAGCTCAAAAAGTCTCCAATCTTTTGACAGTTTGAAACTTTAATTGGCTTGTCACTATAGTAGAAATAACTACACCCTACTTGATAACATAGCAGCACATACCTAAAATTTAAATTTAATTAAAATGTTTTTGAAGTTATGATAATTTGAGATTGTATATGAAATGAAGAGGCAGTCTGATAGTAGAGGGACATAATGAATGCCTGACAAGATACAGGATACAGTCTGATAGTAGAGAAACATAATGAATGCCTGACAAGATACCCATTTGCCTGAATGCCTGACAAGATACCGATTTGCCTTAAATGCCTGACAAGATACAGGATACAGTCTGATAGTAGAGAAACATAATGAATGCCTGACAAGATACCCATTTGCCTGAATGCCTGACAAGCTGCCATTTATATCAGATGCCCAACAGCCTGCCTGTTTGCCTGTAAATCAGGTAAATCTTGCCTTTTTCAGTGATAGTATTGCTGTAGTTGACTGTCTAGAGGGTTTTGGTCTGAGTGACATGGTCAATAAAGAATGATTAACAGTTATTTCATTGATACAACTTTAGACATGTATCAAATTAGTACCAGATTTTGTACAAAAGTATCCTTAAACAGTCCTTCCTTGGCTATGGTATGGATTAAAATGTTCAGATTTTCCTTAAGGTGACATGAATGTATGGTATGGGTCTTTGTTGTTATTTTGTGGTATGGCCCTGTATTGTTATTTTTTTGTATGGTCAAAAGCGCTCACCTTTAGGGATCACTGTCATCTCACCTCTGTCTGCATGGGTTCAAGTCTCGGGTTGAGCCAGTGTGAGTATGTGATGAAGCTTTCCAGTAGCTTCTTCTTGGGTCTGTGGTTCTTTCTGATGATTTTTCCAGGTTCTTCCTCCACCATTTATACTGGCCACCATGTACAGCCTATCTTGTGCTGAAAAATGGCATTAAGCTCTACAACAACAGCAACAACAAATGTACCTTGTACAAAGGTACCTTGGCTCCTTTGTTTTATCACCATAGTCAACTAGACCCTTCCTATACAAACTCTATTCCTTAACCTTGTGTGAAAAGTGGAAGACATTTCTTGAATTATCTTGTTATGCTGGTATTTATTTAGGGAAAAGTGTCTGAAATCATTCTTCTTTTGCTAAAGGAAATTTTCCAGGTAAATGCGAGTATTGGTTTAACCATTCTGGTCTTGCTAATGGAAATATTTAAATAATTATTTCCATTTTCAAGGAAATGCAGTTATCAGTTTACCAATCATGTTTTGCTAAAGTTAATACTTCCATTTTTCAGGAAATGCATGTATGGTTTAATCATTTTTCTCTTGTAAAGGAAATATTTCCATTGTCAGAGATGCAGGTATTGGTTTAATGGGTGCATTTTGATGACATCACCAAATTTGAATATTCCTTGCGTATTTAATCACTTGTGCATCGACATTGCACATAAATTACAAATTTAGCCATTCCTTGACAATTTGCAAAAAGAATTCCAAAATCCTTGTTAACTCATAAACACCTGGTGCCAAATTTACATGGCAGGAGATAGTAGCCTACTTCCGAGCTCTATAGCGTCAATGTCATATATGATACGCTAAAGTGGGTGGTATTATAGAAAGGTAGACAGATGTACCTCTACAATGATACACAATAATCTGAATGTTCTAGTTGTACTACAAAATAGATAGGAAAAATTTAGACACAATTTTTTGTCACCCAAAATTTGCCCATGGTCATGATCTGACTTTGTGTCTGGTTTTTGGAAGTTTTGTCCTCAGCTATAAGGCAGACCAGTCTGAACTGTACACAGACAGGTAAACCTTTGCAAAAAGTAGTAAAAGATGTGGTCTTGATATGAAAATGATGGGTCCATTAAACAAAAACAACACCTCCAATTTTTACCCTTCTTCACATGCACAAGCCAAATAGCCAATGAAAAACAATGTTTCTAACACACCTAGGCATTAGGTTAATTGGAAATCCTTTAAAAGTTGATGTATTAGGATGTATTTAGAAATAGACCCCCAAATGTGTTTCATACTCACATTTCAGGTGAAAACAACAAACACCACCAGGAGTTAATGAGTTAACCATTCTTATCTTGCTGAAGGGAAGATTTCATTTTCAGGGAAATGCAGGTCTTGATTTAACCATATTTATCTTGCTAAAGGGAAGATTTCCATTTTCAGGGAAATGCAGGTATTGGTTTAACCATTCTTATCTTGCTGAAGGGAAGATTTCATTTTCAGGGAAATGCACATATTGGTTTAACCATTCTTATCTTGCTAAAGGGAAGATTTCATTTTCATGGAAATGCAGGTATTGGTTTAACCATTCTTATCTTGCTGAAGGGAAGATTTCATTTTCAGGGAAATGCAGGCATTGGTTTAACCATTCTTATCTTGCTAAAGGGAAGATTTCATTTTCAGGGAAATGCAGGCATTGGTTTAACCATTCTTATCTTGCTAAAGGGAAGATTTCATTTTCAGGGAAATGCAGGCATTGGTTTAACCATTCTTATCTTGCTGAAGGGAAGATTTCATTATCAGGGAAATGCAGGTATTGGTTTAACCATTTTTATCTTGCTAAAGGGAAGATTTCATTTTCAGGGAAATGCAGGCATTGGTTTAACCATTCTGACAATTGTCATGTCAGTATTTGTGGTCCTGGTGGTGGCACTCAGTGGTATTGGAGTCTGCGAGAGATGTCGCATGGAGGGTGGTGGTGCCTATTTCCTCATTTCCCATGTTCTGGGGGCCAGAATTGGAGGCAGTGTAGGAATTATTTATTGCTTTGCTCAGGTAAGTCTGTTGCCTGGACTACAGTGGCAGACGGTTAGTCTAATAGAATCGATATTGAGACTGGCAACAATTCAAGGAAATCCTGGTGAAATCCCATTATCCAAACAAATCCAGTTAGCCCAAAAAGGGAAATCTCATTTGCCAGACAGATAACAAATAATTTAACTGAAAGACTGGGATTTCCTAGCTATTTTGCCAATCCAGCACTGATTTGTTTCTCACTTATTTGTTTATTATTGTATTTCATGAACGATTGACACAGTAAATTCAATTTACTTCAATTCCAGTATGAGTGCTAACTCATACTTGTTGAAATTTATTAGATGTAATTTAAGTCTCAAGCTGTAGATTGTCAGTTATATTATATTATTATTATTATTATTATTATTATTATTATTATTATTATTATTATTATTATTATTATTATTATTATTATGACTTTATTTAAAGAGGGTAACTCAATTAGCTAAGAACTAATCTACCTTGAGGCCCTCATTCAAAGGAATTTATTTTTTTTTTTTTGCTGCTTCTCAGAAGCTATTGTATATACTGGGTTTGGAAAGAGGAAATTGAGTGGGCATTTCTAATCTCAACTGGAATATTATTCCATAGCAAAGTTCCAGCTCATGTACATATGCTTCTTACAATGAGTCAATGATATGTGATCGGAAATAATTGAAACAAGATAAATAGTCAGTGATGTCAGATTTTTGTCATATGGGTGAGATATCATTTTCAGCAGCAAGGGCAGCAACAGCAAAATGAGTCAAAGACATTTGACCTGAGATAACTAGACTGAGACAAGAAAAGTGAGAATCACAGTAATCTGAGATTTCTGCCATATGGGTGAGATAGTTTTCAGCAGAATGGGCAGTCCCAGCATTTAGCAGCTGTAACAATTTGTGTGTTGTCTAAAATCTAATAATATACCTTTATAATGTGATATGCAGATGCTTTGCAGAACCATTGTTTGATGGTTTGGTTGGGTGCTTTTACTCAAGGTAATGCTCAAAAGTCATTTAATTTTGAGCAACCTTAGGAAAGTCCCTTGCCAATTGTAGGTGACCAGATTGATGTAATTGGAGAATTTGAACCATACTCATCTAATTTTTTCTGGAACACTAGCCTCAGAATTGTCAAAACTCCAGATGTTTGATAAAAAAAAAGAAAAACATTTGCAATCGAATAGGGTGGAGGAATTACATTGTAATTAAATAGTGTGATAATAGACCTGTTATGACATACCAGCAATACAACAGAACCAGTCAAAATGATAGTAATTTTGTAATAATTAAACATCATTAAAACAGTGAATTCAGGTCTTCTTATGTAAGATAATTATCTGGTGTATATTTTCCTGAGAAATGATTGAAACTGTTTTATTCTGTTGCATTGCATAAATGAATGGTACAGCATTACAATTTGCAGCTGCAAATTTTGATATTTGACAAATGAAATCACACTTGTAGAGGTTTAAAACTAACGTTTTTATTCACTCTTATGTTTAGAATATTTGTATTGTTTTGGATTGTTTGAAATTGCAACTAGTTCATTTGGTTTGAAGCTTAGAAAAACCTCCCTCTTGTTTATATTTACAAAATGTGTGTATGTATATATATATATATATATATATATATATATATATATATATATATATATATTAGTCAAAAGTTTAAATACTGGGTTTGTAAATTTATACTGTAAATTGTTCATTGGAATACAATTATGAAAAACATAGCCATTATTGATGTACTTTATAATCTACAGTCACATCATTTTGTTGGCTTATTTAGGTCAATAGTACATGAATTGATATTAAGCATTTTACATCAGTTAATACTAGGCAGTTCTACATAGTTAATACTAGGTACTTGTCAGAGGTTAATACTGGGTACTTGTACATCATTTAATACTAGATACTTGTACATCAGTTAATACTAGGTATTTGTCAGAGGTTACTACTAGGCACATGTACATCTGTTAATATTAGGCACTTGCACATCAGTTAATAATGGGCACTTGTATATAAGTTAATACTAGGTATTTGTCAGAGGTTAATATTAGGCATACTAGGTACTTTTCATAGGTTAATACTAGGTACATGCACATCAGTTAAAATGAGGTATTTGTCATAAGTTAATACTAGGCACTTGTACATAAGTTAATACTAAGCACTTGTACATCAGTTAATAATAAGTATTTGTCAGAGGTTAATACTAGGCTATTGTACATCATTTAATACCAGGTATTTGTCAGAGGTTACTACTAGGCAGTTGTACATCATTTAATACTAAGTATTTGTACATAAGTTAATACTTGGTGTTTGAAAATCATTTGATACTAGGCACTTGTACATCAGTTAATACTAGGTACATGCCAGAGGTTAAAAGAAAATCAACTCATGAGCTCCTCAATTATCTTGTATACTGATAGTGAATATATTATATGATTAGAGTCAATATATGCTTAGAGTGAATATGCTTACTGAGAGTGAACATTTCATGCTTAGAGTGAATACATCATATGCTTAGAGTGAATACATCATATGCTTAGAGTGAATACATCATATGCTTAGAGTGAATACCTTGTATTCTGAGAGTAAATATTTTGTGACTGAATGTGAATATATGTGTAATTATGATGAATATTTTGTATGCTGAGAGTGAATATTTTATATACAAAGAGTTAACATCTTAGAATAAACCAAAATGTGTATCTAGAGTCGAATTTGCATGTTTTTCTCATTTATGTAACAAAACACATTCACTATCACAGTAGTTCATTTTTATACTTGTATTGAATGATAAATGAAAGACACTTTAAAATGTAAGACTTCATAAAATGGAAGACTATATTTCTGTAGGAAAATATTACAGGACAAATTAATATTTAGATTATGTTGCTACAAAAAGTGGATCTCTAAAATGGAAGAAAACCCATTTGCAGGGGAGATAAGTCTGACTGAAATTGAAAGCTATCAGCCTGGTTAACATTGGATACATAGAACACGTTTGATGTACCTTTTATCACCCTCAGATACTGATAATAGCAAATTGATTAATTTATATTTTAGGCTGTTAGTTGCTCCCTGTCAGTAATGGGATTCGGTGAATCAGTGATGGGTTTGATACATAATGAGAACCAATGGATTGCAAAAGGAGTAGCGGCGGCCCTAGTCCTTCTTCTCTTGGGTTTGTATACTCTACCTTTTCCAAATATGTTTTTCATTTTGATATCTGTTAACATATTCAAATAATTTATTCTGTTTCCAAAAACAAAGGGAAAAAAAGTTGCCCCAGCAGTGAAATAGAACTTACAATAATGTAAAACTGTACAGAATATATTATTAGGCAAATTGTTTTATCTGTACTGGATGGTTTGTTGAATGAAAAACATACATTGCTTGTCCAGTTTTTCTATTCACTATATATCTCTCAACCAGAAAATGCAGATATGTACTTGCTAGAGCTGTTGTGTGTGTTTGCTTTCAAAAAGAAAATCAGTAATCTCCAATTACACCACTCTCGATAACTCGCCCCAGGATAACTCGCAAACCCACTTATAACATGGTGTCCCATATGGCTCCCGATTTTTTCCCCAAGAAAATATATTGTAAAATGTGCTGAACGTTAAAAAATCAGTTATCAACGAAGTGGTGTACTAAACTCTGCTGTGTATAATTACTGTGTGTTAAATATAATTAAAAAGTTTCTGAATGAATTATGATTTGACAGAATTTAAGTAGTAATATTTGCATGGTTGTCAGTCATAAGCCATGACACTAATAGGATCCATTGGGGCATGTGGTGTATGATTGTCAGTCATAGGCTATGACAATAATAGGATCCATGTGATGTATGATTGTCAGGTATAAGCCATGACAGTAATAGTATCCATAGGGGCATGTGATGTATGATTGTCTGTCATAGGCCATGACAGTAATAGTATCCATAGGGGCATGTGATGTATGATTGTCTGTCATAGGCCATGACAGTAGTAGGATCCATCAGGGCATGTGCTGTATGATTGTCTGTCACAGGCCATGACAGTAATAGGATCCATCAGGGCATGTGCTGTATGATTGTCTGTCATAGGCCATGACACTAATAGGATCCATAGGGGCATGTGATGTATGATTGTCAGTCATAGGCCATGACAGTAGTAGGATCCATCAGGGCATGTGCTGTATGATTGTCTGTCATAGGCCATGACACTAATAGGATCCATAGGGGCATGTGATGTATGATTGTCAGTCAAAGGCCATGACAGTAGTAGGATCCATCAGGGCATGTGCTGTATGATTGTCTGTCATAGGCCATGACAGTAATAGGATCCATAGGGGCATGTGATGTATGATTGTCAGTCATAGGCCATGACAGTAATTGGCTCCATCAGGACATGTGATGTATGCTTGTCAGTCATAGGCCATGACAGTAATAGGATCCATAGGGGCATGTGCTGTATGATTGTCAGTCATTAGCCTTGACAGTAATAGGCTCCATCAGGGCATGTGCTGTATGATTGTCAGTCATAGACCATGACAGTAATAGTCATACAGAGAAAATGTGAGCTAAGTGCCTTTCCTAAGAACACACTGAGAAAGAGATGGTCTGGGGAGGTATCAAACCTGAGCCCTTTTGATTAAATGTCTGATACTGTGTCAGCTGAGCTTCCATAGCAACTCCACAGAACAAAATATAAGATAATACTGCCAACAAAAGTAATTTTTTTGTTGTGTTTTAAGATTTCTTTGAATTTATTAATCTGTATGAACTCTATGTTATGACTCAGAAACTAGTAATAGAAAGAAGCAAAACCAACATATTTTTTTTAAAACTTAACAAATAATTTAATTTAATGATATAAAATAAAATGTAAAAGGAACTTACAGTATTATGAAGTGTCTCCAAAATCTTGGTAAGTTTTATGAAAGTTTCAAACAGGAATGTTACATATAAATTTCAAGTCTGGAAATAGGCTTTTTATCCAAGATTCATGACATTGTCAAGATGGCATTGTCCAGATCTCCATGAATGATTCACAATAGTTCTAGAATAATGTTGTGGTCCAAATAAGGAGCACTTTTGTTTCTACTGAACAAATGTTTTTCATCTTGAATAATATCTAACTACAACATAACACATGTCTGGAAACTTACAACAGAAATACAAGAAATGAAGATGACTCCAGAATAGGAATGAATCTGATTGTTCAGTTATCTTCTTATATGCACTTCTGTTATCACTATATTTCACAATATACACCATGTTACAGAACTTACTATTCATGTTATCTCAAAACTGCCTATTTTCATGTGATTAAGACAAGCCAATGGGAAGTTAATGAATTATTTTCCAGAAAGCATCAAACAATAAGAAATTAATGAAAGGCATAATTAAGTCATATTATTAAAAGTATTTTTAGTAATTGTCAACATATACATAAGCATCTATTTATAGATCCTATATCATTTTATGCTCTTAACAGACCCTAGTCACATACGCAAAATGTAGCTAAAGATAATCTGTACAATTAGCAGTCATGAACCATAAATATTAAACTTAGATAAAATTACATTTTAGGTACATATGTCCTTGAATAATGGTAGTCGCTAGTTACCCTTGAAAATATTAAACATAATGTTTTGATCACAAAAACACTGTGTTATGTACTGTTAGACAACTTTAACTGTTAGACAACTTTTACTGTTAGGCACCTTTTACTGTTAGACACCTTTTACTGTTAGGCACCTTTTACTTTTAGGCACATTTTACTGTTAGACAACTTTTACTGTTATAGATGGATTATTAGGAAGGCAGTTACCGGTGTTGGACTCAAGCATTAAATGTTTCATAAATAATTTTTAAAGTTGTCACCACTATTTTATTCTGTTGATCACAAGTACTTTTCACCATTGAGACTGCATCAGTGGTCTAAGTTGTTAGAACGTTCACCTCAGATGTGGTAGGTCATGGGTTTGAACCCCGGATGAGTCATACCAAAGGCTTATAAAAATAGTTCTAACAGCTGCTTTACTAGACTCTCAGTATTAAGAGGCATGCCTGGTGTCAAGATAATGTGACTTCGTGGGACATGATGCTACATGTCTGCAGCATGATGCCCCAGTGTTAGACATCACTATAAACTGTCATAAGGCAGACATTGTAGCAATAAAACTCATATTGTTAAAGCTGCTTTAAAAATTGAAATCACACACATATTTTACCAGTGTTGTCATTAAATATGTTTTATGGTGCAGGCAAGGCGATGGGTGCCATTTACTCGTGGACCTGAGTTTGAAACTTCGTAGAGTACGAATTTAATTTCTCTAACCTGTATGATAGTATTGTTTGTATTAAACTATATATATATATATATATATATATATATATATATATATATATATATATATATATATATATATATATATATACATACATACATACATACA
Organism: Potamilus streckersoni; assembly: GCA_016746295.1. NCBI lineage: Eukaryota > Metazoa > Mollusca > Bivalvia > Unionida > Unionidae > Potamilus > Potamilus streckersoni. Next base: position 1,593,401 of record JAEAOA010000858.1, on the reverse strand, counting down.
TACATACATACATACATACATACATACATACATACATACATACATACATACATACATACATACATACATCAGCTCCATGTTTTTGAAACCCATTTAGTTTGGTTTTTTTAGATCTGACACTTTGTGATGTGTGTAGAAAATCTACTGTACATGAATTGGTTAAAAGGGAGAGGTTTTCAGTTTGATTAATACCTTATCAAAGTGTACATCTCCACTGTCATCCCAATAATTTAATTGGTCAAATACCAATCATGAAAGCATGATTTAAATTCTGTCTTGTAGAAGTTATTGACATAAATTCAGGTATTGCAACTTACCTGTATAAGTGACCAACACAAGTAGTTGTATGATTGCTTTTTCCTTTTATTGAAACTCTCAGCAAGGTGTTTTGAAAACATTAGAGTGCTACTGTCTTCTGATATGACTGACTGTAGGACTGCAGGTCATTAAGGGACTCTACATGGGGCTTCAGAATCTGGGCAGCACACTGAGTCATATAATCTTTTAGTAAATGCCACATCCCAGTCACTTGGGAGCTGTACTAGTTCTGCCAAGCATCTGTGCATCTTTCTGACATAGATAAGCTGGAGTGGAAGAGATAAACCTTATTTGAGATAGCTACCTTTATTATGTGATCCATTATTGTCAATAGTGTGATGTGCTAATAGCAGTCCTTAAGAAGGGTGCAAAAATCTAACTGAAATTTTAAGTACAGCTGTGGAAGTTAAGCTTGTTTGTTTTGAGGTGCATGGAAATTAGGATGTTGGCATATTCTCTGATTAGGATTTCTACACTTATGGCGAAAGTGTTAGTGATGAATAAATAATAATCAACCTAATTACTAAATTATTTGATTAATTAATTGAAACCACATGAAACTAAATGCTTTTGCAATAACTTTTTAATTGCAGTTAAATATTTTCTAATTTCTTTTTATTTATTTTTTCAGATGACTAATCTGCAAAATCAATTACCCATGAATATGCATTTTTTAGAAACATAATGATTTCATACCTATGAATTTAAATCCCAGACTGCTTTTAAAAAAAATAAAGGCTGCCTAATGATATCTGAAATTTCATCCATATTTTTATAGTGTTTTGGGTAGTTTCTATTGTAAATCAGGCTTAAAGTACATGTAGATTATTCCAGCACTTAGCCTGGTTCCCAGCCTTATTGTAGCTACTGTTGATATATACTAGTAGGACCCAGTATCCAGCTGAATGACCTTATCACTAGAACAGAGACAGATATCACTGACCTTTATGTGATTTGTAACAATGACTGCTTGAATAGTAAAAATTGTTCTGATAAAAAAAAACAAACATAAAATGGACAAAAAGAAAGGATTCTGGCTTCCAGTAGATATATACTGACATATGGTGTAGTCTGTAAATCAGGCCATGTACATGTTACAATTTGGCTTTGTAATGCCTAGATAAAGGTAGTGGTTGCTTATGTTGTTTTATTGTTTTTCTTTAGAAATAATCTATAATGTCTGGGTGTAAAATAAGGTCTTTGTCTGATAAACCACAATGTGAGAATTGTTTGTGGGATTCAATTGAAAGTGTTAAAGACTTGTCATGTTTACTAATAGGGGAGTCCAGATGCTAGTCATTATGTCTCAGTTACCTTACCAAGCTATTGTCTATTCAAGTTGGTGATTTCATGTTTGCTGATAGAAGTATATCTTTAATGCATTATAATTTTGTTTTCAGATTATTGTTTACAATATTTTAGCAAGAATTATTAATAAAAACTAGAATATATGTACAGTGATAGTGATTATTTTTCTTTATATTGTTCTGAAACAGGTCCCAGGAAACTGGTCTTTTTGTTCAGACCTGTTATGAGAGACCCTTTGTCTAATGATGGACTTTGTTGGCAGAAGGGGTGGTCTCTCATAACAGGTTTTACTGTTATACATGTTGTTACTTAAAGGCCAGATCTTAACCTTGCAGTACAGATGAATTTCAGGTGAACCACATTGACCATAATAATTAGCTTGCTCATTATGGGATGGTAGACAGACTGGGTCTCTCTTGCTTGCCATTTGTTGTGCATTATGATACATCTCAACTATATAATGGTAACTCTTTTACAGGTATAAATGTCATGGGGGTGAAATGGGTGATTCGGCTGCAGCTGCTGTTATTAATGGTGCTTTTCCTGTCCATCATGGATTTTCTTGTGGGTTCCTTTGTTCATACAAATCCAGGTAGACTGTTATATTGTAATGATATGATCATTTCACATTTGGTTCAGAAACAAACATGGAGCTTATTTTTCTGAAGGCAGGAGTAAAAATATAGTCTCTAAATAAAGTTTGGATTTACATGTTTTTAATGAACTTTATGGAAAATAATAATTTAAAATATACTGCTCTAGATCTTTTAAAATTTAAGAAAATTAATTTAATACTTTCAGTGTTGGACAGAAAGTTGAAATTGTATATTTTCATAAATGTCATGCAAAATGAACACAGCTTTAAGATTTATATTTTAACACATATTGAACTTAAATGATATGTTTTTATTTCAAAAGTATGTGAAAGTGTCGATTGATTTAGGAAAACACTCACTTCTCATAGGTTATGTCTTTATCATGTTGGATGTAATGACATTACATTATATGTGTTGATTTGAAGATTACACCATGTTATGTTACTTTGTTGTCTACTGATTTATCTGTCCATATATCCTTTGTCCTGTCTCATTTTCACACAATTTTGTTTGAGTTTTCCACTCTTACCATTACCAGATAAAGTGGATGACTTGCACTTTGGGTAAAGACAACAAACCTGTAAATTTTTGGGTCAGTTTAGTATCACTGTAACTGAAAGGAGAATTGCTTCCACTTAATATCATTAGTTCTAAATTAGAGCTTTGGACCAAACGTTGGGGAAGGATTGCACTTGGACTGAGTTAGAAACCCTTGCATTTTTATATGAAAAGGACAAAAGAAGGAGAAATATAATTTTTTGCATAATAAGCATAATTCTAGGTTATATACCTATTTTCTGTATATTTTGTGATCCATATTACATCAGTGATGAATACTGGAATGGAACATGCAGAAATATACCAAATAGGAACCAGAAATATTCCAAAATGTACAGAAAACATTTATAGGTATTCTGTATGGGTTGTATTGTCACTGATTTTAATCAGTAGGTTGTACATTCACAATGGCTTTTTACCAGTATGAGCCAAATATCATGTGGGATAGAAAGCTGTGACCTATATAAATACCCAAAGTAGAAACCACATTTTTCCCACTACTGATGTTGCTAGTAAAAAGATGATCTGAAACCTATATGAAGTAAATCACAAACGGAATGTATTTCAGTGGAGACTAGATAGGAAGTCTTCCGTGTGTCTTGCTTGTAGATATTTTTATGAGATGGCAAGACCAAATGACTCAGAATACTTGTTTAAACTAGTTTTTAAAATCTTACTTTATGCAGATTAATTCTTGTAACGTTTGGTGTTATCCTTGTCCATATATTTGTACATCTGTCCATTGCTTATTGGTTTAGATTTTTAATTAGATCAAGCACTGTGTTGGTGCAGTTGTGTTCTTTGAGCACTTTCTAGTTTGTAATCCTCTGAAATTGAAAACAAAGTATTTTTAATGAAGGAAATTTTAAATCCAGTGTTTATTGCATACATCAGATGCTGGTGTTACTGGGTACAAAGTGATCAACATCTGGAACAACTCTGGCCCTGCCTACCTGCCAGGTGAATCCTTCTTCTCCATCTTTGGTCTCTTCTTTTCCACTGTGACAGGGATTCTTGCAGGAATCAACATGAGTGGAGATTTGAAGAACCCCTTTGTCAATATACCAACAGGCACTCTGTCTGCTTTGGGATTTTCGTAAGTACCTAGAACACATTTGACATAGTGGATGGGTAGCTACACTCAGTTATGAGGATAGTGACAAATAGTGGATGCATGACTACAGTCTCTTATACAGTCTATAGACTACAATCTGTTATTATACTGACAGATAGTGGAAGGGTAGCTACCCTCATTTTATTAGATTGTAACAAATAATGGAAGTGTGACTACAGTCAATTCTAATGATACTGACAAATAATGGAAGTGTGACTACAGTCAATTCTAATGATACTGACAAATAGTGGAAGTGTGAATACAGTCAATTCTAATGATACTGACAAATAGTGGAAGTGTGAATACAGTCAATTCTAATGATACTGACAAGTAGTGGAAGTGTGACTACAGTCTATTTTAATGATACTGACAAATAGTGGAAGTGTGACTACAGTCTATTTTAATGATACTGACAAATAGTGGAAGTGTGACTACAGTCTATTTTAATGATACTGACAAATAGTGGAAGTGTGACTACAGTCAATTCTAATGATACTGACAAATAATGGAAGTGTGACTACAGTCTATTTTAATGATACTGACAAATAGTGGAAGTGTGACTACAGTCAATTCTAATGATACTGACAAATAGTGGAAGTGTGACTACAGTCTATTTTAATGATACTGACAAATAGTGGAAGTGTGACTACAGTCAATTCTAATGATACTGACAAATAATGGAAGTGTGACTACAGTCTATTTTAATGATACTGACAAATAATGGAAGTGTGACTACAGTCAATTCTAATGATACTGACAAATAGTGGAAGTGTGACTACAGTCTATTTTAATGATACTGACAAATAGTGGAAGTGTGACTACAGTCAATTCTAATGATACTGACAAATAGTGGAAGTGTGACTACAGTCAATTCTAATGATACTGACAAATAATGGAAGTGTGACTACAGTCAATTCTAATGATACTGACAAATAGTGGAAGTGTGACTACAGTCAATTCTAATGATACTGACAAATAGTGGAAGTGTGACTACAGTCAATTCTAATGATACTGACATATAGTGGAAGTGTGACTAGTCTATTATAATGATACTGGAGAATATAATAAATTTTACTAGTCTTTTCTAAAGCTACTGACAGATAGTGGAAGTGTGACTACAGTGTATTATAAGGATAATAATGGAAAAGTGGAACTGTGATTAGCTTAAATAATGATACTGACAAATAGTAGAAGGGTAAATGCAGTCAGTTCTTAAGATTTCTTAACGACAGAACTGTTTCTTAATTACTTCTTTTATTGACAAAACTATATTGTTGTATTTAGTTCTGATTAGGTCAATTTTGACCATTTTTGATAAAATATGTGTTCAGTACTGTTGTAAAAAAAGATTGCAGTGGACTATGTTTCAGTGAATTATATCAGATGTTTCATTGGTATTTTTGCAGATGATGAATTTGTTCAACATGTTTATTCTGGGGAGTTTAACATAATTGTCAGTGTATGTATGTATGTATGTATGTATGTATGTATGTATGTATGTATGTATGTATGTATGTATGTATGTATGTATGTATGTATGTATGTATGTATGTATGTATGTATGTATGTATGTATGTATGTATGTATGTATGTATGTATGTATGTATGTATGTATGTATGTATGTATGTATGTATGTATGTATGTATGTATGTATGTATGTATGTATGTATGTATGTATGTATGTATGTATGTATGTATGTATGTATGTATGTATGTATGTATGTATGTATGTATGTATGTATGTATGTATGTATGTATGTATGTATGTATGTATGTATGTATGTATGTATGTATGTATGTATGTATGTATGTATGTATGTATGTATGTATGTATGTATGTATGTATGTATGTATGTATGTAGTCAGTTTGTATGTATGTATGTATGTATGTATGTATGTATGTAGTCAGTTTGTATGTATGTATGTATGTATGTATATATGTATGTATGTTTGTATATACATACATATGTATGTATGTATGTATGTATGTATGTATGTATGTATGTATGTATGTATGTATGTATGTATGTATGTATGTATGTATGTATGTATGTATGTATGTATGTATGTATGTATGTAGTCAGTTTGTATGTATGTATGTATGTATGTATGTATGTATGTATGTATGTATGTATGTATGTATGTATGTATGTATGTATGTATGTAGTCAGTTTGTATGTATGTATGTATGTATGTATGTATGTATATATGTATGTATGTTTGTATATACATACATATGTATGTATGTATGTATGTATGTATGTATGTATGTATGTATGTATGTATGTATGTATGTATGTATGTATGTAGTCAGTTTGTATGTATGTATGTATGTATGTATGTATGTATGTATGTATGTATGTATGTATGTATGTAGTCAGTTTGTATGTATGTATGTATGTATATATGTATGTATGTTTGTATATACGTATGTATGTATGTATGTATGTATGTATGTATGTATGTATGTATGTATGTATGTATGTATGTATGAATGTACACCACTCTCAATAACTTACGAACCTGATTATAATATGGGATTAGACATGGATCCCAGATTTTAATAATACTCAAAAATTGATCATTATTTGTTGAACTTAAAGAAAATCGTGATCAAATTTGGTAACTGAAGTTTTGCTATATTGCTTATTTTATCATCAAAATATAGTAGATAGCACCTCAAAAGTTTAATCAATGTTATTAAATTATCAGCTTTTAATGAGAAGTTTTATAAAATTTTACAACATTCTTAGTACACGGTAATAAATGATATTCAAAGAAATTTTGATCAATGACACCTAGTTCAGGCAGTACTTTAATAAATAAATACCAATTATATATTTTTAAGCAAGTGAAATTTGCATTTTATTTCATTGATAAATTTTATTATCATAAATACAATGTGTCCTCTTATATTTAAATGTAAAATGTGTCAATCTACAAAATGTGTCAATCTACCACAACAGCTATGTCTGTGAGCTTTTGAGTCTGAGAACCTAATTAATTGCCTACCATGTTTTGATACCTGACTAGAAATCATAAAAATGGATTTGAATTTTTTTTTATCTTGGGTAGATCTGCTGAAAACAGTTTTCAATTTGTTCAAAATCTAGTTTTAGAACAGATATGCTAATGGTGTATTAGCTTGTTGGATTCATACCATGATTAAATATACTGGATAATCTTTATAAATCTTAAGACAGTAAAACCTCAATATAATGAACAATCAAGATATAGCACAGTTGTTTCTTATAGGTACATGCCTTCTTTATGAAGGTGTCCTTTAAAAAAAAGTTTTTATGTGCCATTATCAAGTACAATTGTAGAATATTCAACTGTTTCATCCTGTGTAATCAACTACCTTTATTTTCAGCACCTTTCTGTATGTATCATTTGCCCTTGTGTTAGGAGCCACGTGTGTCCGCCAATCCTTGCAGACTGATTATATGATAGCTGAAAAGGTACATTGATAAATGTCTATATATTAACTGGTTGTTGTTATGAGCTGTCGTTGTGAGGTTTTCAGCACACAATAGGCTATACATGGTGGCCAGTATTAATGGTGGAGGAAGAGACTGGGAAATCACCGGGAAGACCCACTGACCCATGAGAAGCTACTGGCAAGCTTTCTCACATATCCACATTTGTCGAATCCTAGACTTGAACCCATGCAGACAGAGGTGAGATGATAGTGATCCGTAATGAACAGCACTTTAGACCACTCGGCCACTCGGAGCCCCTATATATTAACTGGTTTAAAGTATGAACTCAATTTATTACATGTTGAATGCACAAAGTCTAGTGACATATTGGTAGTTGTTTTTTCTAAAGAATTTGAATGTACTTTGGCACTGATTCTGCTTTTTTTTTGTGCAAGTATGTATGTATTTGTAAATAAATGAAGTATATAACCCATTTAGCAGTTCCACCATGTAAATATATGAATTATATAACCCATTTAGCAGTTCCACCATGTAAATATATGAATTATATAACCCATTTAGCAGTTCCACCATGTAAATATATGAATTATATAACCCATTTAGCAGTTCCACCATGTAAATATATGAATTATATAACCCATTTAGCAGTTCCACCATGTAAATATATGAATTATATAACCCATTTAGCAGTTACACCATGTAAATACATGAATTATATAACCCATTTAGCAGTTTTACCATGTAAATATATGAATTATATAACCCATTTAGCAGTTCCACCATGTAAATACATGAATTATATAACCCATTTAGCAGTTACACTATGTAAATATATGAATTATATAAACCATTTAGCAGTTCCACCATGTAAATATATGAATTATATAACCCATTTAGCAGTTACACCATGTAAATATATGAATTATATAACCCATTTAGCAGTTCCACCATGTAAATATATGAATTATATAACCCATTTAGCAGTTCCACCATGTAAATACATCAGTTATATCATCGATATAGTTCCATGAAAATACATGAATTATATTTTATCATATAAATACATTATTTATATCACCCTATTAGTAGTTCATCCATGTAAATAGATTAATTGCATCACCAATTTAGCAATTCCACCATGTAAATACCGGAATATTTCACCCAGTAAATACATACATTGTATCCACCAGTTAGCAGTTCCACTGTGTAAATACATGAATTATATCATCCAGTATGCATAGACACAATATAAATACATGAATTATATCATCCAGTGTGCATAGACACAATATAAATACATGAATTATATCATCCAGTGTGCATAGACACAATATAAATACATGAATCATATCATCCAGTGTGCATAGACACAATATAAATGATTTATATCAAACATTATCAGTTCCACCATGTAAATACATAAGTTGTTTTACCCATTTAGCATTTCCATCATATATAAGTTTATTGACCTCCAACGCGTTAGTGTTCCTTTACCTTAATTCTAAACAAGGTCGTTTAATATTTATTTTAACAAAGGGAGCATTAAAATCGAAAACTCACCCATTAATTGTAATTTCTAACAGTCTCCAACATGTTAGTGTCTAAGTTGCTTTATTGCTTACTTATTACAACAAAACAAATTTACATTGACAAAACATTTCTTTAATGCAATGTTTCATTGATACAAAACACTAACATACAAAAATTTCAATTTGTATGAATTGAATAAGTTCTCTACAATTGGATTATATATATATATATATATATATATATATATATATATATATATATATATATATATATATATATATATTTATTTATATTTATATCACCCATTTAGCATTTACACCTAGTATCATCAAATTAGCATTTCCACCATATAAATACATAAATAATATCACCCAGTTAGCATTTTCACCTAGTAAATACATAATATCATCAAGTTAGCATTTCCACCATATAAATACATAAATAATATCACCCAGTTAGCATTTCCACCTAGTAAATGCATAATATCATCAAATTAGCATTTCCACCATATAAATACATAAATAATATCACCCAGTTAGCATTTCCACCTTCTAAATACATAATAATATCACCCAGATAACATTTCCACCATATAAATGCAAGAATAATATCACCCAGATAGCATTTCTACCATATAAATATCTGAATATCATCCAGTTAGCATTTCCACCATATAAATACATGAATAATATCATCCAGTTAACAGCTCCACCAATAAAACAGTCTAACGGAGCTGCTCATTATCTTATTAACAGTGACTATTTGGACTCTGTCAGCTAATTAAGTAGTTTCATAAAGATATCTGGCATTGGTCAGCCATGTCCCAAAAGCCAGTTTTAAATATAAATTAATCAGTTATTGTAAATGCTGCCCTGCAGTCAGCCATTTTCACACTGAAGAGGCTATACAGTGGTGTTGGTAGCTATGCATCGCCTCAATATATGTACTTTCATTTTAGCACCATTTATAATGAAGAAATAACATTTATTTTGTACCATTGTGCTTGCTTTGACACCATTACTGGTGCCATGTGCTGCGATTCATACACAGCTCTCATATGTATTAGATGTGTTAATTTGTTTCAAAATTATGGATAAATGATAATTACTTGATGAATTAGAGGTATAATTTGCCCCCAAAACGTTCTTTATTTACAAGTATCCTTTGAAATTATTACTTTCAATTTATTCCAGAATCTCAGCAATTCATCTGTGGCATAAACTGAACATCACCAATATGTTGCCAATATTTGAATGAAGGTTCCATTTAAAAGACATCAAAATTTAAGTTAAATTAGAATGTTCATCATACTTTGCAAAACATGGAATGAAAATTCTCCAAACAAATTTAATAACATGAAACAACTATTGAACAGTGCCATCCATCATATTGAAAAAAAGTCTATTTTGTGTTGCTGTGTCATAAAATATCAACCAAAACAAGACCAATCCATGCTGAAGATCCTCTGATGCTGGCATTATCTGATACTATCTGATGCTGGCCTTATCTGATACTGGCTTTATTTAATGCTGGCCTTATCTGATACTGGCCTTACCTGATGCTGGCCTTATTTGATGCTGGCCTTATCTGATGCTGGCCTTATCTGATACTGGCCTTATCTGATACTGGCCTTATCTGATGCAGGCCTTATCTGATACTGGCCTTATCTGATGCTGGCCTTATCTGATACTGGCCTTATCTGATGCTGGCCTTATTTGATGCTGGCCTTTTCTGATACTGGCCTTATCTGATACTGGCCTTATCTGATACTGGCCTTATCTGATGCAGGCCTTATCAAATGTACCTAATTATAATGCATTATAACTTGTCCTTCACATATTATGATGTTAAAAATTTATAACTTAATCCATCTTTGTTATACAATTTCAGGTGTCAATCATTGGAGTATTGTGGCTGGCAGGGCTTTATATTTCCTCAGTGTCATCTTGTATGGGCAGTCTGTATGGTCCACCACGCATCCTTCAGACCATCGCTAATGAGAATGTTGTCCCAGTCATTCAAATTCTTGGTCGTGGTGTAAGTCGTACAATGCTATTGTTATTTTGTTGCTCCTTTTTCAGAATTTTCACTCATAGTTCTACATTGTGTGTTTCACGTAAAATTCATGTACAGAAAAGCAAATTTGATGGAGATATAATGATGGGATGTTCATTGTGCATATACTTTTATGATATCAGAGTTAGCCTAAATTTATGTGTAACAGAACCTAATAGATACTATGAGAAAGACATTGAATGATGTGTCCCTTGCTGCAAATTGAATGTTAAAAATACTCTTCATTATACATTTCTTCCACTGATATAGTCATTTTAATACTGGAATCCTGAATTTATAATTTTGTATATATACTATACTTATATTAGCAAATTATTAATAATTATGCTTATTACATCTCAATGGGTTAGTATGTATAATTAAATCTGAAGATTTCTTTACATAATGTATTGGTAGCCCTCAGTTTGGTAGTACCAGGAATTTGATTGTGACATAAAGCAAATAATTATTTTTGTTTTACAGATTTGATGCTTGAGATATGTTGAAAATGGAAGATTTGTTTATATGTTAGATCAAACTGCAATCATCATTAATCTGCTTTAACATAATGTGCCAGCATAACTGCATATATATAGTTTTGTGGTTTGATTTAACTTTTGAATGAGAATATTCTTACTATAGGTAGTCAGAATCAATTTGCTGTTCAGTCAATTATTGTTCAATATTTGTATGATGCTCAAGGTAGGAGAGCTTCCAATCATGTTGAATATTTTGTTTTAATTTAATGTATTTGTAACCACTTGAATTTAGCATGACTGGATATGAAACTGAAGGTCTTACCATGATGATCTGTTCCATTTTTTTTAAATAAATATTTGCTTGCAACCAAATGTTCCACTTTAATGCATGGCTGCATATGTGTGTGTCAATTTTATGGTTCAAATTTATCATTAATTCTGTTTGGAAATATGGTTTTAAGTATATTTCTCTCAGAGTAATTGAATGTCTTTAAATTGATATTCCTACAAGAATTTAGCCCTTTGTGTTCCTATATAACAAACTTTTCAGCAGGTTTTTCATTTATTTATCTGGAGCTTTGAAGGTTCTTTCTTCTTTTTCCTGTTTCAGAGAGGTCCAAATAAAGTGCCAGTGTATGCCCTCATGTTAATCACTCTGGTATCGTTAATATTTGTCTTTGTTGGTGATGTGAATACTTTAGCGTCCATCACAACGACAGCATTCATGATGTGCTACTGCGCTGTGAACTATTCTTATTTTGCTCTTGCCATGAGTTACGACAAACGTCAGGAACTTGAACTTCGATTTGGACCAAAAGTACAGGAACATAGGAAAAGCACAGAGATGTCCAACGGAGTGGCTGGGTATGGATCAACCACAACAACCTACCCTTACCGCAATAAAGATTCCTTTGAGAAAGTTGCTGTTGATTTGGACAAATTATTCCCAGAGAGACTGACCCATAGAGGGCAGCACCATCTTATTCATCAAACAGATCAGAGTGCATCATCACCTCTTTCACCAGAGGCTGACTTTGATGCTATGAAACATTCCAGGTCAACTGACAGTGTTTCAGAACAAAGTGATTCATCATATTTACTTCTTGGACAAGGTAACATTTAATACCATAATGGTCTATTTGTCTTTCAGTTCTATCCCACTCATAAATAGCAGCTTCTCTGACCCAATGCCATTCCTCTATCCACAATCAAGTCTATGTTCATTCTAGCATGAAATCTTTTCAGATTTGTACAAATGAAGTTAATTCACTAGCAGATATGGCTGCCATTACTAAATAGAGAAAACCTTTAAAACCTCTCAACAGACTTTTAAAAAAATTAACAAAAAGCATCCAGACCTGAAGATTTTTCATTTTGTATTATCCATTTTGATCGGACTTCAAATATTTTTGCTGATATTAAAAATACAAAGTCCTTTAAACAGCTTCTCAAGAACTGCTCAGCAGGATTGGACCACGTTCGACTGAAAGCATATCAGCATGAAGACTGCTGATTATGTATATAATTATGTATATAATTGACTGGGCTTTTATGCATCTAATTGACTGGGCTTTTATGCATCTGATTGACTGGGCTTTTATGCATCTGATTGACTGGGCTTTTATGCATCTGATTGACTGGGCTTTTATGCATCTGATTGACTGGGCTTTTATGCATCTGATTGACTGGGCTTTTATGCATCTGATTGACTGGGCTTTTATGCATCTGATTGACTGGGCTTTTATGCATCTGATTGACTGGGCTTTTATGCATCTGATTGACTGGGCTTTTATGCATCTGATTGACTGGGCTTTTATGCATCTGATTGACTGGGCTTTTATGCATCTGATTGACTGGGCTTTTATGCATCTGATTGACTGGGCTTTTATGCATCTGATTGACTGGGCTTTTATGTATCTGATTGACTGGGCTTTTATGCATGGTGGCGCTCACCAGTTATTATGTACTTTTGAGAGAGTGATGTATGTAAGGTGAAGTTGTTTGCATTTTAAACATGCACAGTGGAGAGAATGTTGGCATACCTATATACTACTTTCATGTAATGTGGATGACATTTCTTTGGATATTGTACTTTTGGAAATTTTAAATGATCTTGGGACACTGTTAACTAAAATGACTGCTCCCTTGTGCTCCAAAAATCAACCTAAATTTGTCTAAAGTACACTATTCTTGGCAGCTATTAAAATATGGAAAATGAATTTTGCCAAACTAGATAATACCAGCTTCTAAAAGTGCAATGACTGAATTACCAAATACATAAAATGTAAAAAAAGTTATCGGCTCTTTTTTTTACAATTTACCTCTGAAGTTCGAGAAGTGAAAATGAGCAAGTAGAGCTAGCACGTTTTTGAAAGGTGCACATCTGGAGTAAGGCCAAGCTGTATACTCTCTAACCCATATTACACCCATCAATCATACATCAAAATAAAGGGAATTAAAGGTTCTTTGAACAACACCTAAGATATACAAAGTCTCTTTTAAATAACCAGTATAACTAGTGAGGCAACCCGGCGAAACTCTTTTTCTTTAAAATTTTAACCCTATGCTAAATAGGAAACTGTAGAGCGCCACCTTAAAAACAAATATAAACATTTATGAAATTATTTTTCTTATTTTAATATTATTATGTATGATGTTCTGAGTAAAATGGTACATTAACAATGATTTTATTCATGAAAATAAGCTAATTATGCTTATTTTTGCTCTAGCATACATAATTTGATATGAGGCATGTTTGGGTGAGTAGTGACCTTCATTATGGGAAAATTGGAAGTCTTAGAATATAGGAATAAAGTCAACTTAAATTGAAAAATGTTGCATTAAGTAAAAGAAATCCATAGTGAAAATGTTTTATTTCATTTATTTGCAATGAAATTAAAAAATAAATAATAACAAAGCAAATTTGCTTTCTTCCATATCAAAGAATTAGTTAATATTTACACTTTGACCTTTGACCTTTATGAACCTCACCTGTTATATCCCTTTTATAACTGTAAGATTTATTGTTGACATCTCAGGAATAAATATGGCTAGTTTCATGTTCCTGTCTATCAGCATAACACTGGTTGCTATGTTGACAAAATGCAATGCGCATTTTTAAAATAGTTCACTTTTTATCATAAGGAGGGGGGGCTGTACCGGTTTAAGACTCTGACTCTAATAAATGCTGTTCTGAGGGGGGAAATACATGACAATTATTACAAAGGACTGTTTTGATGCTTGCGACTTAAATATTTCAGTCGTACAATCAAAATTAAATCATACAATAATAATTCCTGTGGTGTCTTTATGGTGGCGCTCACCAGTTATTGTGTACTTTTGAGAGAGTGATGTATGTAAGGTGAAGTTGTTTGCACTTTAAACATGCACAGTGGAGAATGTAGGCATACCTATATACTACTTTCATGTAATGTGGATGAAATTTCTTTGGATATTGTACTTTTGGAAATTTTAAATGATCTTGGGACACTGCTAACTAAAATGACTGCTCCCTTGTGCTCCAAAAATCAACCTAAATTTGTCTAAAGTACACTATTCTTGGCAGCTATTAAAATATGGAAAATGAATTTTGCCAAACTAGATAATACCAGCTTCTAAAAGTGCAATGACTGAATTACCAAATACATAAAATGTAAAAAAAAGTTATCGGCTCTTTTTTTTACAATTTATCTCTGAAGTTCGAGAAGTGAAAATGAGCAAGTAGAGCTAGCACGTTTTTGAAAGGTGCACATCTGGAGTAAGGCCAAGCTGTATATTCTCTAACCCATATTACACCCATCAATCATACATCAAAATAAAGGGAATTAAAGGTTCTTTGAACAACACCTAAGATATACAAAGTCTCTTTTAAATAACCAGTATAACTAGTGAGGCAACCCGGGGAAACTCTTTTTCTTTAAAATTTTAACCCTATGCTAAATACGAAACTGTAGAGCGCCACCTGACTGGGCTATTATGCATCTGATTGACTGGGCTTTTATGCATCTGATTGACTGGGCTTTTATGCATCTGATTGACTGGGCTTTTATGTATCTGATTGACTGGGCTTTTATGCATCTGATTGTCTGGGCTTTTATGTATATGATTGACTGGTCTATTATGCATCTAATTGACTGGGCTTTTATGCATCTGATTGACTGGGCTTTTATGCATCTGATTGACTGGGCTTTTATGCATCTGATTGACTGGGCTTTTATGTATATGATTGAGGTGGCGCTCTACAGTTTCATATTTAGCATAGGGTTAAAATTTTAAAGAAAAAGAGTTTCCCTGGGTTTCCTCACTAGTTATACTGGTTATTTAAAAGAGACTTTGTATATCTTAGGTGTTGTTCAAAGAACCTTTAATTCCCTTTATTTTGATGTATGATTGATGGGTGTAATATGGGTTAGAGAATATACAGCTTGGCCTTACTCCAGATGTGCATCTTTCAAAAACGTGCTAGCTCTACTTGCTCATTTTCACTTCTCAAACTTCAGAGGTAAATTGTAAAAAAAAGAGCCGATAACTTTTTTTACATTTTATGTATTTGGTAATTCAGTCATTGCACTTTTAGAAGCTGGTATTATCTAGTTTGGCAAAATTCATTTTCCATATTTTAATAGCTGCCAAGAATAGTGTACTTTAGACAAATTTAGGTTGATTTTTGGAGCACAAGGGAGCAGTCATTTTAGTTAGCAGTGTCCCAAGATCATTTAAAATTTCCAAAAGTACAATATCCAAAGAAATTTCATCCACATTACATGAAAGTAGTATATAGGTATGCCAACATTCTCTGCACTGTGCATGTTTAAAATGCAAACAACTTCACCTTACATACATCACTCTCTCAAAAGTACATAATAACTGGTGAGCGCCACCTGAGGTGGCACTCTACAGTTTCGTATTTAGCATAGGGTTAAAATTTTAAAGAAAAAGAGTTTTCCCGGGTTTCCTCACTAGTTATACTGGTGTTTTAAAAGAGACTTTGTATATCTTAGGTATTGTTCAAAGAACCTTTAATTCCCTTTATTTTGATGTATGATTGATGGGTGTAATATGGGTTAGAGAGTATACAGCTTGACCTTACTGCAGATGTGCACCTTTCAAAAAAGTGCTAGCTCTACTTGCTCATTTTCACTTCTCGAACTTCAGAGGTAAATTGTAAAAAAAAGAGCCGATAACTTTTTTTACATTTTATGTATTTGGTAATTCAGTCATTGCACTTTTAGAAGCTGGTATTATCTAGATTGGCAAAATTCATTTTCCATATTTTAATAGCTGCCAAGAATAGTGTACTTTAGACAAATTTTGGTTAATTTTTGGAGCACAAGGGAGCAGTCATTTTAGTTCGCAGTGTCCTAAGCTCATTTTAAATTTTCAAAAGTACAATATCCAAAGAAATTTCATCCACATTACATGAAAGTAGTATATAGGTATGCCAACATTCTCTCCACTGTGCATGTTTAAAATGCAAACAACTTCACCTTACATACATCACTCTCTCAAAAGTACATAATAACTGGTGAGCGCCAGTTATGATTGACTGGGCTTTTATGCATCTGATTGACTGGGCTTTTATGCATCTGATTGACTGGGCTTTTATGCATCTGATTGACTGGGCTTTTATGCATCTGATTGTCTGGGCTTTTATGTATATGATTGACTGGGCTTTTATGTATATGATTGACTGGGCTTTTATGCATCTGATTGACTGGGCTTTTATGCATCTGATTGACTGGGTTTTTATGCATCTGATTGACTGGGCTTTTATGTATATGATTGACTGGGCTGTTATGCTTATGATTGTCTGGGCTTTTATGCATCTGATTGACTTGGCTTTTATGCATCTGATTGACTGGGCTTTTATGCATCTGATTGACTGGGCTTTCATGCATCTGATTGACTGAGCTTTTATGCATC
This sequence comes from Potamilus streckersoni, assembly GCA_016746295.1. Classification (NCBI taxonomy): domain Eukaryota; kingdom Metazoa; phylum Mollusca; class Bivalvia; order Unionida; family Unionidae; genus Potamilus; species Potamilus streckersoni. The sequence continues at coordinate 1,576,077 of JAEAOA010000858.1, read as the reverse complement.
TGATTGACTGGGCTATTATGCTTATGATTGTCTGGGCTTTTATGCATCTGATTGACTGGGCTTTTATGTATATGATTGACTGGGCTTTTATGCATCTGATTGACTGGGCTTTTATGCATCTGATTGACTGGGCTTTTATGCATCGGATTGACTGGGCTTTTATGCATCTGATTGACTGGGCTTTTATGCATCTGATTGACTGGGCTTTTATGCATCTGATTGACTGGGCTTTTATGTATATGATTGAGGTGGCGCTCTACAGTTTCGTATTTAGCATAGGGTTAAAATTTTAAAGAAAAAGAGTTTCCCCGGGTTGCCTCACTAGTTATACTGGTTATTTAAAAGAGACTTTGTATATCTTAGGTGTTGTTCAAAGAACCTTTAATTCCCTTTATTTTGATGTATGATTGATGGGTGTAATATGGGTTAGAGAATATACAGCTTGGCCTTACTCCAGATGTGCATCTTTCAAAAACGTGCTAGCTCTACTTGCTCATTTTCACTTCTCGAACTTCAGAGGTAAATTGTAAAAAAAAGAGCTGATAACTTTTTTTACATTTTATGTTTTTGGTAATTCAGTCATTGCACTTTTAGAAGCTAGTATTATCAAGTTTGGCAAAACTCATTTTCCATATTTTAATAGCTGCCAAGAATAGTGTACTTTAGACAAATTTAGGTTGACTTTTGGAGCACAAGGGAGCAGTCATTTTAGTTAGCAGTGTCCCAAGATCATTTAAAATTTCCAAAAGTACAATATCCAAAGAAATTTCATCCACATTACATGAAAGTAGTATATAGGTATGCCAACATTCTTTGCACTGTGCATGTTTAAAATGCAAACAACTTCACCTTACATACATCACTCTCTCTCAAAAGTACATAATAACTGGTGAGCGCCACCATAAAGAGAATATAGGTATTATTATTGTATGATTTAGTTTTGATTGTATGACTGAAATATTTAAGTCGCAAGCATCAAAACAGTCCTTTGTAATAATTGTCATGTATTTCCCCCCTCAGAACAGCATTTATTAGAGTCGGAGTCTTAAACCGGTACAGCCCCCCCCTTCCTTATGATAAAAAGTGAACTATTTTAAAAATGCGCATTGCATTTTGTCAACATAGCAACCAGTGTTATGCTGATAGACAGGAACATGAAACTAGCCATATTTATTCCTGAGATGTCAACAATAAATTTTACAGTTATAAAAGGGATATAACAGGTGAGGTTCATAAAGGTCAAAGGGTAAATATTAACTAATTCTTTGATATGGAAGAAAGCAAATTTGCTTTGTTATCATTTATTTTTTAATTTCATTGCAAATAAATGAAATAAAACATTTTCACTATGGATTTCTTTTACTTAATGCAACATTTTTCAATTTAAGTTGACTTTATTCCTATATTCTAAGACTTCTAATTTCCCCATAATGAAGGTCACTACTCACCCAAACATGCCTCATATCAAATTATGTATGCTAGAGCAAAAATAAGCATAATCAGCTTATTTTCATGAATAAAATCATTGTTAATGTACCATTTTACTCAGAACATCATACATAATAATATGAAAATAAGAAAAATAATTTCATAAATGTTTATATTTGTTTTTAAGGTGGCGCTCTACAGTTTCGTATTTAGCATAGGGTTAAAATTTTAAAGAAAAAGAGTTTCCCCGGGTTGCCTCACTAGTTATACTGGTTATTTAAAAGAGACTTTGTATATCTTAGGTGTTGTTCAAAGAACCTTTAATTCCCTTTATTTTGATGTATGATTGATGGGTGTAATATGGGTTAGAGAATATACAGCTTGGCCTTACTCCAGATGTGCATCTTTCAAAAACGTGCTAGCTCTACTTGCTCATTTTCACTTCTCGAACTTCAGAGGTAAATTGTAAAAAAAAGAGCCGATAACTTTTTTTACATTTTATGTTTTTGGTAATTCAGTCATTGCACTTTTAGAAGCTAGTATTATCAAGTTTGGCAAAATTCATTTTCCATATTTTAATAGCTGCCAAGAATAGTGTACTTTAGACAAATTTAGGTTGACTTTTGGAGCACAAGGGAGCAGTCATTTTAGTTAGCAGTGTCCCAAGATCATTTAAAATTTCCAAAAGTACAATATCCAAAGAAATTTCATCCACATTACATGAAAGTAGTATATAGGTATGCCAACATTCTTTGCACTGTGCATGTTTAAAATGCAAACAACTTCACCTTACATACATCACTCTCTCAAAAGTACATAATAACTGGTGAGCGCCACCTGACTGGGCTTTTATGCATCTGATTGACTGGGTTTTTATGCATCTGATTGACTGGGCTTTTATGTATATGATTGACTGGGCTATTATGCTTATGATTGTCTGGGCTTTTATGCATCTGATTGACTGGGCTTTTATGCATCTGATTGACTGGGCTTTCATGCATCTGATTGACTGGGCTTTTATGCATCTGATTGACTGGGCTTTTATGCATCTGATTGACTGGGCTTAAAGATACTATTTCTGATCAATTGTATTCCATTCTTGGGAAATAAGTGTTGGATGAATTTTGATGTGAGCAAAGCCTATAATTGGCTGATGTTTTTACCACTATAAAATATATTTTTATAAGATTTGTAAATAGGCATATATAATCAGAATCTCTACTAAACATGAATATTAGTGAGATTCATTCAGTTAGTGTTTTGTAATAATTCTTGAACTCATGTTTTGGACACACTTTAAGTAGACCAAGTTATTATTTTGAAACTTAATACCTGTATGTTTGCTGGTAATCAAAGCATGACACTCATTTCTGTTGGTAAATATTTGAAATTTATGATACCATCCACTTCCTTCTTCTAATACTTGTGGATTGGACAGAGGCAAAGTTAACTACAGTCAGTCATGAATGGATACTTAATTATCTTATAAAATACTTGCAGATACATTTAATGATATCAGGAACTTACTGATTGACCATTGTGCTACAAATACCATCCTGTATCAATCTGAACTATGTACGAGATTGATTGCCTTTGTCAAAAGACATTACAAAATCGATAGTGGCAGTATATAATTTAATACTGGGGCTCAAAACCATTGACATTGTTAAATGTTGATTTATTCATTTGAAAACCAAACTGATTATCAGTAATTTTGCTGTATATTTTTGACAATTTGAACAGTTTTTCATTCAGTACAATGAGAATATAGTTTTCAAAGTGTATTATTGAGCATCACTCCCCTTTAGTTCTTAATATCATTTTTATCACATCTTTTATACATTAGAATGATAGGACTATCCCACCATGCATCTGGATTTAATTCCTTTTGTAAAAATAACAATTAAGAATTTCAAAACGAAGGACAGTATTTTATCAAACATACATTGATATGTTTTCAAACAGACTTAAATCCAAGCCATCAATTTTGGTTTTAGACAAAGATTTAACAAATCTTTTTTTTTCTCATCTAATGTAATGTCAGATTTAAGTACAGAATCCATGCTATTTATAGCATGATAATAACTGGCTATGGGACTTTTAGGAATGGAGTCGCATCAGCCAATAATGTACTTCAAAGGCTTATAGAAATTGACCTTTGTTGAGATGGAATTGTTTGCTTTACTCATGATAATGTATTTATTTCCTTACTATTTTCTAACAGTTTATTGCTAGTCCCACTAAGTGTAATCCTTTATGTTTTATAGACTTTATAAATGTCCTCATTTGATTCTGTTTATATTTTATCCTTTCTTTCAGAAAATTCATTCTAATTTCATCAGACTTGTGTCTCGAGTATTTCTTTCTAATTCAATCATAATTGGAATAAGCTTAGGAAATACTCTTTATTAACTCTTTACCTTCTGCTAACATATATATATATATGACACTAAATATAGCCTTGTCACTGCAGAGAATCGCGTATCCATGCTGCTAATAATACTGAGTCTGTCTAGGCTGGCTCATACACAAGTTTCTGGCCAATGGTTGGAAAACCCAAGAGATGCATACAAGTGTTTAGTGTTAAAGCTTTGCATTGGATGAAATCACAAACATCTAGGTTGTTTGAACAATATTTAAGGCAACGATAAAAGTCCTTACATAAAATGATGAAAGTGTTCTTTTAGTAGTTTTACAACATATAAGCTGGAATTTCCTTTGAAAATGAGGTCAATTGTCAAAGTGGAACAAAATGGCCACATTCATGTATTTGAACTATGATTCCAACGGACGTTTTGAAGGATTTAAAATTGATGACATTGCAAATGACGTTGCTTTTAATGATGTGATTAAACATGAAGGATTGGGCAATAGCATAAGTCCTGTTTTGACACCTGACATTTCAGATTTATCTGAATCTGAGGATGAAACGTGTGATAATCTTTTCTGGTCGGAACATGTGGAGTTGGTACATGTGGATGACATTACAGAAGATACAGGGCCAACATTTAATTTTGTTGAAATTGCAAGGAAAATAGATTTAATTTTTAGATTTTTTTCCTGGAAGAAATTTTCCAGTTGTGCAAAATAGAAATGAGAAAAGTTGTCTAATATGCATCATAAAAAAAACATCTTGACCTTTGACCTTTATGAACCTCACCTGTTATTTTTTTTACTATGAATATGTGAATGAAAACATTGATTTCTGAGGATTGTTGCTGGAAATGAGTGGCACAGAACTTTGGCAAGTATTTAAGATATACATTTTCATTAAATTACATAGTTTGCATGGGACAAGATTGATATAGAGAATGTAGACAGCATGTGTATAACTCAAGTAGCTGTTACTCAGGCAGCCATTATGATGCTCTGGGGTTCAGCCAACAAACAGCAGCTAGAAGGCAGGCTGCTTATAAGACTTTGTAGGTAGGACAGTATGCACTTGCAGAAGGTAAAGAATTAAACCATTCTTCCCACCCACAATTATATCAAATTAACACATCCTTAATATTACATTGTTCAAGAGTCAGTGACATAAATGACTTCAAAAACATTGAAATAAAGGGTCATGTTTTTAAGATAATTCCTGAACTTGTGTGTTTTTTGATCATCATCCTTGACCTTTTTCTTTAGTAGATTTATCACATTGAACAAATAATTAAAACATTACATTAAAATAAGATGTCTTGACTAAATAAGTTGTTTAGAACATGTGATTTTAAGAAATGAAGGAAAATAAAATAAAAATAACAACTTATACTTGTTCATTTCCAAATCTTAGCATATTATTTATCACTCTTATAATTATACATTTGTTTATAAAATGTTCCACACAAGAGCCTGTAGTTGCTTAATAGTGAATGTCATTCATTCTACCATCTCTAATCATTTTTCTGTCTTAAATATGTTGAGAATGATTTATTGAGAAATCTTCTTGCTTAGTTTATGTTGGGCCCCACTTGATAAATAACAGGAGAGCTTATGGAATAATATGCTATCCAGTTCCCATCCTTCTTTTAACACAAGATTTCTATAACTATTTCTTTAAAACAATTTAGAGAAATATTTCAATATGGCCACAACCACACTACCATTTTGAAAATCTTGGCATTGCTACTCCTCATGAATGGATGGTCACATCAACATGGGATTTCCACATTAAGCCTTTTCATGATGTCTGCTTGGTCCTAAATGAAAATGGTGATTTGATTCCAATATCACCATCATAGCAGACATCTTGAACATCTTGTTATCTGTATTGCTTCTGAAGGAAAAGTCAGTCAACATGGGGTTTTCACTGGAAGACTTCTTATTGTGTCCACTTGGATTTTAAATAAAATATGTGCTTATTTTATATCCAGTATGGCTACTACAGTTACCATCTTTAAAATCTAATTGCTTTTAAAAATTATAACATCACTGGCTGGGTCTTGACCTGATGTCTTTTTATGATTCAATATGGCCGCCATGGCAGCCATATTGAAATCATTTTGTTGCTAACTTATGATAACAGTTTGTCCCTAAATGTCAGTGGTATCAGATCTCCTATATGGCCACCACAGTGAACACATTGAAAATCTTATAATTAATTTTCCTGCATGAGATGGTCTTATAAACAAGTGAATTTGCATCAGAAGTTATTTAATGGTGTCCAGTTTGTTCTAAATTAACGCTCTATGGTCTTACATCCAATATGGCTGCTACATGTACTAATTTTCAAATCTTAAGACTATCAGGAATGATTTTATAACTTGGCAGTTAAAAAAAGAGAATATGTTTTGATTTCCTGGATATGATCTTTAGTCTGTAATGCATCACTCACTCCTTTTCTGTTATTGGGCCCACCTTCAACCCCACCCACCCTCTGAGCCACAAAACTCCTATTTGGATTTACAAATGTGACATGCATGGTATATGGTTTAAACCCAAACACTTACTGATACACTTAAAGGTGTTCAGGTACCATGAAGTATTAACTACCATAGTAGCATTACAGACATTTTAAATTGATTGGTCATATAGAAAGTAAATTTGTTTGTTCTCTTATCATTTTTTTCAGGTGAAAGCAAAAGCTCTCCAAATACAGAAATTACAAAACAGCCACGTTCCTGGTACTCATTTTTGTGCAACAGATGGCTGTCCTTGCTTGGAGTAAGTAAATTTTTCCCTAGTTTAGAAGTCAAACTTTTCTTTGATTTAAATATTGTAAAAAAAGATAATGTCTACAGCAAAATGGAAATACAAAATAAAAATGTAAAGCATAAACTGTATCTCACAATGAATAGGTTTAATGCCAATCTTGGGTATATTTTTTGGACCACTCTGGTGGCCTAGTGGTTAGAGCGCCTACCTCGGATGCGGGAAATTGTGGGTTTGATCCAGGCCAGCTGAGACATACCAGAGACCTACAAAAATGGTACTAACCACTGCCTTGCTTGGCGCTCGACATTAAGAGGTTAGTGTTAGGTTTGGTCAGCCTGGTGTCAGGATAATGTGGCTGGGTGGGACATCATGCTACATGTCTGCAGCATGATACCCCAGTGCTAGATATCACTATAAACTGCCAAACTGCAGACTTCATTGCGATATGACTTAGAAATTGTTATGGCTATGTTACAAGTCTAAATCACACACACATTGTTTGTGGTTTTGCAAAAGTATAAAACACCAGTACTTGAAATTTATGGTTTTATAAAGGTGTAATATTGTTTTCTTTAAAGGAACAACATTGACTGGGTCATTTCATTCAAGGTTTTATAAAGGTGCAATATTTTTTTTCCTTTGAAGGATCATTGTTCATTGGTTTGTTTAATTCATGGTTTGTAGAAACCACAGAATCTATGAAAATTTGTACCTCACTAAAGTATTATGTGCAATAAAGATAGGAGAGACAGAAGAATAAATTTGTGTTTGTAGTTTTACCTGACAAATTTAGCATTCCATATATACTTGCTTATAAATAGAGTCAGACTGCAAAAACAAAATAGACCCTTATCTACCATCACATTATACACCAGCAGATTACATACATGCCATTTTCTCAGACAGTGTTGTGTAAAAACTCAAAAACTGTATTTTTAGGTCCCAAGGGGGATCTTACACGTGACCCAAAAATCATTGTTGTCTAGCTGTGAATAAGTTATTTTTTATAAAATTTAAAGAACATTACCTGAAATCCAAATTTCATATTAGTACTATACCGTAGATGCAAACCAGACTTTGTGAGTAACTAAAGCTTGTGGTAAGGAAAAAGCCCATTCTTTTTGGGGGGTCATTGTCAAAGGTTAGGGTCACAGTGACTGAAATGAAGTAAAGTGGTTTCTGCATAACAATTTCAAAAATCTACATAGAGGACTTTTAAGCACTGGTGATTGTATAATAAGCAGTCATTGTACTTTTGTTTATTGTTCAAAAGTTATTCAGTAAATGAAAGAAATCATTTAGCATAGAAATCATTTATTGTAGAAGTTATTTAGCGTAAATCTCAGGTGCAGATTTGTCATATCCTTTCATTTTCCTTCAATCATGTATTGCTCTAGTCAGCACCATTTTGAATATCTTTGTAATGGTCAGGTAATTTTGAATATGTCAGCATTTTGTATCATGTTATGTACATGTAAATTAGTAATATATTCTACAAAAAATGATATTTGTTTCATTATTGTGTGGTATGATCTATGGAAATGAACTTATTAAATATTTGACAGTGAATTTGATCTTCGAAAATTGAAGGTGTACAGGAGGCTGTATTCTTAAGAATGCTTCTTTTTAGATGAATATATATGTTTACCTGCATTAATATTCAGAGATGATACATGTTTAATTTCTGTTTCCAAAAACCAGTCGGATAAAAGTTGCTATTATAAATCAGTATAAAAATTTAAACTGCCATGCTTTAATTAGGGAAGTTATTTCATGCACAATGTTTGCTTAGCCATTTTGATTGGTTAATAGCAGTGTCTGGCTGTCAGGTATACAAAGTTCCCTCCCTTGCCATAGTGCTACTTTCCTAAATGCCAATGGTGACACAATTATTTTATAAATCTTTACCACTTCAACATCAGTTGTTTATCTTTACTCACAAGAAAAATATCCCAGACTTTATGTTGACAAATTTGTTTTAATATTCTGTTGTGTAATTGGATGAATATCAGATGTCGGTTCATGGATTAACTCCCTTGAATCAATATCCAATGAATCATCAAGCTGGCAAAATGAAGAAAATCTACCCCTGTCTAGATCATAGCAAGAGAAACAACCATTATGATGACAATTAAAATATGTAGAACTGAAAAAGGACACATTAGAAAAAAACACAACTTGAAATTAAATTTTCGGTGGGGAAAATGATCATGGCGAAAAAAATATAAGACCAGGCCTCCATTGAATTGAGTCATGGCATCATGCAAGATTGAAATGGTTTGCAGGAAGCACTAATACCAGATTTGTGTTCTCAAAATCTAAAATTGCTTACACTACACACTAATACCAAACTTGTGTTCTCAAAGACCAAAATGTCTAATAGGAAATACTAATATTGGATTTGTGTTCTGAAAAGCAAATGTGTCTTGCAGGAAATGCTAATATCAGATCTCTGTTCTCAGCATAGTTCCAGACATGTTGTATGATGTGTGCAACATAGCTCCAAGCCCATTGGTGTATAATGAATACAATATGGATGTTGTTGTATGATGTGTGCAACATAGTTCCAGGCCCATTGGTGTATAATGAATACAATATGGATGTTGTTGTATGTGTGCAACATAGTTCCAGGCCCATTGGTGTATAATGAATACAATATGGATGTTGTTGTATGATATGTGCAACATAGTTCCAAGACCATTGGTGTATAATGAATACAATATGGATGTTGTTGTATGATGAGTGCAGCATAGTTCCAGGCCCATTGGTGTATAATGAATACAATAAGGATGTTGTTGTATGATGTGTGCAACATAATTCCAGGTCTGTTCATGTATAATAAATACAATATGTATGTTGTTGTATGATGTGTGCAACATAGTTCCAGGCCCATTGGTGTATAATGAATACAATATGGATGTTGTATGATGTGTGCAACATAGTTCCAGGCCTGTTGGTGTATAATGAATACAATATGGATGTTGTATGATGTGTGCAACATAGTTCCAAGACCATTGGTGTATAATGAATACAATATGGATGTTGTTGTATGATGTGTGCAACATAGTTCCAGGCCTGTTGGTGTATAATGAATACAATATGGATGTTGTTGTACGATGTATGCAGCATAGTTCCAGGCCGATTGGTGTATAATAAATACAATATGGATGTTGTTGTATGATGTGTGCAACATAATTCCAGGTCTGTTCATGTACAATGAATACAATATGGATGTTGTTGTATGATGTGTGCAACATAGTTCCAGGCCTGTTGGTGTATAATGAATACAATATGGATGTTGTATGATGTGTGCAACATAGTTCCAGGTCTGTTCATGTATAATGAATACAATATGGATGTTGTTGTATGATTTGTGCAACATAGTTCCAGGCCCATTGGTGTATAATGAATACAATATGGATGTTGTATGAAGTGTGCAACATAGTTCCAGGCCTGTTGGTGTATAATGAATACAATATGGATGTTTTATGATGTGTGCAACATAGTTCCAGGCCCATTGGTGTATAATGAATACAATATGGATGTTGTATGATGTGTGCAACATAATTCCAGGTCTGTTCGTGTATAATGAATACAATATGTATGTTGTTGTATGATGTGTGCAACATAGTTCCAAGACCATTGGTGTATAATGAATACAATATGGATGTTGTATGATGTGTGTAACATAGTTCCAGGCCTGTTGGTGTATAATGAATACAATATGGATGTTGTATTATGTGTGCAACATAGTTCCAAGACCATTGGTGTATAATGAATACAATATGGATGTTGTTGTATGATGTGTGCAACATAGATCCAGGTCTGTTCATGTATAATGAATACAATATGGATGTTGTTGTATGATGTGTGCAACATAGTTCCAGGCCCATTGGTGTATAACAAATACAATATGGATGTTGTTGTATGATGTGTGCAACATAGTTCCAGGCCCATTGGTGTATAATGAATACAATATGGATGTTGTATGATGTGTGCAACATAGTTCCAGGCCTGTTGGTGTATAATGAATACAATATGGATGTTGTATGATGTGTGCAACATAGTTCCAGGCCTGTTGGTGTATAATGAATACAATATGGATGTTGTTGTATGATGTGTGCAACATAGTTCCAGGCCCATTGGTGTATAATGAATACAATATGGATGTTGTTGTATGATGTGTGCAACATAGTTCCAGGCCCATTGGTGTATAACAAATACAATATGGATGTTGTTGTATATGTGCAACATAGTTCCAGGCCTGTTGGTGTATAATGAATACAATATGGATGTTGTTGTACAATGTATGCAGCATAGTTCCAGGCCCATTGGTGTATAATAAATACAATATGGATGTTGTTGTATGATGTGTGCAACATAATTCCAGGTCTGTTCGTGTACAATGAATACAATATGGATGTTGTTGTATGATGTGTGCAACATAGTTCCAGGCCTGTTGGTGTATAATGAATACAATATGGATGTTGTATGATGTGTGCAACATAGTTCCAGGTCTGTTCATATATAATGAATACAATATGGATGTTGTATGATGTGTGCAACATAGTTCCAGGCCCATTGGTGTATAATGAATACAATATGGATGTTGTATGATGTGTGCAAAATAGTTCCAGGCCTGTTGGTGTATAATGAACACAATATGGATGTTGTTGTATGATGTGCGCAACATAGTTCCAAGACCATTGGTGTACAATGAATACAATATGGATGTTGTTGTATGATGTGTGCAACATAGTTCCAAGACCGTTGGTGTATAATGAATACAATATGGATGTTGTATGATGTGTGCAACATAGTTCCAGGCCTGTTGGTGTATAATGAACACAATATGGATGTTGTTGTATGATGTGCGCAACATAGTTTCAAGACCATTGGTGTACAATGAATACAATATGGATGTTGTTGTATGATGTGTGCAACATAGTTTCAAGACCGTTGGTGTATAATGAATGCAATATGGATGTTGTTGTATGATGTGTGCAACATAGTTCCAGGCCAGTTGGTGTATAATGAATACAATATGGATGTTGTATGATGTGTGCAACATAGTTCCAGGTCTGTTGGTGTATATTGAATACAGTATGGATGTTGTATGATGTGTGCAACATAGTTCCAGGTCTGTTGGTGTATAATGAATACAATATGGATGTTTTATGATGTGTGCAACATAGTTCCAGGCCATTTTGTGTATAATGAATACAATATGGATGTTGTATGATGTGTACAACATAGTTCCAGGCCCATTGGTGTATAATGAATACAATATGGATGTTGTTGTATGATGTGTGCAACATAGTTCAAGGTCTGTTGGTGTATAATGAATACAATATTGATGCTCAGTCCATTTTTCCATATAATTCAGGTTATGCCTGTTTAAGTGTCTTCACTGACATTAGCATGTTCATTAGCAGCATAAAATTAAAATTTTATGAATTCCAATTTGTTTTCTATTTTGATTACACAAGATATGTATAGCTATTTTGATTACACAGTATATGTATATCTATTTTGATTACACAGTATATGTATATCTATTTTGATTACACAGTATATGTACATCTATTTTGATTACACAGTATATGTATATCTATTTTGATTACACAATATATGTATATCTTTTTTATTACACAATATATGTATATCTATTTTGATTACACAGTATATGTATATCTAATTTGATTACACAGTATATATATATATATATATATATATATATATATATATATATATATATATATATATCTATTTTGATTACACAGTATATGTATATCTATTTAGATTACACAGTATATGTATGTCTATTTTGATTACACAATATATGTAAATATATACAAATTTTAATGGTTTAAAAGAAAGGATATACAGTAAACATAAAACTACATGTTTTGTTTTAAGACGAGAAATGACATTGTTTGACATGGCTTAGCAATAAATTATCAGCCAAACAGCCTTAATATATAGACACATCCTATTAAACTGGCAGCCATCATGACATATCCCTTTGCTGTATCAGACATTTTCTTTCTGATGACTAGGTAACAAGCACTTTGTTTTGTAAATACTGTGCATATTATAACATTATTGTGTAAATATCTGAGGGTTATGATCATGGTTAACCATGTGTATACAGTGCATATTGTAACATTAATGTGTAAATAATGTTATGATCATGGTTAATTACATAGTTATGATAGTGGTTAATTACATAGTTATGATAGTGGTCATTACATAGTTATGATCAAGGTTAATTACATAGTTATGATCATGGTTAATTACAAAGTTATGATCATGGTTAATTACATAGTTATGATCATGGTTAATTACATAGTTATGATAATGGTTAATTATATAGTTATGATCATGGTTAATTACAAGTTATGATCATGGTTAATTACATAGTTATGATCATGGTTAATTACATAGTCATGCTAATTATTAATTACAGTCATGCTAATGGTTAATTACATAGTTATGATCATGGTTAATTACATAGTTATGATCAGGGTTAATTACCAGTTATGATCATGGTTAATTATGTAGTTATGATCATGGTTAATTACATAGTCATGCTAATGGTTAATTACATAGTTATGATCATGGTTAATTACATAGTTATGATCATGATTAATTACATAGTCATGCTAATGGTTAATTACATAGTTATGATAATGGTTAATTGCATAGTATCAAAAACGTTTAATTTTATTAGGCTGTGCTGTGCATTGTCATCATGTTTGGAACACAGTGGGCCTATGCGCTGGGGGAGATGTTGGTTGCTTTGATAATTTATATATACATTGGACGGGCCAATCCAGGGTACTTTCCAGGTAAATATATCTTTTTGTTTGATGCTTTCTGAAACTAAAAATTATTTCAACAATTTTCTCAGGATTTTTAGGAAATATTTGTGTCACCAGTCCTCAGGTTAATCATAAAAATGTTTTCTGTGTATTTCATATTCATGTCAAGATATGTATACCACAAGTACAGGCAAGATGAGGCTTATTTTATGTTTCTGTGTCCTTTTAACCTTTGCAATGTATGTTACATGGAATAGTCAGACCTATGCAGGTTACCTGACTCATGTTACCTGACTTATCTTGGGATATGATGTTATTTGACTCATCTTGGCCTGTACAATATATTAAAATTCAGCATTTAAATGGAATTGAGTACATAGAAACTTTAATTGCAAAATTTCAACAACAACAACCTACTGAAGAATGTGGCTTATTGGGTGGAAGGAGGCTGAAAATATGAAAGAATAGCTTTATTTGAATATTGTTCACCAATCCAAATGATAATTATCATATTAAGACAAAAAAATGTATTCTAATGCATTAGTAATATTGCTTTTGCCACTGCTACTACTCAAGTGCCTGGATCTCCACTCCACATTATATCACATGATGATTAGTCATTCTCCAATTTCATACACTATTTATACCAATTATTTATATATATATATATTTATTTATATATATATATATATATATATATATATATATATATATATATATATATATATATATATAATTATCAGTAAATTGGTATACTGACAATTGAAAGTAAAATGAACATTTCAGAAACTTTATTTGATAATATTTGTTCACCCAAATGATGACTGATAAATGGCTACTGATGCCTATACTGCAAGTGTCCAGATATCCCCTCAAATGCCATGCAGAATGATTGGTCAGTTGACACAGATCATATGGGGCCGTGAGTGGCTGAGTGGTCTAAATCGATGTCCGTTACGGATCACTGCCATCTCACCTCTGTCTGTGTGAGTTCGAGTCTAGGATTCCTTCAATGTGGATATGTGAGAAAGCTTGCCAGTAGCTTCTCGTGGGTTGGTAGTTCCTTCCGGTGATTTTCCGGTTTCTTCCTCCACCATTAATACTGGCCACCATGAATAGCCTATCGTGTGCTGAAAAAAGGCGTTAAGCTCAACAACAACAACACAGATCATACAGTGGTCAGTCTTGATACAATGAGATAGGGAAAATCTTGCATGCTAGTTAATATTAAGTACTGCAAGGGAAACAAAACTACAGCAGTCAGAGAAATGTGAATGTGTGCTACACATTTTTTCTCAATAATCAAGTTAGAAATATTCTATCCAACAATTTGATACATTTTATCCTTTTGTTAAAAATGTTCATTTTTATATGGCTGTTCATAAATTCATTTCCTAATTGTTCTTATTTTATGGGTGTAATTTGTAGTGTCAAGGTTTAAGCTCAATGCATCAGGTATCTAAATGACGTTGAGTTTATTTCAGCCACTGCTTGTTGCAGCTTTTTTTTCACATAAACAATTTTCATGCACACCTATGTTGGAACAGGCATGTAAGCATGACTGTATCAATGCATCAATATCAGATTTACGCATTCTGTTAATGCACAGGTAAGTTTTTGTTGTAAATCATTTTTCAGGACTGCACTTGCATCATGTGTATTAACTGAAAACATGCAATTCTGTTAGATCCTCCAATTGCACAAAAGAAATTTTTTTCTATTGGAGAAATGAAATATGCTTCCTTGCCTTATTGCATTATATTTATCAGGTGCAATGGAAATTTCAATACATGTAAAGTGCATTTTGTAATTCATCTCCTCATCAATTATTAGTATGTATTCACTTTTGTGTGTCAGTCAAATGTGATTCAGAATCTATGTAATTCCACATATTTACCTGTCAACCACATATATGTAATTCCACATATTTACCTGTCTGTCAATCAAATGTGATTCAGAGTAATTCCACATATTTACCTGTCTGGTAATTGCATTACTCATCAGACATGACTGAATGTTTCACTAAAGTCTTGCTTTTTTTCCCAACACACCACTTATTCGATAACTCGCAGAAAACGGGGTCCAAAAACGTTGACAATGTTGTAAGCGAGGGCACGAGGTATCGAGGAACCTATAACAACAAAACTTGCAAAAAATCGATGTAGAGGCAAAAGGATTTGTGGGTTGTGTTGGCATGTTATTACTAATAATTGTGCTAAGATTAACTGTGAATGAATATATTTTCATCCTGGTTTACATTGTTTTCTATTTTCCCCACAGAGTAACATTAATTTCAGGATAACTTACAGTATATTGAAGTGATCTTCAAAACATTATTCCACATGGTTTGTGTTCGCTTAACACATGAATAACTTTGCACATTGTGTACTACGTCACAATTTTCATGTTGAATTGGATAAAGTCTAATTTTATTGTTTGATCCAAAGTAGACTTTGTTTTATACAAAAGATTGACACTCATATAGAGAAAACAACATTGCTCGAATGATGCGGTAGAAGAAAAATGAAAAAAAAATTTACAAGGGCTAACCATTATTACCAACATGAATTTAATGAGTTTACAAATTTAAAATAATGTAAATTAGAACATGATAATACTTGTAGTTTGTGACACGTTTGACAAATATCACTTCACATTTTGAAAATATCTGTTCATTTTTATTTTGTTACTCATTGATTTCTCTGCCGCCTCTGTGTCTTGTTCATGGATGATTATAGCTGAGCTGCTTGGATAATTACATGTGGTTTCCTAATTCGCTGAGCATATTTCTCCTGACAATGAATTTTATTGAATTCTGTGTTGATGCTGGAATCTCCAAAGCCATCCTTGGGTTGCCCTAAAATAAAACTTTTTTAACATGTTTTCTGCTTGGGCCTTGAAAATTGTTATAGAGATTGAAAAAAACTTGTTCATGTTGCTGTGTGAACCATGTGTACACAGCATTATCTTATTCAGTATCGTTTGCAGTCTTTGCTTGTTTTCGTTTGATACCATTAGCTGAATCATCATCATGTAAATAATCCCGAAATTT
Source organism: Potamilus streckersoni (assembly GCA_016746295.1). Classification (NCBI taxonomy): domain Eukaryota; kingdom Metazoa; phylum Mollusca; class Bivalvia; order Unionida; family Unionidae; genus Potamilus; species Potamilus streckersoni. The sequence continues at coordinate 1,559,631 of JAEAOA010000858.1, read as the reverse complement.
CTGCTTATCCTTAAGCCATCCTCTACATGTCGACTCGGCAATTGTTTAGTTCATGGCAAATGTTAGATCTCGCTTCGCCGTTATGAATCCTATGATGCACTGCCTTTAATTCACATGGTACACCTTTTGCTTACTGTATTTGCTCTCCATGGTTACCAATCTTATATATTTTAGTGATATTAAGTACATAAAATGTGAAACTATTTTGGTTCCTCAAATAAAATGAATTTTGAGAACAGTAATGACCATAAGAACTTATGCTGCTATTATCATGTCGTTGGGTTTTTTCATTGTACTTCCCTTGCTTGATTTGATAGAAAAGACCTATTCAAAGTGATAAAACAACACAGGATTCGTTTAATTGATTTTTTTAATGCAACAAACACATTCCCATGTAGTTGATAAAAAAGCAAAGCCGGCATGTAATTTGGTTCTCACTGAAGTATTCACGATTTTCGATGTGACGGTCAATTGATTCTTTTCATGTTTTCATAGAAGATACTATCTTGCGATAGTGCTTACACTTAAGTGAAGTTAAAGGATTAGATTGAGAATTTCACTTAGCTAAACATTTAATTGGTGTTTATTTCATTCTTTGTTGCCACCTGTTAGCATTTACCAGAAATTTTCGTTGATCGCTGTGATATCTTGTTAGAACATGCAAATTTCACAATATGGATTCTATCTTTACGGATAATAATCACCATTTCCAATGATAAAATGAACTACAGTATTTCATGTACATGTATTTTTTCCTACCCTTTAATTTTTTGTACACAATGCAGTTATCAAAATAATAATTATGTTAATATATCTTTTTTCTTACATATCACTTTGTATTTTTTGAAAAATTCATTAAATGATCGGACATAAAATTTCCACTAAGAAGATTTACGTTTGTAAAAAAAGATTGAAAATACCGTATTCCCATTTAGTTTTTACAAAACTTAATTATTAATATTTTTTTTCGTTTACGAAAATTTTCATATCATACGGTATCTATCAAGGTTCAAATTACCAATTTACTAATTCTTTTCGTGATTTTTTCATGTTCAGTACATTTTAAAACACATTTTCTTTGTAAAAAAATCCGGAGCCATGCTGGACACCGCGTTATAAGCGAGTTTGCGAGTTATCCGGGTGCGAGTTATCGAGGAAGTGCTGTATGAGGATCATACATATTTGTTCTGCTATCAGCATTTATTGAACCTTAAAGGGATTATTGAAGGCCAAAGGGCAATGGCTGCAACACGCTCAATGTATTGATAAATGTTCGTATTGGAAAAAAAATATGTATAAACTATTTTTGTATAAAAATAATTTACAAGTTGTAGATGCAATCATAAGTTTGACTATTGAGTGCACTGATCTAACACATTGGCTTTACTTCATCAATTATCCATGTGGTATGTTTCCATTGAGTAGGTCAGTGGATAAAAAAACATTAGCTAACTTCTATAATCAATTGGAAAATAACCATTGTAATGAATCACTTGGTATTTTATGTTAATATACCACTTGGGCCTCTTGTTTGTGTGCCTGCATTTTGCAGGCAAGACATAAATGATGGTAACAGATTGAAGCTTCCACATCCAGGTACACTGTAAATAGTTTGTCTTAAAATTATGCAAACACAATGGGATGCATTATGGACAATATACAGGTGACACTATTGTTATCCACAACCATTGCTCCTAAGGTCTTTTGTATAGTGCACACATTTATAATTTAATCATTACATTTAATACTCTAGATGTAATGTAATTTAATCATTACATTTAATACTCTAGATGTAATGTAATTTAATCATTACATTTAATACTCTAGATGTAATGTAATTTAATCATTACATTTAATACTCTAGATGTAATGTAATTTAATCATTACATTTAATACTCTAGATAATTGATTATTTCTGTATTTACTTTTAATTATTACATTCAGTACTCTAAATAATGGATGATTTCTGTATTTATTTTTATCATTACTGGTACATTGAGTACACTAGATAATTGATTATTTCTGTATTTACTTTAATATTACATTCAGTACTCTAAATAATGGATGATTTCTGTATTTACTTAATCATTACTGGTACATTGAGTACACTAGATAATTGATTATTTCTGTATGTACTGTAATTATTACATTCAGTACTCTAAATAATGGATGATTTATGTATTTACTTAATCATTACTGGTACATTGAGAACACTAGATTATTGATTATTTCTATATGTAATGTAATTATTACATTCAGTACTCTAAATAATGGATGATTTCTGTATTTACTTAATCATTACTGGTACATTGAGTACACTAGATAATTGATTATTTCTGTATTTACTTTAATCATTACATTGAGTACTCTAAATAATGGATGATTTATGTATTTACTTAATCATTACTGGTACATTGAGTACACTAGATAATTGATTATTTCTGTATTTACTGTAATTATTACATTAGGAACTGTAAATAATGGATGATTTCTTATTTACTTTAATCATTGCATTGAGTACTCCTGATAATGGATCATTTCTGCATTTACTTTATTACATTGAGTACTCTAGGTGATGAATGATTTCTGTATATATTTCTTTATGAAAATCTTGTGCTGAATTGTCATAAAGGTTTTCTTTATAACAGGTATAGCAGAGTTTAATTTCTATGAATGGATCAAATTTGGTATACAAAGATGTTGCAGGTGCGTATTCAATTTGTCATTTTTAAATTTTTGGAGGAAGTTAACATTTATTCTATTTCCAGAAAAATTAACAAGCATTATAATCATTTTAATCAATATAGAATATGATGCAGATGAGAAATTTAAAATTATTGACTTTTGTTGAAGTGTATGTATGTATGTATGTATGTATGTATGTATGTATGTATGTATGTATGTATGTATGTATGTATGTATGTATGTATGTATGTATGAATGTATGTATGTATGTATGTGTGTGTGTGCGTGCGTGCGTGTGTGCGTGCACGCGTATATATGTATGTATGTATGTATGTATGTATGTATGTATGTATGTATGTATGTGTCTGCATGTATGCATGAATGTATGCATGCATGTATGTATGTATGTATGTATGTATGTATGTATGTATGTATGTATGTATGTATGTAATCCTGTCATAAATGACTTTTAATTTTCTACAAATGATGAAAACTAGACAAAACTTTGGAATTACAAAATTGATCAAACAAAAAACAGAATTTGATCCAATATGACAAAAAGCTTTTTTTCATAAAAAAATTATGTCACTCTGCCATCCAGTATGACAGACATTAAGAAATTCAGAAGAATTTTATTTTATTTTTTTTTTAGGAAAAAAAAAATTGAAAGGACTTTTCATAAAAAAATGTTGGAAAAGTTTTTTCTTCAGAATTTGACAACACTTGACAGAAAGAGTTCTGGTATTAAGTGCTTTTGTTTTTGGTACCATCAGATTTGGTCACTATTACTGAAAATAGAAAAAACTTTTAATGTCTTTATTTACAAAATTAAAAATTATTTAACCAAATTTGTCAATTTAGCATTTAGTATGTTTAGGCAGGAAGGTCTTTAAATTTGTTCAAATCATGCCAATCCAGCATCTAATATGGGCCCTGTTGCTAAAAATAGAAAAAGCTTATGTCTGAATTTCAAAAACCATATTAGGCAAAATTTGACATAAAATTCTTCTGAATTTATGCCGATTATGTCAGTTAGTGGTCAAATATGACATGTGTTACAAAAGTATAGAACATTTTTAAAAAAAACATCACACAAACCACTGGACAGAATTTAACCAAAATTAAAGTGTTCTGTCATAAAGTCAGTTTGCAAATCATGCGGATCTGATGACAGATAAGAGAACTGTTTACTGAGAATGGAAAAACCTGACAGAAACAACTATTGTTTCTAAAAAAAAAGGAAACCTGACAAATAAAGCTGTTGCTAGTAAATAAAATAGAAAACCATTATCTCAAAAACTTGTGATCGTTAATTTTTCCCATTTTACAAATATCATCCTGGCAACAAGTCCTTTAATATTTTTATGAATAATATTGATTTGCCATTAAATCTGACTGTAATGCTAAATACAGGAAACAAAATAAAAAATTTTTTCAATTGGGGGCCAAGAATGACTGAGTGTTGCAAGTGCTCACTTTACAGATAACTTGCATCTTAGCTTGGTTCTTGTAGTTTCGAGTACTGGCTCTGCCAAGTGAGTATGTGAGAAAGCTTTTCCTGTGGGTTGGCAGCCAGTAGTTTCCTGTAGGTTGGCAGCCAGTAGTTTCCTGTGGGTTGGCATGTCTTCCCAGTCTTCTTCCCCCACTGAATATACTGATAGACATGTGCCAAAAATGGCATTGGACCCACAAAACCACAAACCATAACTTAAAAAAATCTGCCAAACTGAATTTGACCAAGCATGTCATAAAATATTCTGCCTTTCAATTTTGCACAAATGATATGACCATTGTTACTAAAAAAATTTTAAAAAAGTTAAATTGACATGTTTTCTTCATCTTGGTATGAGACCCTTAAGCTTTACAAAAATTATGCTAATCTGACGTCCATTATTGGTCTAGTTTTTTTAGAAGAAAATATAAAACCATTATATATCAGAAAGCATTTTACTGAAATCATTCTGCCAACTGCCCATGCATTTAGGTTTTAATAGCAATGACTGACCCACAGGAAAGTACTAGCAAGCTTTTCTCACATACCTACATTTACTGAACCTGAGACTCTAACCCACTCTGACAGAGGCAAAGGAGACAGCTGCTTTAGACCACTCAGCCCCCCAGGGCCCCTTTAAATTTTTGTAGGTAAAATGTCAAGGTTTCTACACAATAATATCATTTCTACATAACCTACCTTATCCAGACTTTGTGGATGGCTTGCATTTGGGGCAAGGAAGAAGTCCAAAGGTCAAGGTCACTGACAGACAAAAAAATATGGTTTTCAGATAATAGCCTGATAACTTGAATTAGGCCAAACTTTATGGATGGGTTGCATTTTGGGCAAGAAGCATATTTACATTGGGGTCAAAGGTCATGATCACTAAGAGAGAGACAAAATAGTTTCTGCAAAAAAATATCAGTTTTTTGATATAGAGGACTGTTGAACTTGGGGCAAGTGCCTTATGTGTTATTCACAGTACTGTAGTTAATTAAACTTAAGTTAACTCCAATCCAAAATGATTTTGAAATCTTTTTAAATTTGCTTTATTTCAGTGAATGTTTTGAGTTAAACATTTTACTTGTTCCTTGGTGGTTTGTTAGAAGATAAGTGCATTGTGTATTCAGTTTATTATTTTCCAGGGGACATAACTCCAATGAACAAATTGTGGTAGCTGCCAGTACTCCAGCAGTCAGCACTTTGGCTTCTCAACTCACCGAGGATAATGTAGACTTTGCCAATAGAGGGCGTTACCATCAGTCAGAAGTGGTTCAAGGAGAAAATTTTGATGATTACAACAGTGAATAATGAAGAATTATTAGTTGTTAGGAATTAGTGGATTGGTTAATACATTAAGGATGCTATTATAGTGGTCAGTGAAATAAATGACATTATTAGTTTTACTCATTAAAGACCAGAGGAACTTATTGGATGTTCATCATCTGTCCATTCAGTTAAGTTTTCTTGGAGGAAACTTATTGAGCACAGTCATCACACAGTAATCCTAAAATGAAATTGACATACATGCCAAGTTTTCTGGAGATTTGTGTTCAAAATCAGGGAGATTGGGTCAAAATCCGGGAGATTAGCGTAACAACTATTTTTCTCATAAGTTTAGCGCAAAAGTGCAGATTGTGCCACAACTAAGTCAAATAACTATACTGGTTAGAGACTAATTCTCGCTATGTACCAATTATTGCCATAATAATAATGATTCTGTTAAAAATAATTACATGATGCTTATTTTTTATTGTCAACTATTATCGCTCTTTTAATTTTTTAAACAGGAACCAAAACTTTGAATGCAGTCGCAAGTTATTATTAATATAATGACAAATTCTATGTGGCAAGAATTGGTCTCTAACCAGTAATGAATAATAGCCATGAAAGTAGTTGTACGAATATGTGTCGGTTTTTATGTGTTTGGTGATTTGCCTCTGGCAGAGTGCACTTCTTACTGTACAACAGCAAAGGCCGATGATATTCCAATTGTGATGTGTCTCCTTCCACTGCCAAATTTCTCCATGTGAGCAAAAGTAGTTCAGACTATGATTCTCAATGGGGACAAATTATATCAGAGGTTTATTTCTTGAATTGACAGAAAAGGCAGAAAACATTCTAATTGTGATAACTTGATAGTCTGGTTCCCTGACCTCTCTCTATACATCATTACTCTTCGTTACAAAGAGTAAATGAGTGGAGAAAAAAAGAAAACCAGACTAATAACTTGATTGACAGATTACAATAGTCGTGAACAGTGTATTGAATGTTTTAGCTGGAAATACCTATGCTTGACTGTTATTTTTTTTTTTGTTTCTGGTAGATCTTGTCAGCAAAAAGGTATATCTAAAGATGTGGTCGAAAATCAAAAGACTCCTGGACAATTTGAGAGACTTGGCATGTATGAAATGGTACTTCTCAGACATGCCATATAGAAATTCCTGTTATTGTTACTCCTCCTGAATGGACGGCCATAAGAAAGTGAGCTTTTCACAACAAAAAAAATTCTTATGATGTCTAACTGGTTTTAAATGAAAATGGTGTCAGTGTGACTTCCAATATGGCTTACACAGTGGCCATCTTGAAAACCTTTTTATTGCTACTCCTCATGAGTTGATAGTCATTTCATCATGGTGTTTTCACCAAAAGACTTCTTATTGATATTTGGCTGGTCATAAGTTAAAATGATGTCAATCTGACATCCAGCATGGCCACCATGGCAGTCATCATGCTATCACAATCCTTAACCAACAGCCATATTAATATGATGTTTTCACTAGATCTGACATCCAGTATGGCCACCACATAATATCATATTATAGCTACTTCAGCATGGATGGTCATTGCTTGAAAATATTGTTATCTCAACAGCTCTCCAAATGAATGACTATATCAAAATGGGTTTTCAGTAATGGACTTCTTATGATATGTTTATTGGTCAGAATGAAAATGGTGCCATTCAGACGGATTTAAATATCTTGTTGTCAGCACACCACACACCCCTGAATGGATGATCATTAGGACTTGTAATTCCCATCAAAGTGCAAAAATGAGATCCAATTTGTTTACCACTGCAGCTAATTTGAAAATCTTGTTATTGTTGAAAATTATCAGAGATGGTTTTCAACATTCAACATTTAAAAGAAAGAAATGTTCTTGAGGTTTGAAAATTAATTTTGCCCAGTAGAGCGTCAGCCCATTTTTGTATTTGCTTTTGTTTCGTTATTGTTGTTGTTATTATTATTAGTAGAGAGATGTATTTATTTATCATGACTGAATTGTATTTTCAATTTAATATTGTGAATATTGTTACTATAAGAATAGAAGTTAAACTCCACAAATAATATCATTCTTTGTATTTTATTTCTTGCATAAGTTTTTATGGTGCCAAATAAGATTATATTAAAATAAGGATTTGAGCATTTCTATACAGTATCCAAGGGGCAGGTTATATATATATATATATATATATATATATATATATATATATATATATATATATATATATATATATATATATATATATATATATATATCATTTACACCTTTGGACATAAACTAATTTTTTGAAGTACACTTGTGAATTTTCCATCATTTTTTATATACACTCTGAACTCTTTACAAAGCTGTTGTCAAGTGTCAAGAAATTGCATTGAAAGTTTTATGAGAACCATAAACAATCCATAGAATTGATTATGATGAACCATAAACGGATTATGATGATGTGTTGATACCACTTTAAACATAAATCAAAGAAGTTAAATCCATATTAGCAAAAATTAAAAGCTAGTGTAAAACAAATTGTAAATTGAAATTTGTCATTTTAGAAGTCATGTTGGTGGTGTAAGGACAGAAAAGTGCCACCATCTTAAAGGTCTCAAACTTATTCTTATTCACTTGCTGATGTTTGTAATGTTTGGTAGGGTTGCTAGCTTGGATTGGGTAATACGTATGTAAATTAATTGATGGCGGTTCATTATGTTATCATATTGAGTGAACCCATATATTCATTGAAGTAACCAGCAAAACAAACGAAGTGAAGCCAAGCATATTTGAGCATCTTAATGGAAATTAAGACATTTTGCAAATAGTGTACTTGTAAATGGTCAGAGATTAATGGATAATGGAAACCCAGTTTGCCAAATGGGAAATACTTAAGTAATTTACTGTTTACTTCAATTAACATTTTTTTAACCATTTCTATTCACATGACATGCAAAACTTTATGGAAGTAATGCATATGCATTCAGCGTGATGTTGAATATCACATTTCAGAGAACTGCTTGATAAAGAATTTAAAGTGTATAAAAATATTGTACTGTGCTGTCTGAACCTTAAAACAGTTTGGGTTCAATGACAAAAATTGTTTGACAAATATTTTTTATGTACCAAAAAAAATAGAGACTTGTTGAATTCGCAGTTACCTAAGCCACTTTTATCTCTACTAATGAGTTTGGATAACAAAAGCCCTGCTGTTATACGTGCAATCTTGAACATGATCTTACTAGTCATAGCGAACAAAAATAATCGTACACTTTAAATAATATTGCATGCTATCATGTATCCATTACTCTGTTAGTTTGCTCAGATTGAGTACTTTTGCACCTTTTTCAAATTAAGACTACTTAATTTATAGATTCAGTCACATGATGTTCACATGACCATGTTCAGTTGCCATCATAAATTTATGAGATCAATATTGTTCTGCTGTACTGTGTTATAACCCTAGAAAGAGCATTGTCACTGTTGTTGACTACACAGAATTGTGTAATAACTCCAGAAACAGCAGTCGCTTTTGTTAACCACACAGGACTGTGTAATAACTCTACAAAAAGCACTGCCACTGTTGTTGACTACACAGCACTGTGTAATTAGACACAGCAGTCACTTTTGTTGACTAAACAGCATTGTGTAATAACTCTAGACACAACACTGTCACTGTTGTTGACTACACAGCACTGTGTAAAAACTTTACAAACAACACTGTCACTGTTGTTGACTACACAGGACACTGTAATAACTTTACAAAAAGCACTGCCACTGTTGTTGACTACACATCATTGTGTAATAATGCTAGACACAGCACAGTCACTTTTCTTGATTACTCAGCATTGTTTAATAACTCTAGACACATCACTGTCACTGTTGTTGACTACACAGCACTGTGTAATAACTTTAGAAACAGCACTGCCACTATTGTAGACTACACATCTTTGTGTAATAATGCTAGACACAGCACTGTGCAATAATTCTACTAGAAAAAGCAGTCTTAGTAAGTGGCTGCTACAGAACAGCTCCACATAATTTGACCAAACATTACAGAAAGATATCCTGATTTAAAAAGGTCAAATTTTGATAAATTATGCAAGTCCACCATCGGATATGGTGGCCATTACTAAAATATAGTAGAAGCTTCAACAGTGTCATGGAAACTTCTCAAATTTGAAAACATTCTGATATTGAAAGGTTTTAAATTTGTATAAATGAAGCTGATTCACAATTAAATATGGCTGCCATCAGTATGAATGGAAAGTCATTTAAATAACTTCCTCTCAAAACTCACTTCATGGAATTTGACATAAATGTTACGTAATGTAATATGTCAAGTTGGACTTTAAAATATTGTACAATGATGCATGAGTGCCATTAAATATAGCTGCTGTTGTTAATGTAGAAGAGAAAAAAACTTTAACAGACTTCAGTTTTAAATTTCACAGAAAAAATGACAATTTAATGCATTTCAGATTTATATTTAAATTATGTTGTCTTGCCATCACATTTGGATGTCATTACTAAGAAACAGAAAAAAAAATTTTCCCATATCTTAATCTATAAAAGATAAATGTAAAAATGATAAATACCAAACAGATTTTAGCGAACTTTGGCCAGAAACATCTAAAATATTTTAATTAGCAATATTGTTCTACTCTTCACATCATTATTGTGGAAGGATCATATAGTAATACTTTGGCCCCTCAATATCTGTTAAGTTTTGTATTTAGGTCACTGTGACTAGACATTTTTAATTATAGTAATAAAATAATTCTAGCACATTTAGGACTGTTCCAGTAAAAAAAAACATATCCCCCAAGGATGGCACTTCAAAAAAACTTCTGTAGGAGGTTGTGTTTAAATCTATTTTGATTCTCACAATGGAAGGTTGATTAGGAAAATCACTTCTGTTGTGGGTTGTGTTAACAAAATGAGAAATCACTGGTGGGGTTGTCAGAAAAAAAATTAATATATATTTAAAATCCCAATTAACCCCCTCCTAGTGGTCTAACATGAATAAAACATTGGGTCCAAAAATTATGTCAGTACATGCAAGTGCACCTAATATGTACAAATTTTTGTAATTTTAAAGTGGTGATAACCATTCCACAAATTATGTTAACATCTGATATAAAACGCGTTTTGCTCAGGATGCAATTTTTATTAAACAGTTAACTTTAAAAGTGCATTTTGCAACATAATTTGCACTGACAGAAGCAGTATCATAGCATTTCATGCAACATCCATATTCGGGAAGGCAAATGGTAAAATAGCTCGATACTTTGGTCTGATATGAATGGCTGTTAAACTAAATTTGATTGGTTCATTGGGCCCTGGAACAAGCATTTTATGGCAGTTTTAAGCTTACTTTCTTTCACAATGTAAGTTTTACAAATGTGTGTTTCAAATAAAGGCCACACAGGAAATCTAAATGGCTGAATCACAATGGGGTTGTTGTCAGACATTTTTAGTTGGCAAGTACTTGCTGGTGATATTTATGATGACAATGAATTTCATGTAGATGCCTGTTGGACATTGGGAAAATGTCACAGGAAATATCACTGTGTGATTTTGAGCCCAGAATTGATGTTGAGTGCAAGTCCGATGTACATGTTGGATGGACAGGATATTCAAGATACCCATGTCTGAAAAAGCAGACTATGGGAATGTTAGACTTGAACCCTAATACACCATTATGGAAGAGAAAAAAATCTGGCATAAGAGGCAGAAATTACTAAGCACTGATTCAATGAAGTGAATCTTTGGTAGATTTCATGTTAGTGAAAACTTGTTTTTGGAACATACATATAAAAAAGAGAATACCATGGGGCCATACATGTGAGATGTTGAAAATTGTACAATTATAAAGAATGGCAACTTATTCAAGCTAGTTATGCATATCTGTTTCAGACAGGAGGCAATGAAAGGGAGTTCTCAGCACAGAATAATATTTGCATGGAGGAGGAGGATCATATTAAATTCAGAAACAATCAACATAGGGAACATCAGAGAATCCCCATACGACATAAGAACCAATGTGGCAACAAAAGAATAATGAGACTAACTTTTATATCATGCAGCTGTATTATTAAATGAAATACATGCTCTCTGTGTGCAAAAATTGAATGACATTAAGTATAAGAAACACTGAAATGTGTAAATGCATAGCAAGATAGATAAAATTTGTCCTGTTTGTTTGGTTTTTCCTTTGTATATTTTGTTTTCTGTGGACCTTTTGGCACTTAGTTCCAAACCATCATTTGTTTATTTGTATTGAAAATGGGATTACTATTATCTGGTACACAACATTTTGAAGCAGTGTTATCAACTAATGATGAAATTGGTGAAAAAGTACTTGATGCCAATCTGATATATGGATTCTTTACTACACTACTAACCTGTTTATCCCAATTCTTTCTGCTGTCCCAACCAAGTCTGCACCACAACCATGTGACCATGGCCAATGACATCCAAGTAATAATTGCTATTAATCTAGAGATGACATCTCTTTGAGTATTTTGATTTCAATAGATCACTAACAGAGTGAAACAGTAATAAAGAGTGACTGATATTTAAATGTTAGGGAAATATCTAACAATGGGTATTCCTCCCGTCACCACTTCCTCATCAGAGATCACACACACAAAACTTGGATTAAATCCTGAAATCCTGGTAGCATCCCTGTTGGGGAGATAACTTTACCATTTTATTAGCTTTTATTGGTTTCTGGTTATCCCATGGTATTTCTGTTACTGGAACATTATCTTACAGTGTGTCCAGTCAGCATGGTCAAAAAAGGCATACAACCATTTAGAGTTGTTAAAGGACTTACAGTACTACAGATATGAAAGAACAAGAACCATACTATAAATCAGTGAAGATAAAATAGAGATACATGGTTTCACTGTCAGTTGATAATGAAAGTAAGATTTTAGTATTAAAAAAAATCTTTTGAGAGCTTGTCCTACTTGTAAGTTAAAAATTCAGGGACATTGTTTTAGTAACATGCTTTCTATCCCTTTACAGACTTGAGTTTGGAAGACATTACTTAAATTGGCACCGGACTCTTTGATATAGTATTAAAAGCACCTGTCAAATTTGTGTAGATCAAAAAAATGGTGCAGCTGTTATGGTTTTTTTTCACAAAAGCTGTCATCATAGATGTGTCTATACTGATACAAATATGATCACGAGCACTCAAGATTTTAAGTTATTGAATTTTAATATCATGGTATTTGCACATGTTTACAGTGGGAACTGAATTAGTACAGCAAGTCTTGAACTCTCGAGTTTTGTGCAGAAACATGGAATCCAAGCAGAATACATCCAGAATGTAGAGGTTTTCTATCTTGGATTTCACATTAATATTCACATTCACAAACAATTAGTATAGAAGTAGAAAACGTGACAAATTTAGATACTTATCATGAACATGCATACAAACTATATGTGGGGTACAAGATCATAAAAAAAGGCTGGAATGGAGAAGTATAATGACAACGATAATGAGTGGAAGTGTGCCTCTTTTTTTATGTGTGCAACATTATTTTTTTGGCTTCAGTAAGAAATAACATCAAAGGGAAGACAATAAAGGATGTACAGTTAACTGAACTACATGAACTTAGCTACTCAAATCGATTTTAACCTTCTGGTTAATCTCTTCTTGTCTGTTTGTGTCCATTGTGGTGATTATGTCCACTGAATGAGTGTGGTTGGAAAAAAAATTCGCAAATTTAAAGATTGAAAAATCTTTTAGCAGATAATGATTATACACTGTACTATTGCCTGAGAGATGTGAATAATTTCACTTCTTGGTTTGTTGATTTTGGTTGCTGCTCAATTCAAATGCATCATTGAAAAACAGATGTATTCTCATACTCTGTCACAAATATTTATTACAGATGCACATCTGTAGATATCTGTGACTATAGCTGGAATAGGTTAAAACAGTTCTGGTTGGAACAAATGACTGTTAGAGAAACTTTAAGTGAGCTAAAATGTAAACTTTTCGGCAGCGTGTGATGCAGGATCGCTCAAGACTTCTCCATCCCATATGCTCACAATGAAAAATCCATTGTTCCAACTGATGATGATTTTTAGGTAACAGTCAGAAAGGCATAATTGACAATATTCAAAGGTCTACAAAAATTACTACAATCAAAATTTATAAATTCTTACAGCTGTGGCAAAAATGATGGACTAGTACCTTTGCTGCTATTGCCACAGTTAATTAGTTCGTTGATTTCGTTTGGTTTAGTTTGTTGGGTTGGGGGGTAACAGTATATTAGATGGAGGAAGAATCCTGAAAGACAACCAAACTGGTTGATCTGTGACAAAAACTCACTCTGTGATCTGTAAAAGTAAGCACCATAGTACAATAGGGCACAGCCTCTGTTGATTTGATGATTATCTTCAACAGCCGAAGTCATTTAGATCTCCGGATTTGGTAGATCATTATGGCCTTTACACCATTTTCAGATGAAGAGAATCTATGTTCAGCATAGCAGCCAGTTCTACTGCTGAAGAAAATCCAAGTACTTTTGAGACACCAAACACCACTAATGTAGAAGCACTGACCTTCCACAAGTAACTGGCAACATTCTTATTTACATATTAGAGACAAGTAATCACATGACAAGCATCTTGTACCATTCTACCATAGAAGCCCCTCAGATCTGTATCACATGACAAGCATCTTGTACCATTCTGCCATGAAAGCCCCTCAGACCATAAGTCTCGCATGGAAGACTAAAAGTGGGAGATAGAACCTTTCACAACTGGATTAAAAGTGCAGAATGTTACTGCTAGACCATTAGTGATGATAATGCTGTTGATAATACAGTTAACTGCCATGACACTGATTTTATGAGTACTCTGGGAAAAATGATTCCTTGCCTTTCATCCATTTTTTAAAACCTAATTTATGATATAAAAATGTTTGACAATTGCTATATTTCTTTTTTTTTAAAAAAAAAAACTTTATATTAATCTTGCAACAAGGCATAAAATTAAAATGTCGGTAACTGAAATATGTATTCTTACAAGAAATGATATAGCGTAAATTAGTAGGCATTAAGAGACTGATTAATGACATCTACAAATAATAAGCAACCAAGAAAATTTGAGATTTTATAGTATCAGAGACATACATGGCTTACAGACAAACAAACAAAAGGACAAAAGATTAATTACAAAACTGTATACAAATAAAAATATAAAATATCATCTTTACGAATTCATTAGATTACCTCCTGCCGGCTGTCATTTAAATCACTACTGTTTCTAACCAAATATGAAAATCACTTCTACCATCCACGAACCCATAGCTACAAATTATGTAAAAAAATTATGGTTCTGTGTGGGGCAGTTTTTTTATGATGGTGGATCATAATCTTTTAAAATTTCTACTGTTGTGGATTGGTTGAATTTGAAAGTGCCTTCCACCACCACCCCACCCCCAAGGGGGTATATATTTTACTGTAATAGCCTTATCTTGACATGGGTTGGTAGTAGCTTTATTTAACAAACTTTTCAATCAAAACTGACTTTGTTTTAAACTCAAAAATTTGATGTTAATTGATCGATTTCAAATGTCATCACTTTTTACATTAAAAGAATTATTTTAGATATCAATATTTTAATAATTTTCACCAGCATATTTACTTTTTGATGAAGTAGTTTCCCAGTAATTTTGAACAAAATATTTATATTTAGTTAACATTTTCTGTGATGGTTTCAGATAACTTAAGATACTTTCTAAATACTAGGTTGTTTTGTTTGCATGCTTGACTGAATTCATGTTTTTTTTACCTGAATAGACATTAAATATTATTAACAACCATGGCATTTTTATGACAGGTCTTTGTGATCTGTATATTTTTACATTCATTTTGCTTTTGTAAAAACTTAACATTTATCAAATACTTTGAGGTTTCCATTTGCTTTGGAAATCTTTGTGAATTACTTGAGTTATATTTATATTTTTACTCATGTTATTTTTTACAAATAGCAAACCTACTTATACTGTTGCCATATTTTCTGGTGTCCATACACTGTCAACTTTCTTGTCTCTCATGTGGCCAAGTGATGTATGGCAATTCTCCTCCTTTACAAATCTCACATCTGTTTGAGTTGAAGTCCTTGCTCACCAGAGTGGGTGTGTCAGAAAGTTTGCCAGTAGTTTCACATGGGTTATTAATCAATCTCATGGTCTTCCTGTACCAGATGTACTCTCATGTACTCACAACCTTGTGTTGCCAATGATGTGTTGGAATATTGGGTTAAACCCCAAACACATCCCTTACCAAAAATACAGGCTTTGTTAAGAGCTTCTTTTACTACAAAAAAATTTACCTGATATGTTAGCATAAATATTAGTACTCATACTTTTTTTTCCCATGAGTCCATTAAAAAACTCCTCATTAGAATTGTATCCTACAAAATTAATTTCTGGATTTTTTTGCCAGATATTTCTTAATAAGTATGCTAAATCTAAAATATTATTTATCTTTGGATTTAATGCACACAATTAAATTTTGGTGTAAATTCTTTAAACTTTGTGCTGTATGAAAATGTGTAGTCCATGCATTTCTGTATTTTTGTAGAATTGCAATAGAGTCAGTATTTTTCTTGGGACACACTTGTTAATTTATTTGTTCCTTTTACAACTTTAATGTTATGATTGTAATACATTAATTATTTGCAACTGAAGAACCAGGTCTATAGGCATGAACTGTAAGCACTGATCAGGTTTACCTCAGTGTTAAATATTTCAGTATCTCAGGACTTTTCAAGTCATATATGTTAATTTTAAATAAAGTTTTTTGTCATTTTCATGTTTTGATTGCATAATACAATTTCAGATTATTCTAAACATGCAGAAGCTACTAGAAACATATCACACGATTCTTTTCTTTTTATTTTGCAATTTATTTATGTGCATTTAGCTCAGCTGGCTGTATAGAATGTTATAGCGATGCATCCAGTGCAGGTTGTTGCTCATCATCCAACTACATTTTCTGTCTTAAATTTTCTTACAACACACTGGACTAATTTAAGCCATGTGTGGTGGAGACCAAGCTGAAATAAAGGGATTTCAGTTTGATACAAAGGATGCCAGTATACAGTCATACATGGACACTGTTACCAAAATTAGAAAAATCTTAAAACACCTTTAAAAAAAACTGCCAAACAGATTTTGAGCAAATTTTATGGAAAGCTCCGAGATGTAGGGTTTGAAATTTTTATACAGATGATGCTGTCTCAGCATTAAATATGGATGCTCTTTTTTTGAACTAGAAAAACATTTATCCAGAAAGAATACTGAACCAAATTTGGCAGAAAGCACACTGGAATAAAAGGCTTTTGAATTTGTACAAACTTTTCAAAACTACTAAATAGAATTTAACCAAATACACTGTAATATGGAATTCACCCTGGCATCATCAGCTTTCTGGTTTGTATAAATTGTGCAAATCCACTGTAGAATATGGTCACCATTACTATTGACAGAAAAAATTCTAAATGTCTTTAAAACCTGGACATAATTTACCATATTTAATTAAGCACTGTGGGTTTTCATGTTTGTACCAGTAATGCCTATTAACCACAAGTATACTCTAGCCACTGTTATTTAAAGAGAAAACTCTGTAGCCATTTTTTGTGTGTTCAAAAAACACTTTACAGAAGTTAACCAAATTTGATGGAAAGCATCCAGGTAGGGATGGATTTGAAGTTTACACAGGTTATGGTTTGCCTTTAAATATGGATTCCATTACTTAAAATAGAAAATCTTTGAACAAATTCTTTTCAAAAACCATTAAAATAAATTTGATTAAATTCAACATACAGCAGCCTACTATAAAGATATTTGAAATTGTGCAAGTGATTTGTCATTAAATACGAATAAAAGATAGAAAAATGGTGAAATATTGAAACAATTTTTTTTCCATAACATACACAATGAAAATCTCTAAAGAAAAGTCTTTAGAAAGCATCCTTCATGGTCAACTGCTCCTGCTTTTAGCTTTGGGGCAGATGTCACCCAGGTGGTAGATCTCGGGCCTGCTTGGGCTTTGTGAAGTTTAGTTGTACTAAATTATGATAAGTATGGATGTATATGTGTTGTCATTTTCATAGAATTGATTATAACTTTCTAATGAATTTACCTAAAATTCATCTTTCTTTTAATTAAATATATTAAAACATTGTTGCTAACAGTCATGTTTTATTTTGAGCAAGTGGTAAACAAGAGTTTTTCCATATAAAAGTAGGTCTTTTTTACTCAGACTCGGAACAAAACAATGGAAATTTTTGTATTTACCACCTCATTTACACTTTCCAGATATTTTTAGCTGTACAATATGAAATTAATTCAAATCGGAATACACATGTAAAATGTGGTGCATCAATAATTGTACATGAGTGGACACACTTAAATTGTTCCATTCTGGGTATGCAACATGGAAATACAGATTAAACATAGAATTATGGAATGCCAAATAACATGATTAAATAGGCTTGAAATTGTTAGCTTTACAGACCGTATGATAAATTCTATAGAATATGGGGAACTAATTTCATTGATGTCTCAACTGTTGTAATAAATACTACAATACAAGTAGTTAGCCATGGCTGTATATTCTATTTTCAGTTAGAAAACATTGCTTAATTCTAACATTTACAAAAAATGAAATTAAAAAACATGGTATTCATATTTTCTTTAGTTTTAATATCAGCAGCACATGATGATGAAATAGGCTGCAAATTTTGTGTTGTGGGTACCCTAGTACTGTTATATGCTTTACGGTACAAACAAAATTGGCTGCAAATTTTGTGTTGTGGGTACTCTAGTACTGTTATATGCTTTATGGTACAAACAAAATTGGCTGCAAATTTTGTGTTGTGGGTACCCTAGTACTGTTATATGCTTTACAGTACAAACAAAATTGGCTGCAAATTTTGTGTTGTGGGTACTCTAGTACTGTTATATGCTTTACGGTACAAACATAATTGGCTGCAAATTTTGTGTTGTGGGTACTCTAGTACTGTTATATGCTTTACGGTACAAACATAATTGGCTGCAAATTTTGTGTTGTGGGTACCCTAGTACTGTTATATGCTTTACGGTACAAACATAATTGGCTGCAAATTTTGTGTTGTGGGTACTCTAGTACTGTTATATGCTTTACGGTACAAACATAATAGGCTGCAAATTTTGTGTTGTGGGTACTCTAGTACTGTTATATGCTTTATGGTACAAACAAAATTGGCTGCAAATTTTGTGTTGTGGGTACTCTAGTACTGTTATATGCTTTATGGTACAAACAAAATTGGCTGCAAATTTTGTGTTGTGGGTACTCTAGTACTGTTATATGCTTTATGGTACAAACAAAATTGGCTGCAAATTTTGTGTTGTGGGTACCCTAGTACTGTTATATGCTTTATGGTACAAACAAAATTGGCTGCAAATTTTGTGTTGTGGGTACTCTAGTACTGTTATATGCTTTATGGTACAAACAAAATTGGCTGCAAATTTTGTGTTGTGGGTACTCTAGTACTGTTATATGCTTTACGGTACAAACATAATTGGCTGCAAATTTTGTGTTGTGGGTACCCTAGTACTGTTATATGCTTTACGGTACAAACAAAATTGGCTGCAAATTTTGTGTTGTGGATACCCTAGTACTGTTATATGCTTTACGGTACAAACAAAATTGGCTGCAAATTTTGTGTTGTGGGTACTCTAGTACTGTTATATGCTTTACGGTACAAACATAATAGGCTGCAAATTTTGTGTTGTGGGTACTCTAGTACTGTTATATGCTTTACGGTACAAACATAATTGGCTGCAAATTTTGTGTTGTGGGTACCCTAGTACTGTTATATGCTTTACGGTACAAACAAAATTGGCTGCAAATTTTGTGTTGTGGATACCCTAGTACTGTTATATGCTTTACGGTACAAACAAAATTGGCTGCAAATTTTGTGTTGTGGGTACTCTAGTACTGTTATATGCTTTATGGTACAAACATAATAGGCTGCAAATTTTGTGTTGTGGGTACTCTAGTACTGTTATATGCTTTATGGTACAAACAAAATTGGCTGCAAATTTTGTGTTGTGGGTACTCTAGTACTGTTATATGCTTTATGGTACAAACAAAATTGGCTGCAAATTTTGTGTTGTGGGTACCCTAGTACTGTTATATGCTTTACGGTACAAACAAAATTGGCTGCAAATTTTGTGTTGTGGGTACTCTAGTACTGTTATATGCTTTACGGTACAAACAAAATTGGCTGCAAATTTTGTGTTGTAGGTACTCTAGTACTGTTATATGCTTTATGGTACAAACAAAACTGGCTGCAAATTTTGTGTTGTGGGTATTCTAGTACTGTTATATGCTTTACGGTACAAACAAAATTGGCTGCAAATTTTGTGTTGTGGGTACCCTAGTACTGTTATATGCTTTACGGTACAAACATAATTGGCTGCAAATTTTGTGTTGTGGGTACCCTAGTACTGTTATATGCTTTACGGTACAAACAAAATTGGCTGCAAATTTTGTGTTGTGGGTACCCTAGTACTGTTATATGCTTTACAGTACAAACAAAATTGGCTGCAAATTTTGTGTTGTGGGTACCCTAGTACTGTTATATGCTTTACGGTACAAACATAATAGGCTGCAAATTTTGTGTTGTGGGTACCCTAGTACTGTTATATGCTTTATGGTACAAACAAAATTGGCTGCATATTTTGTGTTGTGGATACCCTAGTACTGTTATATGCTTTATGGTACAAACAAAATTGGCTGCAAATTTTGTGTTGTGGGTACCCTAGTACTGTTATATGCTTTACGGTACAAACATAATTGGCTGCAAATTTTGTGCTGTGGGTACCCTAGTACTGTTATATGCTTTATGGTACAAACAAAATAGGCTGCAAATTTTGTGTTGTGGGTACCCTAGTACTGTTATATGCTTTATGGTACAAACATAATTGAATGAGTATCATTATTCAGATGTTTTATTTGTTACTGGTAAAAGATATGGAATCTGTAGGCACTCTACACATGAGTGAGGTGATTGTGCCAAAGCCAGGTAGGATTTCTACTGGTTAAGTATCATTCCATACCAAGTCAGCTGTATACCATACAATGAATTTACCCCACCAATGGGGTACATTCATTATTTTAGGTGAAAGCATTGCCTGGAAAAGTTTTAAGACTTCAAAGACATCCTCAATGCTGATATCATATATATCAATGATTTTCCTACTAACCAGGAGGGGCCCCGAGTGGCTGAGTGGTCTAAAGCTCTGATCATTATGGATCACTGCCATTTCTCCTCTGTCTTCGTGAGTTCAAGTCCAGACTTGGCTTACTTAAGTGAGAAAGCCTGCCAGTAGCTTCTCATGGGTCAATGGTTCTTCCCAGGGTTTTCCTGGGTTCTTCCTCCACCATTACTACTGACCACCATGTATAGCCTATCTTCTGCTGAAAAATGGTGTTAAGCCATATAACAACAACCTACTAACTAGGTATGGTATCCTTTTAAAGTTTCATGTGGCTATGGGACCCAGGTTTAAAGACATTCACTGTTACAGATCACTCACAGGTTGCCTGACAACATGTGTTTGACTCCTGGCTAGACCCAGCATGACAACATGTGAAAGTTTACCAGTAACTTCCTGTGGGTCAGTGATTTTTCTCAGATTCTTCCTCCACCTATTATACTGACTGTCATATATAATCTCTCATCTGCTGAAATAAATTTAAAATCAATCGGGTGATATTCCTTGGCTAAAGAGAATAAGATAGAAGTAGTCAGAGGTCGCATAATTAGGAATACTTTTCCCATATTCATGTAGCCTATAATAACCTCAAAAGATAGACTTGCATGTCACATCCGGTAAGGCCCAACATTTTGCCAATACTTTTTATATAGAATATAAACTGGTGTTACCTTAAGTTTGTCATTTCATAAGTTTGGTTTCTATTTCCCAGTTAGGTGGTATGTTTGTATGTACATGTAGTTTAATGCCATTGGTCAGAACAATAGGCTATGCATGATGGCCAGTTTATTTGGTGGAGGAAGAACCTGGGAACACTGACACACAAGCTACTTGAAATCTTCTATGCACACCAAGACTCAGACTTGTGTGGAAAGAGATTAAGTGTGTGCGGATGTGAGCACCTTAGACCATTTGGCTACCCAAGGCCCCTCTGTAATTATGAGTATATAAAGACTTGTATAACATTACAAACCATTTTTTATTCCAACTTCTAAAAAAATTTCCCGTCTCTAGTACCAGATCAGTGTAAAAAAAAAAGGTAATCATCGTATCATGTATTGGTGCTTAATAAATTCAAAATGTATCTAAAAAATGTTTCTAAAATAGGCTCTGAATGGGTCTACCATTTGTGTTCCAGTTGGGTTTGTACATGAGCTTCATCATTTGTTTTTGCAGCCTGCATTATTTAATGGTATCTTATTCCAGAAATTGACAAATATAGCACATGTACACACTAATTCAGTTTTGAGTTATTGAAAAAGTGCCAATATGGAGTCAGTATTGTACTGGAAATGAAAGATCATGACAAACTAGTCAACTTCTTGTCCTTTGTACAAATGATACAGGAATTCATTTTTACATGGTAAAACTAAGCAATTAGTTAGAATTGAAATGTTTATTTAGTGGTTCTGTTGTAGAACCTGTAATTTGTGGTTGTGTGATGTATATTTGTTATACCTATTGTAGACATGGTGATAATAGTGTACTTTCAAATGTGCAATAAATATTTTTGGTTAATTCTTTGTCATCTTGACTATTACAGCAGAGAGAGAGAGATGAAAACAACAGAGTTGCTTTCTGTAAAAGTGATACTACCATTTATAGTCTGCAATCATTGAGATCATTTTCACAGGTGACATCCACCTGCCACAATGGACTGATTATATTTGGCACATGTAGTAACATGAAGACATTTACACTGTACTGCAAAGAACTAGAAATTTTGCAAAAACATGCAGACAGTGTACAACAAAAAAACCACCAGTATAAATTTTGCATATGCAGACATTTACAAGAACACATATACACACTGTATTACAAAGGACTATGAATTTTGCATATGCAAAAACACCTCTACACACTTACACTGTACTCAACGGACAATGAATTTTGCATATGCAAAAACACCTCTACACACTTACACTGTACTCCAACAATGAATTTTGCATATGCAAAAACACGTCTACACACTTACACTGTACTCCAATGGACAATGAATTTTGCATATGCAAAAACACCACACACTGTACTCCAACGGACAATGAATTTTGCATATGCAAAAACACCTCTACACACTTATACTTTAATCAATGGACAATGAATTATGCATATGCAAAAATACATCTACACACTTACACTGTACTCCAACGGACAATGAATTTTGCATATGCAAAAACACGTCTACACACTTACACTGTACTCCAATGGACAATGAATTTTGCATATGCAAAAACACGTCTACACACTTACACTGTACTCCAATGGACAATGAATTTTGCATATGCAAAAACACCTCTACACACTTAAACTGTACTACAAAGAACTACTAGTTTTGCATATGCAAAAACACGTCTACACACTTACACTGTACTCCAACGGACAATGAATTTTGCATATGCAAAAACACATGTAAACACTTACACTCTACTATAAAGGACTGTATGAGTTTTGCATATGCAAAAACAGATTAATGCCATACAACAAAGGACTGAATAATTTCACAGCTTTGTCAGACAGTCTCTTTTGAACTGCTGTAGATAGATGACTATAATGTGCACAATTGTTCTGCTGCTGATGCACACAAAGGACACGGATTAATAATTACCTGTCTTGTGTCTTCCCCTTTTCTTTAAGATAGCAATCACAGTTGCTTTTTTCCATACATCAGGGACTGATCTTGTTCTGGTAAATAAATATGTTGCACACAAGATCTCTCAGGATCCTTACTGGACTTATGTTTTAAGCTTCCAAAAAAAAAAAACTGTATACACCCTACATTGTAAATTGAATACCAGGTATTGCAGCTGGGCAGGTCACATTTATCCTCGCATGTGAAAAAATTGTCAATTGCATCTGAATACAGTTTCCCATATTCTTTGATAGGGAATTCATCACAGTTGTCTATCCATATGAACTTTATATAATTCCAAAAAAAACTTCTTCTGGTTAAGTAATTGGTGTTTATTGGTGTCCAAGGATGTAACTACTGGGCCAGCATGCCCATATTGTGAAGAAATTAATGAAACATTTTGCTCCAAAAATTGGGTTCTTATTCTGATGCACCACATGATCCTAGTAGTAGGACCAGTACAATAGATGAATAGGTGAATGGTTGAAAAAGTTACATCCCCTTATCCTGAGGTTACATCCCCCTATCCTGAAGTCAGCCCAGGCTCAAAATCTCCTAGCATCTGTAGCAGCTCTCCATCACATATGGATTAGGATAGAGTTGCATCCCCTTCCCTACAACTGGCTCCATAGTCGAACTGACTATGTTTACTAATGTATGTGAATCAGGTTTGTCACATATAAGATGAGAGATAAGGTTAAACAAATCAATGAACAGACATGCTTTTGCAAAAACAAATTGTGTTGGAAATCCAACTGAAGTAACCTGCATCATTTCAAAGCTGCTGAATCACCTGGATTGGTAGCCTGTTGTACTACTGACATTGGTTAAAATGGTGCATTTGGGATGGATGGTCTTGGAGGAAAAAGCATGATGGTATCCCTGACCTCTGACCCAAGGCATGAATAATTTTGGTTAGAAAACAGGTTCACATGCATCACCAGTGAAGATAGCCCAAACATCACAAATTATGCACAAAAAACAAATGTGGTCTTGGTTTAGTTACGTGTGTGTGTGTGATTTAGATTTTTAACTTAGCTTTAACAATTTTTCAGTCATATCACAACAATGTCTGCAGTGTGAGAGTTTATAGTGATGTCTAGCGCTGGGGCATCATGCTGCAGACATGTGGCATGATGTCCCACCCAGTCATATTTTCCTGACACCAGGAGAACCAGACCTAACACTGACCTCTTAATGCCGAGTGCCAAGTGAGGCAGCTGTTAGTACCATTTGTGTAAGTCTATGGTATGACTTGATTGGGGATCGAACCCACAACCTCCCGCATCCGAGTATACTGCAGGTGCATCATGAAGTTGTAATTTACCATGAATATACAGAATACTGGAGGTGCATCATGAATATACACTATACCATGAATGTACAGTATAGTGCAGGTGTATCATGAAGATGCAAGTTACCATGAATATACAGAATACTGTAGGTGCATCATGAAGATACTTTACCATGAATGTACAGTATACTGCAGGTGCATCATGAACATGCAATTGACCATGAATGTACAGCATAATGCAGGTGCATCAGGTGCAATTTACCATGAATGTACAGTATAGTTGCATCTGAAGGAAAAATTTTCAGTGAATGTACAGTATCAGGTGCAATTTACCATGAAGGTACAATCAAGTTGCATCAGAAGGTGCAATTTATAATGAATGTACAGTATAATGCAGGTACATCAGGTGCAAGTTATCATGATTGTACAGTATAATGCAGGTGCACCAGAAGGTGCAAGTTATCATGATTGTACAGTATAATGCAGGTGCTCCAGAAGGTGCAAATTATGATTGTACAGTATAATGCAGGTGCATCAGAAGGTGCAATTTATAATGAATGTACAGTATACAGCAGTTGCATAATTCACCTTACGCAAAATTATAAGATCACTCTGCCTACCAAATTATTTGACATGATGACCTGTTAACCTCCGACAAACATGTAGTATTTGACAATGAAATATGTTTCGGTTTAAGTGATGTTTATTACAAATTATTTGTATTATTCTTAATAATGTAAAATTACAAAGTTGCATAAATTATACTTCAGTAGACAATATTAATATTTGTCATTCCAGTTCATATAGTAACAACCCAAGTGTTTTGTTTCAGTAAATGACAAAAAGCAATTTTAAAGCAGTTTGAGAACCTATTCATGTAAAAGTTCGCTCCAAAAATATTAGTTTATTTAGTATCTAATCATATTTATATTAATTTTATCTGCCTCGTTTTTCTGCTGCTTTGGAAGTAAATGAATTAAAAATTTATAACAAAGTGTCAATTATTTATGTTTCAAAGAATGTACAAATAAATCTTAAAGTTCTATGTTAGCCAGAAGGAATTTTGATCAATGATGTATGTTGTTGTAAATATGTAGATGCATACCTAATATATAGGATGATAATTATCCGACACCACTGTTTTTGTATTCCTTTATTATTAATTTTACCTATGTATCCACATCCCTCCTTCAGCCCAGTGAGATAGTAAAGATTCACCAGAGTGTCTGAAAGACAATAAATCATTATTTTTGGGACAAGCCTTTTTCTTCAAGCTATCGATGGAAACATGCTTTTCTACATACTTTTATGCAAACACGATGTAATCACCATCAACTGTATCTTTATTCAGCAGATTGTATACTCGACAACAGGTCTTTATCTATCTAAGTTTGTGTTTCTGAAAAGAAATAAATCTAATTCTAAAACTTATATGATCTGGATATCAACTGTCAGAATTACAAAGCTTTCCTTGACTTCTTTTCACCGTTTTCGATAAAAAAAAAATCACTGCAAAATTTGTAAATAATTTTCATTATCAATTCATTATTGTCATAAGCAGCTTGCTGGAGGTGCATCTAATTTAGGCTTGCCAATTGGTTAATTGATCAGTGTGATTGACAAGTTGCAGTGGGTCAATTTACGATATACTGCAGGTTCATCCTGAATATATAGATGAAAGAAAAATATAACATTACATATATATATATATATATATATATATATATATATATATATATATATATATATATATATATATATATAAAGCACTCTGATTAAATGACAAAAAAGGAAGCTTCATATCGCTGACTTGGATAGTGTTTTTATTTCTAACATCATGGATGTGCTAACAGCTTTTAGAACAAAATTACATACAACACTTTGTGAGACATCCTGCAGTTATTCTGTTAAGCTGTATTTACATGTCAAACTTTTGAGGTATTCAAATTTGTTACAAACAAGTACAATATTCAAAATAGGAATAATTTATAACTATCTTGCATTCCAGTATTTCTTGCACCTTTAACTGATTTTTCTAAATTAAAGAAATATAACACAAAGAAATTTGACAACCAAGAAAGAAAATGATTTGTTAATCATATATTTCCACACTCTGGCTTGTGGACAATGCAAAATCTCAACTAATTAATGTTGTTTTGTGACAAGACAATTTCCTCCTCATGGTCATCTAAGATTTTGTAGGATTTACCACATTTATAAGCAGCAAAATCTAAGATGATCAAAATTACAGCAGCATAAAATTTACAAGCCCTGACCTTGGAATATATATTACAAATGTGAAAGTTTCCCAATGCTCAAAGTCTGAAATTTCTGTATCACATAAACTCTTATTCCAATACGTCTAAAAATATTTCATGAAAATGTTTCTAAATCATAAAATGTTAAATATATGATCACATATTTCTGCTCAAGCATCATATTCAACAGGCTTAGATCAAATATAAGTATAAATTTACCTGTCCCAGTAGTAAGTATACAATTTCCTCGTTATACATTATATAGAATTCATACACCAGAAAACGGGATAAAAATTGTATTTGATTAAAGGTCTTCCATATACAAATACATTAAGGAATATTTCCGTCCAGTGGCATGCTCAAGTTAAAATTATGTACTGTTTCACATCCAAGATTTTATGTCTCATAAATAAGGAAGTTTTCCTATGGCATGTACAAGTTAACTTTCTCCCTTGTCTTTGCTTTCATCCTTTGATTTTCCACTGGATCCTGTAAAAGAATACAGACACATAAATACAAGCAAAGGTTCTGCAGAATGATGCCAATGATCAGGCAAGACTAGCAAGTGAATGCCAATGATCAGGAAAAACTAGCCAGTCAATGCCAATCAATGTCAATGATCATACAAGACAAGCCAGTCAATATCAGTGATCAGGCAAGAAAAGCCAGTCAATATCAATGATCACAATATATAAATATACCATATTTCATTCATTTCAAAACTGCTTTGAAGTTAAATGAAAACAACAAAATGTGTTCAATACATAATTGTGACATTGGCCTTGAGGATAAGACCCCAAGTATGATACATAAGTGTACAAGTACACACCTTATGATGATCCATGAAGATGGAGCATGACACACTTTGTGATGATTCCTAAGTATGAAGTGTGACACACCCTGTGATGATAACTAAGTATGAAGTTTGACACACCCTGTGATGATACCTAAGTATAAAGTGTGACACACCCTGTGATGATACCTAAGTATGAAGTGTGACACACCCTGTGATGATACCTAAGTATGAAGTGAGACACACCCTGTGATGATACCTAAGTATAAAGTGTGACACACCCTGTGATGATACCTAAGTATAAAGAGTGACAAACCCTGTAATGATAACTAAGTATGAAGTTTGACACACCCTGTGATGATAACTAAGTATGAAGTGTGACACACCCTGTGATGATACCTAAGTATAAAGTGTGACACACCCTGTGATGATAACTAAGTATGAAGTTTGACACACCCTGTGATGATACCTAAGTATAAAGTGTGACACACCCTGTGATGATACCTAAGTATGAAGTGAGACACACCCTGTGATGATACCTAAGTATGAAGTGAGACACACCCTGTGATGATACCTAAGTATAAAGTGTGACACACCCTGTGATGATACCTAAGTATAAAGAGTGACAAACCCTGTAATGATAACTAAGTATGAAGTTTGACACACCCTGTGATGATAACTAAGTATGAAGTGTGACACACCCTGTGATGATACCTAAGTATGAAGTGTGACACACCCTGTGATGATACCTAAGTATGAAGTGAGATACACCCTGTGATGATACCTAAGTATGAAGTGTGACACACTCTGTGATGATACCTAAGTATATAGTGTGACACACCCTGTGATGATACCTAAGTATAAAGTGTGACACATCCTGTGATGATACATATGTATTGAAATAAACCTTTTGATGAGATATAAAGTTATCATTTATCTAAAATAGCATTACACTTCAAATACTTACCAATGACCCTGACCTTCAGGATAGTAGTTTAAATAAAAAGTGACATACCATATATCATTGTTATACAAGCATAGGAAGTATCATTCATTTATGTCAAATGGTTTTAAAGCTATGGAGAAGATTCAAAAGCGGTATGAATGATGACTTACTCTCAACCTTTTGACTGCACTTACCAGGTCCAGAACTTTGCCAGAAATCTTTTGCTAATGCTACTACTTTGTCATAGCCTGATGTTGATATCGCAACTGCTTCATTTGGGTAGCATACAGCAGCTGCAGACAGCATAAGTGTTGTACTCAGAAGAGTCTTTCGTAAAACACCACCTGAATATGGATGAGCTACACATTAGTGACCAAAGCAGATAAAATTGCCCTTCATCCATCACCTGCCTTCATCCCATTTCCAAGCAAATGTCAACCAAATGTAATAAGATTTAGTAACCCAGTCTGGGTTGTAAGGAAAATCATGCCAACTTGCATTGCTTGGTGGAATGTTATCAGATTACCATAAATGTATAAGTATGCCAATAAGACAAATAATAATCAAAACTACAGCTTTAATGTCCATAAACAAAAAGTAAAATTTAAAATACAGCTTTAATGTTTGTCCATTAGACTATTATGAGTCTATGCTCTTAAACTAAGTAACAGAAAAGAGTGAAAAACAAGCTTTGTAAAATTGACAAATAATTTATTTCTTAGAATACAAAGTGAAAATGAGAAAAAAGAACTTACAGTATTGCAAATTAAATCCCAAAATAATCAAAGAATTATAAACAGAAGTCATGGTAATTTAAAGTCCTGAATAAAACTCAGTAAAAGTCCAAAAAAGATACTAACACTGAAGTCAATGATGTGTCTGTGGTAGATATTAAAGTGTTGATGAGTCAAGTCTTTTGTTGAATCACAGAAATATAATTCCAGGCTTTAATATACTATAAATTCCAGTGAAAGTGTTTTTCCAAGATTTTTATCAGAGCACTTTGGTATTTCTATAGAAATACTATTCACCTGAATTCAATAATTGGAACAAAAAGATTCCAGCACAAACTAGTGGTCACAACATATAATATACAACTTGAAAGAACCAGATGTTAAGGCACAAAAGACCAAGTCCTCACATTGCTAGATTATATAGTTTTCTACTAAACCTCAAATTACAATTAGCATTTTCAAAAACAAAAGCATTACCTAATGGAAAATAACCTTCTAGAATGATCCTGATGTTTACAAAATCAAAACCATTACCTGTAAAAATCACTTAGGAAAGTCCAAAACCTTGACCCAAATAAACAAATTTACTTCTATTAATAAAGATCCTGATATTAAACCCATTCACAAAAAGAATACTATAGCTATGTGGTAGTTGTTTACAATGAATAAAATAAAAGTCATTCAGGTCAAGCTGAAATGAACTCAATTTTGGATAAGTCCAATATACAATGTTACATTACAATAGCATGTAATGAAATAAAACAAATTTACAATTAATATGCACAAAATTAAATTAAATATACATAACAAGATACCTTTATACCCTAATACAATTCCTCCCAGGCCAGAGACAGCTATGACCCCAATTCGTGGAAGCACACCTGGATCATTCTGCAGATATTCTATTGCCCCTGAAAAAAACAACAACAGAGAAACACTCTCTGGAATAAATCTACAAATGATAAGAAAATAAAAGACTAAGGGCATTGACAGCACAATAACCACACAATTATCTGGCTCTGTACCTCTGTAGTCATTGGTAGAATAAAAAGTAGCACACAAAATATATAAAGACCACCTGCCATCAACTCTTTTAATATGTAACTAGTTTGGTAAAACTTCAATAACATCATACAATTGAAAATACAAATATCATTAAAAATGGTTTTCTCAGTCCTGGCATGATACCTTCCAGTGCCTGGAATCTCCAACAATCACAACAACCATAAACCAGAATAAAACATTGTGACCTAAAGCATTTTAACATTTCAAAGTTCTGCTCTAAGTATGTTTCCAAACTGACATTTTCCACATGTACTTTATTACATGCCAATTTTGTTTCATCCATTAGATGGCTGGTACACAGAGTATGCAACTTTATTCTGTCTCATAGATCTGAGACAATACTTCAGGTTATATTGCTACAAGACCTGACCAATATTTCTTGTGCTCTCAATGTGGCAGATTAGCCACACTATTGGTATGTTTTGTTAATGGCTGATACAATGCCAGTGCAGCAAAGTAGACACAAAATCACAATTATTGTCTTGTCAATGGATGATACACTGCCAATATAGCAGGGTAGCCACACAATGTTTTGTCAATTGATTACACACTGCCAATGTAGCAGGGTAGCCACACAATCATGTTTTGTCAACAGATGATACTGCCAATGTAGCAGGGTAGTCACACAATCATCTTTTGTCAATGGATGATACATGGCCAATGTACATTAACCATGCAATTGTTCAGTGGAGTCAATGGTTGACACAATGCTAATGTAGCAGAATAGCCACACAATTATGTTTTGTTAATGGCTTGACACATTGAAAATGTAACAGAATAGCCATACACCTACTGTGTTTAATCAATGACTTTGATACAATGACAAATTAGCAGAGCAGCCACACAACTGTTATGTCAATGGTTTGATACAATACTCTGGCAGACCAATCTAATCATGTCAAGTCTTTTCTTTATGGAAAAATCTGTATGTTATGAAGAAATTAGGTAAATATATGATCTTACCTTTAGTATGTGCCACTCCTACCTCCCACTTCTCACAAATATAGTCTGTTGTGGTCTGAAAATTAGTTCAAAACTTATTTTTTTAATATCTAGCTGACAAAGAGAACCTCAAAATCAATACTTAGTAATGTGCTTCAAAAGGTCAACTAAATTGAAATTAATTCTATTCAAAAAGTAGCCATGTACACTATAACAGTAACAAGAGACCCAAGAAGAAACTAATACTGTACTGACTGAAAAGAATTTACAGGAATCCAAGAAAAATCCATTTTTGCTTTTTAACTGCTAAGTATTGAAACCATCTCTACTATTCTTGAGCAAAAAAAAAAAAAAACGATTTTCAAAATGGACAGCATGGCAGCCATATCAATTGTATGACTGGCATCATTTTTGTCTAGGAAACTAGATACTACAAGCGTTGGATTAAAAAGCCATGATGTCAATATGACTATCTAGTTAGAAGGAGCAATAACAAGACTCTCTAGAAGCTCATAATATCAAACCAAATTGGATGCAATATCAGCATTGTTTTTTTTTTAGAACCAACAATCAGGGGTCACGCTACAAGGTGAAGTGGGCAAAAAAGTCATCTGAGAAGCGTAAACTTTGGCATCTTCTGTTAGGAAAGCGAAAACGACTTTGCCCTGATTTTTTGGGATGTAAAATGACTATAGATTATGACTTTGGGATGCCCCCTTCACTGTTGCCAGTAAGTTCTGGCATTGTTGTAACCCAAAGCCAAATATGTTTATGTGGTATTGATACCAATCAGCTTATAGCAACAAAGGAATTCTTGCACATTTCCGTAGCAAGATATCACTGCTTGATTTCAATAAGTTGGGCCTACTGTGCTATGATGAAAAAAAAACAAATTCTGTTTCAAAATTTAAACATCAATATGCAGATAGTAATTTGCTTTTAAACATATGATCGGTGAAGAGCATTTCCTAATTTATTTCTTTTTTTTAAATAAATGGATTTAAATGGCCGTATTTGCGTATTTTCTGTATAAAATCAGTTTGAAACAGTAAATGAACTTGGAATGGCGAACATCGCTGCGTATATAATATACTTCATTAAACTGGGAAAATACAAAAAATATATCTAATAATAAAGCAAATATTTAATCAATGCATGTTGTTATTACCAGTAGGTAGACAAACTATAAATATGCAGTCCTGATAATGTATTTTTTTAATGAAGCAAAAAAGTGAGTATCTGAAGTTATAAGAAAAGCATTCCATCTAAAACTAGATGCACTGTAAGAAAAAAATTTTTTTTTGATTTGGAGGAAAAAGGGTCAAGTTTAGTTATATATCGACTATAGGGCTTCAGTGTGTTCTCTATACATAGTTACAGTAATGTTTTATCAGGAACAATGAAATCAGGGCGAACAGTATGGTTTGAAGTCACTTGTGCATTTTTTCCTTTGTACATGTGTTAGGTGGCTGTTTCAAAGAATACTGGAAATCTTTTTGACTGCAATTGTACACTAAATGCATAGAAAAAAAGTTAAGTGGTAGTTTATTAAGCATTTTTACCCATTTGCTGTTAAAAGACTCTAATCTTGTTACTGCTATCAGTAAAAATTAATTACAATGTATAGCTTCTGATGTGCTTTTTGAAGTCATACAGCCAAAACACACTGCATTGACTTAAAATCCAAACACACATATACTATGTATGAATAGAATGGGTATGAATATAAAACTTTTTATATGCATACAAAATATGTTGATACTCACATATAACATATTATTATATGCTCATCTTTTTTTCACCTTTAACTTTACATTGTCAAAATCGTGCAATATTCTACGATATTGAACACCTTCATACTGTATCCCACATGCAAAGAAACTAGTTTTTAAACAATTTTTTATTAATGAACTAAAGCAGATATTTCACAGACAGACACATACCAGCTTTTACTTTTTTGATACAAATGTTTCAGATTTAGCTAGATATAGATGCTATACAGGGTCATCACAATTAAATGTAAGTTATACACATATTTAATAAAAATGTCCAAAAATGTACTTAACACCTTTCTATTGCACTCCACACACTTGATGCACGTGAGTGCACTGTACGCTATGAAGTTTAATGGTCGGTGGGAAGAGCTATATGCACATGAATGCTATTATTTGTGCATTGAAGCAATCTATGATTGTGAACTTTATTATTTTAAAAATAAAATAATAAATTTTATTATTAAATATAATTGGTTGTGAATTTTATTAATAATTCTTTGGTATTGAAAACAAGAATGAGCATTTAATAAAAAGGTTACTGGATTTGAATGGAAAAATATGAACTCATTTTTTCAGATGGATATACTGCACTTCTAAGGTCTTGCAGTATAGCCATCCCAAAAACTTGTTTATATATTCCCATACAAATGCAGTAACCTATAATTTTTTACTTGAATATAAGGCATTGCTTAAAACTATTAAAAGCATACTGAAAAATAAAGCACATGATTATAATAATATAATGCAGCTCTATCTATCTGTGTGTGTATATATATATATATATATATATATATATATATATATATATATATATATATATATATATATATATATATATATCGTGTTTATTGTTTTGATCTCATTTCTCCCCGTTTAATTCCCACTTTTCCCTGTTTAGCTCCCACTTCTCCCTGTTCTAACCAAAATGAGAAGTAACTTCTCCCTAAAATTTAAGTCTAGCTTGACCCCTAAATACTTCATTTAGATTGCTTCCCATTTAGAAGAAATAAGAGATATCACGAGTTTAAAGACGGCTGCCATGTTGGCCAACCTGCATGTCAGATTTACACCATTTTTGTGTTGGACCAGTTAGATATCATACAAAATCTTTCAGTGAATACCCTATGTCAATATTATTATCCAGCCAGAAGAAGCGATAGCAGGTTTATAAAAAGGGCCACCATAGCTGTTAGAGGTCTGTCCAGCACCCGTTTCATTCATTACCTATCTGTCATCATTATAAGTCTTATAGTGAAATCACCATGCTGAAAAGAGTTCTGTTCAAGCGGAAAGTGATAATCTGGATGCATAATTTATTGCTTATAAATATAAAACTGAAATAAGTTTAATGAAATGACTTACTAAAAACTTCATTAGAAACTTGCAATATACCCCAAAATTATATATATATATATATATATATATATATATATATATATATATATATATATATATATATATATATATATATATATATATATATATATATATATTGCAATTAAGCAATAAGGATGAATGTGATATGGTATAAATTAATTCAAGGCCATCTGACCAAGACATTCTCATAGACATATATCTTTAACTATACACTATGAACAGTATTCAATAAAACTGTTTTTGGTGTAAGAAATTATAACAATGTATGAATCATAGGCTTATAGATTTTCAACCCGTACTGAACAAGTGCTGCACCATCTATTTTTAAATCGTATGCAATAAACGAAAATGCTTATTAAATATCAACCTACTTTCATTGAATCTAGCTGTTTCCAGACAAGAACTCTAAATTCAGAAACCTTCTTTTTGTAGGTTGTTGTTTCCTCCTCAACATACTGGTATTGGTGTTTCTCTTCAGGATTTTCATATATAGGTAGCTGTAACAAATTGTTTTAAAAAATATGAAATCAATAAAAAAAAGAAGTAGGAAATTGCATATTTGAAAGAAAAACATGATGGAGTCATCAACATTCCCTATCAGACATCCAAAATCATGTGCTGACTAATGGATGAACAGACAGACAGACAGACAAATATTTAAAATTAATTCCTTAAAATAACCAATTTCTTCACAAAGACTAGAATGATGCCCAAAATATTGGTGGGTACTATTACAGTGAATTTCTGAAAACAAATTTTGTGTGAGACAATTGGATCGACAGATAACAGATGCCAAGATTTCAATTCTGGTATGTGTACCATAGAAAAAAACTTAAACAGTTCTGAAGTTGTGAGCTGAACAAATGGAGAGATGGATAACAAAATACAGTCAAACCTGTTATGAGACCACCCCATCTGCCAACCAAAAAAAACAGTTTCTCAAGACAGCTGGTCTCTCATAGAAGGTTTGTACAAAAAGTTCAGTTTCCAAAGGTCGACTTTGAGAACAAATTAAAGAAAAATAACCATAATCACTGTACATATATTCTATTCTTTATTAAAAGTTCATGCTAAAATACTGCATGCATCTAAAAACAAAATTATACAGCAATAAAGATATACTTCTATCATTAAGCATGAAATCATATGTATATTTGAAGATCAAATATATTAGCATATAAAATTGTTTCTCATTTACTCCTTTTCCTTAATAACAACCTAAATTTATTTTACCAATGTTTAAACCACTTTTTGAAAAAGGTCTGCTCTTTTTCACTTCTTTCAGTTACAATAATTATTTTCTCAAGCCTTAAAATTTGTCTCTTTTATTCTTGGAGGTTTGACCATTGTTATTAAGGTTCTAGGTGTTAACATTATTAGTGCTCAGTTGTAATATTGAAGGTAAAGACAGCTTTGACTGAGCATTGGGAAAATATGAAAAATCTACATGTGCATATCTAACAATTAATGATATAAAGAGAAACGATTATCTCATCCAGAAACAGAACCATTTACTCAGAAACAAAAGTCAACAGCTTCAATAAAATATGACATACAGGGATTAACTCTGTAAACAATGAATGAAATCCGGTCACACCAACTTGAATAGACACCAGCTTTGGGATTGGATGTAATGACTACACATCAGGGGAAAAAAACAACAAACACTGCAAGTCATGGACGATATCAAGTGAATCCCTCAAATGATTCTCTCTGGTTTAATAGACAATGACCTTCTTCATCCCCAGGCAAGATGGATTAACTCTAAAGACAAACAATATACATGATCACTACATCAATTTTGGCACTACCATTTGATTTTGATCAGGATACTAATTAAGCAGTCATTGTAACAATTGATTACATATAGTTCAGTGGTGTCTATGTTCTCACCATATGGTTGCTCATAGGGATGCTGGGTCCTACACATATATAAGGTGAGGAAGCAGGTTAAGTGCAGGAATTATTATTTAGATTCCTTGTTTCATATACTCAATGTGTTACTCTCCCTCATATGAACCGCAGATAACAACACAGGAGCATAAGAAGCAGGGAACCAGACTTAGAAATAATATACTTGTACTTTAGTCTGGTTTACAACAGAAACTATAATAAATAATAAACAAAATAAGCATACCTACAAAATTTCAGATATTGGTAGCCAGCCTATATTTTTTTTTTAAATGGTATGAATGGTTGTTTTTACAGAAATTAAATAAAGGTTGGTGTAGTTTATCGTTTTGCGATGTGGTCATTCATAGCAGTGTCAAAATGCATATTTTGCAAAAAAAACATTGCGGCCACTGGTCATGCTCTACAGGTGGTTGCTCATAAGTTTTTACTGTATAGAAATAAAAGAATTCCAAAAATACAGAAGCCACTTTGTTTAATATGATATGCCTGAACTTATGACATTACATGATCAGGACAGTGCTGATGTGCTGTTTAAAGCTATACATACATATGTGTGTGTGTGTGTGTGATTTTAATTTTTAACATAACTTTAACAAGTTTTCAGTCATAGCAATATGATGTCAGCAGTGTGGCAGTTTATAGTGATGTCTAGCACTGGGGCATCATGCTGCAGACATGTAACATGATGTCCCACCCATAAAAATTATCCTGACACCAAAGCCAAACAGTCCTAACACTAATCTTTTAATGTTAAGCACCAGCCTTTTTAAGTCTCTGGTATGACTTGGTTCAGGGTTCAAGCCTGTGACCTCCTGCATCTGAAGTTGATATTCTAATCACTAGGCTGCCAGAACAGTTTGCAATGGAGAGAAATCACACAAATGTATTCATTGACAGAAGACTGGAATGAATTAAGAACAGATAAATTGATTCATTGACAAAAAAGTGGAATGGATAAAAAAAAATCAGGCAAATGGATTAATTAACATAAAAGAGCAATGGATAGAAAACAGACAAATGGATTTACTGAGAGATAAACAGTACCATATCTCTTTAGTATTTGCTCACCTTATTAACAGCTGTCAATTTTTTCGGCTTGGTGGTTGAGCTGTCATCTCCATTAGCTGCATACACCTTGTAAGTGAAAACCGGAATTCCAGATGCAAGCAAACCTTTTAAAGGTCGCAACCTCAGTACCTAAACAAAATATCGAAGAGAAATTTGACAGTCTGAAATAATGCATGAATAAAATACTATGTAAAAATAAAGGCTGAAAATACAATTTGTCTCATATGCTACTATAGACCTTTTGAGAGTAGTTCTTGTTACTTAAAGCTCAAAATCAGCATTTGTAAAGCAAGGACTGTTAAGAAAAATTTTTAAATACTTAGTGTGTGTGATTTAGATTTTTAACATAACTTTAAATAATTTTCAGTCATATCGCTATGATGTCTCCAGTGTGGCAGTTTATAGCGATGTCTAGCACTGGGGCATCAATCCGCAAACATGCAACATGATGTCCTACGTTAGTCATATTATTCTGACACCAGGCCGACCAGTCCTAACACTAACCTCTTAATTATGAGCACCTAGCAAGGCAGCTGTTAGTACCACTTTTTAAAACTCTTTCGAATGATTCAGCCAAGTTCGAACCTGCAACCTCCTGCATCAGAGGCGAATGCTCTAACCAATAAACCACCAGGATGGTATTAATTAAATGCTGAAAAAATGAGCTAAAATTCATCATTACAATGATACTTATGTTTGTATACATTTGCTGATTATAATGTTGCTTTGACCTCTGCATTACTTAGTCTAATAACATCTCCATAATAAAGGTAAATCTGTTTCAATGACTAAAGAATATGCTTCTTTGATAAGAGTCTACCTGAGTATATGAAACTCAACAAGACTGTTATTTGTTCAGAAATTATAAATTCATAATATATGCCCTTTGGTCCATACTCATAGCAAACTTAATCTTGTACAGAATATATCCACAATTCTGATTAATTTCAGTATGTCACTGCAGATACAGCTTTTAAACAGAGGCTCTTTAACTTTAAATGGTATCTGAACTTTAAGTTCATCAACCCATGAGGAGCTGAGCTGTGGTGGATCAATGGTTATTGTGCCAGACTTAGATCAAATGGGTGCAGTTTTGAATCCTACCATTGGACCAGATTGGGTCTGTTACCATGGTGTGTCCTTCAGTACTTTACTAAATAAACTACTGTAATTTTCAAATGTCCCACAACTTACCATTAAACAAAAAAAATTACAGAACATACAATGCACGAAAAAATTACTTAAAAAATTATTGTATGGTGTCCCAATAATTACAGCATCTGTCCCAACATACAAAGTAAATGAAATACAAGTGTTGCTGTGCCATACAGCACCAAACCATACCAAAGACATGAGGAGAAAAACTGGCTGTATTGGCAGCCAATATTCTGATTCTTGCATTTCCTGTATAATTCTGGTTTTACTACTATGATACTCTATTTATGTAACAATACTTCCCATGACAGAAAAGTTATTTGCTTGTTTTATAATGTTCAGTATAAACAAGTTTGATTACTGTCTGAATAGCTTTTTGGGATCAAAATATGTGGCAATTCTGCAGAAAACCAAGTTACAGTAGGAGCTGGGTTACACAGGAGGCCTAGTAACAGAGTCATTTGGACAGGTTGCAAAAAGGTCAGGTTACATGGGAAGCCAGGCTATAAAGAGGGTCAATTACAAATATGGTGTGGTTACACTAACACAATGTTCTGGTACAATGGAGTACAGGTTATGAATGGGGCTAGATAACACGTCAGGTTACAGGGGAAGCCAGGTCAATTACAAACATGCTGTGGTTACAAAGTAGGCCAGATTACTTAAGGACAAACTTACAAGAGAAGTCTTGTTACAGTAGAGACCAAGTTATACAGTAGGGCAGGTTAGATAAGAAGCTGGACTGCAGTGGAGGCCACATAACTAAGGGGGTTAGTTACAGAGAAGAACTAGTTACTGAAGGGGCTAAATCAAAGGAAGATAAAAAAAATGGTTGCAGAGGAGGCCTAGTTACTGAGGGGGCCAAATGACAGCAGAAAATGGATTTTAGAGTGGATCTGTTTGAAGAATGGGAGATTTTTGGTTATAGAGGGTCAATTTATGTTAGCTTCACTGTATACAACTTTCTCCTCTATTCTCGATATTTATTTATAGATTAGCTATGTAAAATGTACCAGATTTGTTTACTGTTGAGACACTGTAATCAACAATGTTACCTATAATAATGAGCAATCTATTGTGTAATGACATGCTTTTATTGATTACCTACTTAGTAAAAGAATTTTACCAAATGGACTTTGCAAAAGTGTACAATAGTAGACAAGCAGTTTTCCATATCTGGTGGTAATCTCTCTGCTATTACATACAGTTTTCATTATTTGGTAGCAATGTCTGCTATTACATGCAGTTTTCAGTATTTGGTAGTAATGTCTACCATTACATGCAGTTTTGGTATTTGGTGGTAATGTTTATGCTAGTACATGCAGTTTTCCATATTTGGTGGAACCATCTCTGCTAGTACGCTTGGCTTTTGATATTTGGTGATAATGTCTCTGCCACTCCATGCAGCCTTAGTTGTGATTAGGTTTGCAGCATATGTAATAACTGTTCTAAGTATTTTTTGATTAATATGCATCGGGTTGGTGAACACATCAATTAAATCTATAAGTGTGTTCTTCCCCACCCTACTGTGAATAGTTAAGTGGACACACATGCAATATTTTCTTCAGTTAACTGACTTAAATGGATACTGCATGATACACAGCACAATGTTGACACCAGTCATAGTTACAGCTGTGTTTTACAATACAATGGTCAATAGTTCACAAAAAAATGCATATGAATACATTATATTCATCTGGTATACCTTACCTAGCCAATAATACTTCAATGTCTTCAAAATATTACCTTTCTCACTACTGTTACATAATTCATTGACAAACACAAATATATATTTTTCAGAATTTTCAAAATATGGTTTCAAATTTAGGGTAATATAGTTCAAAGTCATGCATTTTGAAGCCATTAACAAGCTGGTGTTGCTTAATAAATTTAAGAGCCAATATTTAAGATGTGATTGGCTACTACTCAGCCTTTACCAATAATAACCTGCATTGGGGTGATGTGCTGGTCCTAGCCATTGAAACTATACACTTACACTGATCACATGGTTGATATTGTTATGGCAATGCTGTACCTTATGTATGGATGATAATAAGAAACACATGCTTTTCAATATTATGATAACAAAGAATCCCAAACAAATTCCAAGGATCACTTACTTCATAAGATGTACCTTTCATGAATGTGTTAGAGCAATACTTTTTTTTAAAAATATAGATACTATAGTCAACACTCCTTCAAAATCTACATTACCATTCATTACCATGAAGAATTAGTTCATAGATAACATTGCCAAATTCTTGTTTATATAAATATATTAACAATTATTATATATTCATGCAATATTATGCAACTATTTTAGGTAAAGTGTTCTTTTTAGAGTACATGAATGGCAGCCCCTGACCAATTCAGATTGTCTTCCTTAAATAAAACTAAAATACAAGGTATGTAATTTATATTTACCAATGCATCAGGTCATTTCTTAATTCAATGGAGTCATTTTCACTCCACTTCTTAAAGTGTATATAATACTCTTCACCTACCAATAAACATTGTACCATTCTAAACAATTTTGCTTTTGGTTTCCACAACACATGTAACCCAATATTTTTTTAAAAAAACTAACTGCTAAACTTGATATAAAAAATATGGATGTCTCCTACAGCAGTTTTTTTCAAAATGTTTTTAGGTTACAATCACAGGTAAATGAAGGCAAAAACAGTATGAATCAGTAAGGAAAGTGGAAGAAGATCTGCCAGTTTTTAAGACGCAAAATTTAGGCTTCCACGGAGACTTGAATTTAACAATATTAACCATATTTTAAAAAAAACCTCAGTCTTAGTTGCAATGTTTCATAATACTTATCAATAAATTTGAATATAAATTCTAATGTATGAAGATTCCTTAATAAGTATGTTCATATTCAGAAACGTGACAGTTTACTATTGATGCTAAAACACCACAGCAGATGTCATGATTGCCATGGCATACTTTGGATATTTAGATAGTCCTACAATGTAAGACATAACACATATTATGTTGTTGTTGATTGTTGTTGGGCTTAATGCCATTTTTCAGCACACGATAGGCTATTCATGGCGGCCAGTATTAATGGTGGAGGAAGAAACCAGGAAATCACCGGAAAGAACCACCGACCCACAAGAAGCTACTGGCAAGCTTTCTCACATACCCACACATTTCTCACATGTTATGTGTTACATCATAAACTACCAAATAACAGCCTTGTTCTGATGTTGACTGACGTCCAAACTGTCAAGAATATTTCATACACTTGGCATCATATACGGGAGCTTTTCCAAAAATTTAAGTCATGTTAATTTAAGTGGATTTACTTACTCAACTGATATCTTTTTTTGAATAAATTCAAATTCTCGCACAAACAACTGGACACTGTTTCAAGTTCTGTTGAAGTACATCCAGTTGGTTGGCATGTGATGAAAGCAAGGAATGGCAAAAAATTTTAAAAGGATGATAAATATCTGGAACAAAATGATATTAGTTTATTTTCATTCAT
Organism: Potamilus streckersoni; assembly: GCA_016746295.1. Taxonomy (NCBI): domain Eukaryota; kingdom Metazoa; phylum Mollusca; class Bivalvia; order Unionida; family Unionidae; genus Potamilus; species Potamilus streckersoni. The sequence continues at coordinate 1,517,444 of JAEAOA010000858.1, read as the reverse complement.
TTAGTTAAAGAAACATTCTTAAACCAAAGCTGATTTTGGCATTCCTGGTTCCATCTCATTCCAACCAGTTCAATGAAACATGAAAATGAGCCCACTTGCTACAATCAGATTTTGCTTCTGTCAGGATAAAGACAGCAAAGCAAGTTTAATCAATTAAATTTACATTTGTGGAAGTGTCACTATCAGCTACCAAATGTAAGAATGTTACCTCTCATTCTCCTGTCAGTCGACTTGCGAACATGCTAAATAAGGCTGTTATTAAGGTAGTAATATGTAGTACCAGAACAAAAAATGTCATACATCTCCAGTTGTATGACTAGATAAGAGGTCAAAGATAGAACTGGTCGGTCTGGTGTCAGGATAATGTCACTGGGTGGGACATCAAGCTACATGACTACAGCATGATGTCCCAGTACTACATATCACTATAAACTGCCACACTGCTGACATCGTAACGATACGACTGAAAAAAAATGTTAAAGCTACGTTAAATATGTCACAAACACACATTAGGACAGACTTGTTACCTAATTGTTATGCCAAAACTTCATTTCATTAAAATAACTATGATCTTTCCTCTGAGTATACATGATATTCAGTGACAAAATGGCATTCATTTTAATCTGTAAGCAGATTTTATAATTTGCACATTCTCCTGTATTTGTACAAGATGGGCTTGTTTTTTTGTGTTTTTTCGTCATGTCTGACACCTTTTATGCAAGAGTTGTGCTATTTAACCAAAAATCATAATAACAGCTGTTTATATCTCTCTTATAATTTTCGTGCTATTCCAAATTTATGGCCAGTAAAGATGCTTATCAAACTGCTCCAGTGGCCGGTAAATTCACCTTGGCAGCCGCCATACTTGGGCAATGCAGGAAGGGAAATTACTCTTACCGGCGGTGAACACTTGCAGACCTACCCTCCACTATAGTTGCTACATGATATTTTGAAGAGAAAAAAAAGGAAAAAAAAAACATGAACTTTTTCATTTTGTCGTAGACTCGACTATTTCAAATATATTTCGCAGCAGAATTAGGTGAGCAGAACATAAGAAACGAAAAACAAAAAAAAACTGATAAAGAAATTTGTGATAGTGGAATGATATCATCTGAATAGACGAAATAACCAGTCGAGTTGAATTTAAATTATATTAATTAATTATTATATATGGATGAGAGGTGGCAGAAAAAAATGAAACAGCTGGATGGGGAAGGTAGTTTATTGAATTTGTTTATTGGTTCTTTGATTTCGAGGGTGGGGTGGGGGTGGATGGCGTAAGGCAGATATTCGTCTAGATAATGATTATTTAAGGGTAAACAAGAAGCTTCTGATTCTAATGACGTTGAAGACTTCACTGTGCGTCTCACTGATGGCCTCAGACTAATGGAATCAGTACACAATAAAATTAATAAAATCCGGTTCAGTGATACTAGAGTCAGCTTTTGGCATTGTTGGTAAGGATTTAAAGGCAATTGTTTATTCTTTAAAATGTGAGCTTATGGTGTGGTTGTCTGCGTGTATTTCGGCGACAGTGCACATTGAGTAATAAGGTCATGGTGATGATCCGGAAGTGAATTCTGTGTTCCGTTGCCTGGTGTTTTGTTTACAATTCAGTCTCTCAAAAAAAATGCAGGTCAACCCTTGACAAGAACTAAACCGTAAAGTCATCTTTGAAGGTTTTTTTTTAGATTAACATATGATTTGTATTGATTGTCACACAGTGGAAAGTTCAGTACTGAGAAACAAATGTAGAGAATATATAGTGAAATTAATTGTGTACTATGGCCTAATGTCGTTTTATTTGAAGTGATGAAGGGGGGGGGGACATGCATGCAAATAAAAAAAGATGGTATTTATTTGCATTGTGCGGTTTATGCACAACTGTCAAGCTAAACAGTAGGCTTAGACAGATGACCGAGTGAAACGGTCACAATGTGCGCACATCAAGTGTGATCAGTTTGACACGACTGGATATATAACCAGGGCTGGGAAGGGCGAGAGCCGGAAGATTATATCTTCGAAGCCAGGGCATAAACAATAATTTTTAATTTTATAAAAGAAAAATTATGTTTTAACAAGAACTAGGAGAGGCCAGGGTGTTTTTTTTTCCCAGGGCCGGCGAGCGCTCTCTACGGCTCTGTATTTAACATTAGCACGTGTATAAAAATTTGTCATTGGAAGCATATACATCGATTTGTATCGACCGGTTAAGAACAAAAATGTTATATAAAAGTCAATAAAAAAAATCAGTGAGGGTTTTTAATATTATATGAAATCTAATTATTGCAACGTCAGACAAAAAAAAATGGCGGTTGTGTGTGTGTGTGTGTGTGTGTATGTATGTATGTATGTATGTATGTATGTATGTATATATATATATATATATTTATATATATATATATATATATATATATATATATATATATATATATATATATATATATATATATATATATACATATACGTAAAGAAAGGTAGTATAATGCAATGTGCATTTTTAAGGAGTTATGGAAAGCATATGTGGATAAAGTATAAACTATATATTTTTCGCTATTAAATTGCACCCGAATTAGCATATATCGGGTGTGGAATTAAAACATTGATAGAGGAATAAAATATGGAAGTAGCTTGACACCACATATATACACCGAAGCAAACTGCGAATAATGGCTGGACGAAGATGTTCATAAAAATTAAAAATAATAACAATGATGGTGATATCCACAATACGGAAACGGCGAAGCCTTTGCACAGGTCAACATCGCGGTGAAGTTCAGAACGAAAGATAAAGTCAAGATCATTCATTATAGCAACTTCTATGCGTAAGTCACGAGCCTGAAGACATGAATACAAAATTTTCAATGGGCAAACTAATCAATAATTTATTGAGGGAAAGAAAACCTATTTGAAATATCAAAGGTTCATTAGAGCAGTTCCATTTTAGAAGTCGATTTGGATATTCCAAATCCCTTGCATGACTGTCCATTAGCACCAAAGAAATTAAATCCAGATAAAAATGATCTATATCTCCTGCAAGAGAAATAATCGATGATTAAAACGATGCAAGCTTAACTACTAGTATTACTACCCACACTGAGAAACAATGAAAAATAGGTAATTCACTGTCGAAATGTACAGTTTTACGTACAATTAAATTTAAAAATGGAAAAGATATTTGGTATTGTCCGGTTTGAACAGAAACCGTGGGTCAAATCCTTCACTGAACCAAATACAACTTTACATTTGAAAAAAAAGGCAAGAAATAATTTCAAAATAATTTTTCAAACCAATGAATAACAGCATAGTTGCACAGATGTTGAGAATTTGAGGAAATGAACAGCAACATAAAAAGACATATAGAGAGAGATCATACATATTCCAAATGCCAGGAAGATTTATGCGAACAATGTTAGTCTGAAGACAACAATTAACAGAACCCATTTGTAACCAATGTCACTACTGGTATTAAAGTTTCTTTTACTACAATCGGTTGAGCCTCTCAATGACTGATGCTGATTCCTGTGCATTCGTGTTGAGACAGAAAACATTTACAATGTATAATATATATCACCAAGCTATATGATGCTAATTGCTCTTTGGTTTGTCACAAATAATATGAATAAAGAAGTTCTTTGACTTTTGAAGGTTGACCTGAATGCTTTCTCAATCTGAGGGTCTTGTGACGTAAGGTCCAAGTTTGTGTTCACTCAAGACTATATATATATATATATATATATATATATATATATATATATATATATATATATATATATATATATATATATATATATATATATATATATATATAAAGATGTAGTTTCGGAGGTTGGGGCGCATCAACTATCATTACCTTTTTCTAGGTTGTAAAAATACCAAAACTTAAAACAATCTTTATTGGGTCAAAGATAGGAAAGCAGACATTACAATGTTTTGATGTTTACAAGACCGGTCGATCTTTTACTGTCGCTGCTTTACTTGTAAGTCTATCTAGTGAGTGTCAAAACATATTTTCGAGATTATGATATTAGCTATGAATACAAGTGTAGACAAGAAAGAGTGATCTTGTAGGAACGGCTGGGCTATTTGGTACCATTTGACATGGTAGCTAAGGTTCTATATGCATGGCGTTGAAGCAGAATTAAAACAGTAGGTCCACGAAAAGTTTACGTTGAAACGACATGGTTTTAGTACACGATTTCGAACAGTGGACGATGACTTGAACTTGGTTTCAGTAGTCTGTAGAAGAGATGATAGTAGACCACTCGTCCACTCGAACAGTGGACGAGGACATGTACTTGGCTTCGGTGGTCTGTAGAAAAGATGATCGTAGACCACTCGGCCACTTGAACAGTGGACGAGGACTTGTACTTGGTTTCAGTGGTCTGTAAAAAGATGATCGTAGACCACTCAGCCACTAGGGACCTTCAGAAAGTGGGCAAGGACATCGTAAAACAATATCAAGAATTTAGCTTTGTCATCGTTTCCTTCATTTTACAGCCGAGTGAGTGAACAAGGCAGCCTAAATATAAATTTAATATTTTATTAAGAAACGACCAAACAGAACTAAACATGACAAATCAGTTATTTTGTACATAAAAACAAAAGCATAATACAAGCCTACATTTTTAAAAAATTGGGTAATTTTGTTTTTACTCCTTCTTTGGTACATCTGATATATCTCACGTGCATAGATACTGTCCAAATTGTTCATATTATGCAACCCTTTTTAAATTCTGGGTGCATTTGTCTTTTTTTCAAGTAGCCAATTAGTATTAGTTGTAGCGTTGAATTTCATATTAGGTAGTTATAGTTAGTATAAAAATATGTTCCGAATAAATATGTTCACGTTCATAAACGTGAAAACTCATTTGATTGATAAAATGAAAACTCGACTGAACACGATCTCTTATCAGAATTTACTAGACTTCCTTCACATCGGAGATATTCATTCCAGTCAGAATGGTTTACTACTTATTAAAGTGTATCACTTGTTAAAAACATAAAATCAACTTACCGATCAACATCATTCTCATGATCTCCTTCTGTCATAGCTCTCGTCACTGTAGTCACATCCTATGAAAACAGTGATATGTTCTTCTACTAATGGAAATCTCCTCCACCATTCTTAATGACATTTATGTTCTATAATCTAAGTGCTCAAATTTCACTTAATTGACATATTTATATAAGTGATACAACTTTTAATCTTTAAGAAAAACTTTGTTGTTTCACTGTACATAATCTGTTCTGTTTTACATTTAGATCCTAACTGTCAGTAATTATAACACTTACATAGTTTTAAATCTATACGATGTTGTGATTTGTCCAGATATTGATTTGTGCATGAGTTTTATATATTTCTATTTTAATGCCTGCCCTATGACCTGTGATCAATATTAAAGGCCTCAACGGAAAATACTTGAAATGTTTATTCATTTACTGCTTGTGTTTTCCTTAATATCTTTAATATGAAGATGTACTGCAATGTTAATTTATATTGTGTTGTTTCTTTAAAATCTATACTATATAATTTTTTTTTTAAATTTTATTTTATCAAAATTTCTGATAAATCCAGAAAAAAAAATACAATTTATTTTCAGCTAACAACATAAAAGTGAGTTGTATTATGCATCAGTCACGAATAGTGAGATTATAGTTCTTGAACAACCTAACTTTCTAAGTCTCCAAAACTCGTTGATGTTAAATATATACAACTGTGTATCAATTAAAATTACCTAATCCGCTCACTGACCCACATCGCATAAGCTCGTACTTTGATAACATCTTCGGACATAACTAAGCTACAATTTCAAATCAGAAGGCCAGAAAATTAACGTATAATTAGCTCTTCATCTTCTGGTGTTGTACCTATTACAAATGAAGAAGACAAAAGACAAAACATAAGGCTGACAGCTCGCAGCCACCAGTCGTGTGACTCCTGCATCACATGAGCATACAATGGCAAGTCGTGGAATTCTCCCAGGAAAATACTCTCTGCGAGATTTTTTAAGAGGAAACCATTATGGTGAGAAAGAAGCATATCAAAGTATTGTAGTCAATTTTGAGTATGCGCATTTGTTCATAACACCCCGGTTAAAGGAATTCCTAGATGTGTGTGATTACTTGTTTGATTATAGGAACTCGGTGCTCTTGAAAACCCGAAAAAATTAGCCAATTACTAAGAGCAAACGTCACGGAGTGAAGTCTTAGTGAGTTTTCATTATGTCATGGCTTACTTTAGTAAATGCAGATCAAAACCGCATGAGTGTCCCTGTCGTACCATAGTCCTTATTAAAATCTAGTGGTATACATTGGTTGTGCGACTGCAGTGGCAGTATTTACGGTAGGAGACCGGTAAATTACTCAAAGGAATAAATAGAAAGGGACTCGTCAGCTACCGTTTATGTCGCTATAGTGGCAAATGTGATGCAGTTTGACTGGTGAAATATCTTGAAACCATGAATTAACTGGCCTAAGTTGGCGTATTAAAAATAGTTCCCTGTGTTATGGCGATAGTTGTATTGTTTCTACGGGGTGAACTGCTGACGGCACGGAAAGGTGATGAAGAGAAACCACGCGGATGTGTGGTTGATAAATACTTGTAAAGTTGAGATCTGTGGTCTTGCATTTTGATTAGAGTACAATTTATGCATAGAATGGACACGTTGGGCTTTCTAATTTAATACTAATGTTGTATAGAAGTCTTTGGAAATTTTGAGCAAACATAAATTTTAGCAGAATCGCGCCAAGGTTTGACACCGCTCGGTCAAGCAAATACAACCTGGTTTGTAACAATATATTTCCCGGCGATTTTGTTTCAATTCAATAAGTGATTTGGATAAGAATTATTATTATTATTATTATTTATTATTTATTTATTATTATTATTATTATTATTATTATTATTATTATTATTATTATTATTATTATTATTATTATTATTATTATTATTATTATAACTTTGGTTGCTTAAGCGTCGGGGATTGAATCTGCAAAATATGATATTTACACACACTCGCACACACACACACATACATACAATATATATATATATATATATATATATATATATATATATATATATATATATATATATATATATATATATATATATATATGCTGCAATTAAATTGCACGTACAAGAATCTAAGACCACCTTTCATAAAAAAGTATTTAGAAATATATTTAATAGATTATTTATAAATGGCTAAAAAAATACCTAGTATACCACGGCATTAAAATTGACTTTGAAAATATTTTGATTTTCTAGGGTAGGATCATATACTAGAAAAGCAATAACATGACAAAGATTGTAGAAATGGAAGAGGTAAGATGTGAAATAGAAGTATGCCTCCAACCGACGATGAGGGATTTAATACAAGATTTGTCAGTTTAGCTCTTTCTTCGTTATAACTTGGTTTCGACATTGCCTTCATATCCTTTATATTTGCAAAAAGGGAAAAAATATAAATTATATATAACATTATATGAAAAATTTAATAAATCACATGTAACATTTCTAAATTAAATACAGATAAAATTCAAGGCCATAATGTCCAAGACTTTACTTTGGACAACTAAAATGTACACCCAGCTTTTTCAATCTTGCAACCTCTTTCACGTGGACTATTATTGAAAGAGAATTATTTGGACAAATAAAATCTTGTGGGGAAACACATTTCACGTCCACTTGTCCACTTGTCCACATTTGAAACTAATGACATCATCTTCCGTTTTCTTCTTGGAACTTTCTTTTTTGTGCTCATTTATCAACTGTACAACATGCTCCGTAGTTACATTTTGAAACCAGCTGTTGTATTATTCACATTTTCCAACAAATAACAAAAAATAAAAATATCAAAGGAAGTATATCAAGACTTGTCGCAAGCCTCTACAAACTCTGAATCTAATTAGCAGGTGAATTGATCTAATTTAAATCTAATTAGCAGACGAATTGATCTAATATTATGTATTATATCTGATTTTAGAATTAAAAAAGATACCAGTTATTTTGTTTACATTCTCTCTCTCTCTCTCTCTCTCTCTCTCTCTCTCTCTCTCTCTCTCTCTCTCTCTCTCTCTCTCTCTCTCTCTCTCTCTCCACATATAAATACACACACATATATATATATATATATATATATATATATATATATATATATATATATATATATACACATGCCCCCCATATATATATATATATATATATATATATATATATATATATATATATATATATATATATATATATATACTTTTTATGGATGAATAGAGATAAACTGTTTTATTCATATTTTTATTGTTATGTACAAACACATCAACTGAAATCATATAAATATATATATATATATATATATATATATATATATATATATATATATATATATATATATATATATAAACGTGTTGGTGTTGTTTATTATATATATATAGGCCTATGTACCACCAAAATAGCTATTAAATGAACACATGGATTTTCTCGCCATCCCCCATTGCGTTTGAAATATGATATGCTTTTAAAGAAAAGCTTTAGGGATTCTTCAGGTTATATCGTGAGTTGTCAAGTGAAATAAACATACCTCCCTTTTTCGTCATACTCGCTTAAAAATCATGTACAGGCGGCTCAAGGTCTACGTTGTTTGCTCTAGAGTACTCCAAACAATGGCCATATATCAGCACATATGCGACGCTAGATCTGGGTCTATGCAATTTCCAGCAACTTATAAACGTATATGGATGGCATTATTCTGCAATGACTGTAAGAACGCAATTGTTGCCTAGGAAACAATTTTTCTAAATTTAAAGATGCCTAGGTACTATATATTGTCGTAAAGTATACAGCCAGATTAGGCTTTGCATGACCCTAAGCAAAGAAAATATTAACTTGCCATCCCCTTTACAGAAGGTGAACTAAAAAATTAACAAATATTAAAAGCTGACAAGTTGGGGGAAAATACCAGTGTTGCTATCCATCATTCCAAATCAAAATATTCGTGCAAGCAGATGGAAAGAATGATATACAATTCATTTGATTGTATCATCAACAATTATTCTGAATTTTGTATGCTGCCCCTTTTGGGTTGGTGCCCTAAAATACGTGCTAAGTGTGTTTGATGGATAATCCGACCGTGCTTGGGGTGTATCAAACATTTGCCATATATACTCTAGTAGTTGTCATCAGGTATAGAGTGTGCTGGGATACATTAAACGTTTGTTCTATATACTCATTTTTTTTTCAGAAACATTTCATCATTTGTAGACTGATGAAAGAAGTACGAGACAAGGACGTCGTTTGTAGACTGATGGAATAAATACGAGACAAGGACGTGGTTTGTAGACTGATGGAATAAGTACGAGACAAGGACGTCGTAGGGCTATATCACACGGCGTTACGCAAAGTGGGCATGCCTGCGGAAGAGCCTCAGAAAACCCCACGTGTAGTCTTATATAGACGATTTGGACTCCTTTAGATATACATTTGGAAGTAAATGCAGGAAAATGAGGTGTTATAAAAAGGTAAAAGAAGGCACCCTATGGTCATAGCAATATAATAAAAATTGATATAAAGTGCAGACGAGACAACACATATATGCATCTCAAAACAATAGGTCTTTTGTAAATAAATAACTTAGCATACACCTTTAATTCTAGCCCTCAAAAAATAGAAATTAAAAAGTTTTAAAAAAAATTAATTAAAAATATATAAATGAATGGAAAAAGAAAATAAATTATATGCATAAAACAGAATGAATGAAGAGTGAAAGAAGAAGGTGAGGGTATAGCAGTAAGAATCGGATGCATATAATAAAGGTAGACAACTGGGGAATAATATGGTCTATATGGTTGTCCTTACAATAATATTTTATCGCAATATACAATAGCAAACATATGGCACTCATAGGACTTAGGGGACCTCTAGCCAAAGTCACAAACTGAAATAATGAGAATGATTTCGATACGGCAAATGGAGCCCTATCGGGAGAATAAACCTTTATATACACTAGGGAAGATAAATACCCCATCCAAAAATTCAAAATATAATTTTTTTAACATACCAACGTAGCAGGGGGAAAACAAAAACACATAAAACGCGTTTTAGATAAAAAAAATTTAGGTCAAGTTGGGAGAAGGCATCTCTCTGGTGCTCCCCCCCCCCGATGAAAGTTTGGATTCGATTGGCTTTAATATTTTTTTTTCTGCGAGGTGATTCTTTTGTGACCATTTCCACAAATCTATTCCTGGCAAATGAACTAGGTTTTTATATATATTATTTGATTTTGGTCTAATTTTCGCCATACATACATAACATTTGCAACAGGTAATAACATTACATGGCGATATTGATTAGTTGCTGGTAATTTTAATTAGATTCAGGTATAGAGTTGTTTGACACATAAACTGTGTATGACTGGCAAATCTATATACTATATGAACATTGTTCATATATTTATTTCATTTTGAAAGTAATACTGAACCACGTAGTGCTAATTCTTCGAAAAATATTATTAGCGGTACCTGGAAATTTAAATTATCTGGAGTTAATAGCATGTCTCAATTACAATTAATTAATTTTATAAGAAAATAACCTTAGCTACTGATATCAATGGGTTGGATCAAGCAATTAAAATTCCTTATGCTCAAGAAGCTATTAGCACAATATAACACGGCCTACCTAGAGGAAAAATAATGAGTAGCAAAACACCATACGAAACTTTAGTTTGTATAATACCAATTACAATTTTCCTAAAGTTTTCAATAATGAAATATTTCCATATATGGGCTTTTAGTGTTGTAACTCCAGTATACAGAATATCCCCAATGTGACGTAAACAACTTTAATGGAATCGCAACACTGTACATGGGGAAACAATTTACCGTCGTCGTAAATAACGGGGATTTTACTTCATTGGATCATGACTACAATTGAGCAGTGCTTGGGGTGGAGCTTTCTAAAGGTTGGAAGCATTGTGGGTAATCTGTTTATTCTAAAAGCTTTAAGTGACAAATATAGTAATAACGACCAAACATTTTATTTATAATTCAAGCATTCTTTAAAGAAAAACCCCACACTGACATGGCATAGTTGTAATGGACAACTATTATAAATCACTGCGAGTGAACATGAGTGGAAAAATTTACTCCTATTGTCAAAATTAGGTATAATTAGACACCAAATAACTTTCCTTTAAATAGGTCCATCCCAGACAACTTTGGGACTAATGTTCGGTATTTTAATGAATTTGTACACCAGCCAAATGACCTAGTGAACCAATGTAGAGCTCTCCTTATACAAAATCCTCAAGTCCTCAAAATACTCTAGGAAATAGCCACATACATGAGTTCAGTAAAAAAAAAATATAATAATATGTATCTTCCCCATATAAGAATCTGAGCACTGGCTTTGGAGACAGAGCTAAATAAAAAGAACAGAACAAAAAGACTAATCTACAAATAGACCATAAAAACCACTTGACAATAAACATTCTCAGACCTAAACGGGCACCTGCTAATAAAGAACAAAGTAAAATCTACAGAAACTTACTATACATATTTCTTTGGAAATTACTACACAGAATTTAGCACAATAGGTATGGGTAATTTATGCATGAAATGTACTTTGCTAGAGGCACAAGCAACAAACAAATATATAAAAGCCAACCTATTAAAATTAGTTTTCATTAGCAAAATCTCTATTACACAGATGTGTGTATATACAACAACCATGTATGATATACTATCTTTTTACGATAGAGGCAATTTAACTTCAATTGACCACAATATCACAAATATGAATATAAATAAAAGATTACTTTGATCTTTACAGTCGGCAATACATGGACGAATATATATATATATATATATATATATATATATATATATATATATATATATATATATATATATATATATATATATATATATATATATATATATGGAATACAACTCAATATGATAATATCAATTATTTTGGAGAGTTTTTTTTAAACGTCAGGTTTGTCAGAACTTAGTAATTTTTTTAAATTTTGGTACTTTTACGTCACTGCTGACGTGATTGGTAGTAGTGTCTATATTTGTTCTCAGAAATAGATGCTTTAAAGGGGAGAAAGACAGTCATAAAATACCAGCAATAATTGCACAATCATTCATATCTGTCCAAAATATACCCCCTCCTATCATTGGTTGCATATTTAAAAGTGTAATAAATTTGTCATATTTTTTATGATTCTTGTAGTAATAGTTTTTAAGTAAATTAACTTTTAAATACAAAGATTTTTGTTTGTAAATGAATACTTAAAGTTTATCCATATTGGTCTTTGCACCATGGATTTTGGTCATTTTTGGGGGGTTCGGGTGGAGGCACCAGACAGACTTACCCCCTTACGTAGCCAAAATATAAAAAGTTTTTATGTTTTCGTGTATCTCCCTTTGAAGTATTGCAAGTATTTATAGTTTAAAGATGAATTTTGATCCCAAATTTGGAGTGAGGTGTTTCTTATCGTTTGTGTTATCTAAGAGACAATGACTTAGCCTTATTCCACACTCTCCAACATTTAAAAACAATATATAAATTCCAAAACAATATTATAATTGTGAAAGCTTATTGTGTGTCCATTTTTTGTGTCTGGAATCCATTTGCATAAAAAGTATATCCCTTGTGTTCGTGTATTGTGTCTATTTTCTGCACGTCTTTTTTTCGGACGTTTTTCAACCGGCCTTCTAACTTTGCGTAGCGCTTTGTGGTATAGCCCGGTGGAGTTTCTGTATTCTGCTTCATTTATGTGCAGATACCTGTCTCTGTATATTACCTATACAAATAATTTGTATACACTTACAATTTTTTTTTCTCGAAATTTAAGAGGAAAATTATTTATCTAAATATTAGTACTAGGATATTCCAGTTATGTAGAGTTGATTAGTAAGAAAATTATTTAAAAGGAAGAGAAGATGGAAAAAAAGAAGGAAAAATGAAAAAAGAAAACTTGAAATAAAAGAATTTACAAGGGAAATATATGCTTCTATGATAACTTAAAGTATTGGTTAGATTCCAAAAATGTCAAAAAAAATAAAATATTTAAAATGGGACAGGTTCTTTGCATATAATATTTGACCAAATTTTGAAACATTAGCATCCAAATTTGAACAAGTTAAACCATATGTTGAGTTGTAAAGCTGACGTTAATCACCCGTAACATAAGTGACAAAATTGATTTATTGCACCGATCCGGACAAACGTTGTGGTTGAGGTGTGTGAAAAATTTCAATGGGCCCTCCACGGGTGACCAAAGCAAGAATTTCTTTACTAAAAGTGTGCAAAATACGTGCGAAAGACTAAAAGATGGTCAAATTTAAAGTGAAAAGAAATTGTAATGTTGGGGTGGGTACAATTTTTTTTTTTATCCGTGGGGGTAGGGTTTATGGATACAACGGAACCCCCACCCCAAATTTGAATAGATCACCACTGTTGTGTGAAGACAAATATCAATGTGCTGGCTTGTACAATTGTAGGGACTGTTTAAAAATCTCTCGAAATATTTTGAACTTTGTAAATATTTGGTGAAGATATGTAAACTAATACAAACAAATAATGTTTGTTCTTATGTCAACTGATTAATATTTTTATCTATATGTAATATTAATAATGTATTCTAGGTAACCATAGGCTTTACAGCGTATATATTTCTGATGTGCTCCTTTTATATAAGATGACCTCATTACATAATGTATTGACCAAATGGGGACACAAATCTTAAAAAAACTAAACTATTAAAAACAAACAACTTTTGTTATGACTCTTATATGCAAGTATAAGCACGTGTCTAAATTGACGTGGCTTGTTTCTAGTCTGGTCCCCTGCTTAGTAATCTTCCTGCGATGCACTCTGCTAATACTAAGCAGGGGACCAGACTAGCTTGTTTCGAGTCGCATACACTCCATAATGTGCCTCCTTTACATACGAAATCAATTCCTGTCTGTAGTAACATTGCGCAATCTGGCGCAACGGCGATTTGCCACGAAGGCCAGACGGCTACTGCAATCAATCTTACGTAATCGTTTTAACTGGAATGGAACCTGCTTAAGCACGTCGATATTCGTCAGATGTCAGATCCCGGGAGATATACTAATATATTCTGATAGATCATTGTATATTTCTGGGTGATTGACCAGTCGCCTACGGCATTAGCGTGCTTCGTTGTTATTTTCTATTTCCTTTCCTATTTAAATGTTTTCACACCTCTCTCTCTCTCTCTCTCTCTCTCTCTCTCTCTCTCTCTCTCTCTCTCTCTCTCTCTCTCTCTCTCTCTCTCTCTCTCCAGCACAATTGCGTGATTGTGTCGTTTTAGTGGCAATTGATTCATTTAACTATCTTATTATCTCTTTTTTTCAATTGCTGACCATAATCAGACAATAAAACGATAAAAAAAGAAATCTCTAGGTGATTGTTTTGTAAACAAGTTATTCCAATCTGATTTATTTCTCTCCAACTATTTTAAACATACCAATTGTTTTTACAGCAATAAACTGATACGCAAATCATAATGTATGCAACGAGCCTTGGTAACATGGTGGTGGTTAGCTTGGTTGACAACCGACCAAAACGACCCAAGTTCGACTCCCACTATAAAATCAGCCTTGGTGGGTTAATTTACTTTTATTAGGAAACATGATTCCTTAAGGCAATATGGCTAATTGTTAAAGTTTTATGTCATAATCCTTGTTTTGATTTTTTTGTCTTATAATTTGTATTTGTGTGTAATATAGCAACAAAAGGACATACAATACAATAAATTTATACGGAGTTCTCCTATGGCTACTTTCCCCCATCCCCCATTCTCTCTCTCTCTCTCTCTCTCTCTCTCTCTCTCTCTCTCTCTCTCTCTCTCTCTCTCTCTCTCTCTCTCGCAATTCCATGCCTTAAAAATAACATTTTTACAAAAACGGACTACTGTTCACTTAGTACTGACCAGTCTTAATTCAAATATATGTACAAATTAGATGTATATTTTTTTCGAGGTGGGGGCACCAGACAGATGCCTCCTCCCTTAATTGCCGAAAAAAGTTTTTTAATGTGTTGGTGTGCCCCATAAGGCCTGCCGTGTCATGTGTTTATATACACAAGAGCTCTGAGCAAAAATCGATTTAAATATGTTTCCAAAGTAATATATTTCTTACTGTTGAGGAATCCATGATAAAATGTTCTTCATCCGACCAGAGACTTTTGTCAGAGGCGAATTGCCTTCCCGTGCTTTTTTTGGTGATCTTTGCCCAAAGATCTCCTAGGTCTTGTGCTTGCCGTATGTGCATTTGCTATATAGTTTATGTGCTACAGATATTCTTCTACGGATCGCAATGCCAAAATGACTCCAGGTTGTCCATTCGTTATTTAATTTTTAAATACGCAATAATGGGGGAAAATTTGTTTTGTTTTGCAAAAAGTTTTTATCTTTAATAAAACTCTATCCTATGACGTGTGTGTGAATGAATTTTCGAAGGGTTGTTAAAAAAAGCGTTAACCTTATGTCTCTGCAAAAAAGTTTCGTCGAAGACAAAAGTTGCCATAACCTATAAAACATAAAAAGATAATACATTTTATTTTGTCAATGCCTTTTTTTTTACCAATGCGCAAACTTGATGAACACCAGAAAAGGTGAGGAGACAACAATTTCCTATAACACTTTAAAATAAAATAACCTAATGTTAGCGGGAGTAATTCAAAGGTGAGTACTGTTCCAACCACGTTTAGGATGGTAACAACCATGACCTTTTTAAATCCTTAAGCAATCACGCCTGTTCTTTTCGTGACAGGTAACCAACCCGTAAAGTGTGATCAAGGTGTATTCAGTAAAACAGCATTGATTACTTAAAATCTTGTTTCCTTTTCTCAGAAAAAAAAATAAAAATAACAGAATTTCAAGTAAATCTGGTTTTCACTCCTTCACAACTATGGGGATGTGTTGATGGTCAGATCTCCACCATCTTCATACAGAATCAATTACATCTTGCAAGGCGTTTTAGTGACAACCCAATGCAGCCATTTGTGAAGAGGAGTGATAACAAGATTTTCATTACTATATTGGTCTGGTGACTACTCTTGTTTCCATTCAAACCAAATACATGTTATAGTACTTCAATGGAAACCTATGTAGCCATATACAATTTATCAAAATAGCTGTCAAAGGCACCATTTTGGAGGGTGGATCAACATAATTTTAACATTGCAAAAGATAAGTTTTCAAACACGTGTGTATAGTAGATTTGCTTATATTATATCCACTTAAGCAATTCAAGGTCATCACACTAGAAAATGAAATACAATTTCAATTGTTTGAATGAATAAAGAAAATGTAAAAGAACTTTACACAGTTATGTATCATAACTAGTGAGCGAGGTTGTAGCTAATGCCATGCATCATACATCAATGTCAAGGTCACAGATTGGGAATATATAACTGAGTGGCTTCAATTCTTGTATTGATATAACTTATAAAATCAATGAAGTGAATTTCAAAATACTGCCATAAATATATCTTGACTGCCTCAATGTCAAGGTCTCAATAATACATAATGAAAGTCAGTGCCCAAAGTAATTATCCTCATTATCACCCCTACAGATATATTGATGTTACACCTTATATAATTAAATTCCTTGAATCAATTTAATTCTAATTTAAGATTTTAATTAACTATTGGAGTTGAATAAAGGGTGCAATTCTAGTGATTCTAGATTGGTCTTATTTAAAGGACACCACCCACAAATGACCATTCTAACATTTTGGACCCTACTCATAATTAAGCCACACAATTGTTTGGTCATTATATTTTGGTCATTTCATTTTCTCCAGTGTGGTCACACTCTATAGCACAAGGCAAAAGGGGTGACGATGCATATCTCATAGACTTGCCAAAAGCTTATAATTTAAAGACTTCCCCCAGGTATGTTTAACCCTAATGCTTGGCCTATATTAGAAATTAGGACAAAAATATGTAGCCTAGACCCTATTTAAAGAGAATTGATAGCAACAACAACTGGCTTTGGTGATTATCCTCCAGCACTTGTCAAAGACCTGATCCAACTTTACCTTCAGAATTGTCTGGAGAGCTTGTTAAATAGGGGATTTCT
Organism: Potamilus streckersoni; assembly: GCA_016746295.1. NCBI lineage: Eukaryota > Metazoa > Mollusca > Bivalvia > Unionida > Unionidae > Potamilus > Potamilus streckersoni. The sequence continues at coordinate 1,500,323 of JAEAOA010000858.1, read as the reverse complement.
ACTTGGAACCTTGCTGGCTTCCTTGTGGTCTATAATTAATTGGAAGCATGGGATTAATATGGTGTTTCTGGAAATTTCTGTAAAAGTGTTTCTTAACCCATGGGACACACCATCAAAAAACTGGATTGCCATGCTGTTTGAGTATATTTCCATAACAGTTTGATATTTCCTACCCAAGTTTTTCTTTTTCTTTCATGGGTGGAGAGGCTAACACCACAAACCTAATCTGGGTCAATGCCCCCAATAGATAAGATCCACTTTTCTATAGCATATTTCTGTACATTTTTTTTCCAATAAATAATCTGTGAGAAAACTACTCAAGAGTTGAAAAAACAACACTAAAATTGAAGCAACAAAAAAGCTAGTACCATAATTAACACAAACTCATTAGTATACCAAAGTCAGGACTGTCCCAGTCAAGATAGTTTGTACAGACATTGGTATACCAAATTTCTGATCAAATTTACACACAGACAATTATCCAGATCAAAGTGGGAACTCTTATGTCACCCACAAAAGAAATTGAGCATAAAAGCCAAAATAGCTGGTTCCATTTCTCTATGTTGGAATCATTATCACCTGGAAACTTATTGAAGTTTCCAGTTTCCCCTTACATTGGTCAGCAGAAAGGTGTTGGTCTAAATGCCTACAAGAAACAACAAAGAATAACATATTCAAAGTGACTATTTAATAGTTTTTCTTGCTTATCATTTCAAATTCACAAAAACCAAATCTAATCACACTGATTCCCATTTAAAATGATATTGAAAAACACACCATTAACTTAATGTCTGCTATGATTGCATATATCCATTAATTTGTTGTTTGTTACAATGGCATGCTGCTGAAAATGGACTCTCATTGTACAATAATCCTTGTTTTCACATTAAAGCCAGGATTTACCATGTTCCATAAAAAATAAATGCTTGTTACTTTGAAATGCATTTTTGCATCGTAATTATGTGAAGAACATCAATTGAGTAGCAGGTCTGTCTTTGACATCATGGTATAACGAAAAGTATCAAAGTATGGGATGATAAAATATGTTTTACAAAAAGAAGTGTAATTGGAAATTTATTGCATCATCTCACTATTATTTGGATGGCTTTTACTCCTTATGACAGCGATAAGTATGAAAAGTCTGACTCCACATGTAAAATAATCTAACACTGGAAATGATAAATATGTTCCTTCTTTTGCATCACCATGAAGATCTTGTCACTCCAGAGAGAAAATTATAGTCTGCATGGTGTCGGAAAACCATTCGAGCCAAACGCCATGGTCTTTTAACTGCTCTTGGTCTTGAGGTGATTACACATCTATTATGAATTCGTGTTGGACAACTCTCACGTGGAAGTGCTGCAATTTCTTTATCAGCTATTTCCTGAGAAAGAAAACAAAATTATTGATATAGGTTTCACCACTATCTGTACACAAGCTTCAAGGAGGCTTTAAAATTATGCACTGAAGGGTTGTTTAACAAGTTTCATATTAGAATCATAAACGGCAGAAATGAATTGTAGATCAAGGTCGTTCTACACATTGGAGGTCAAAGATCATTTGAAGATTGAATGGAGTAGGTCTCTTTTTCTGTTAATAAGTCCAATCAAGTCTTGTGATGTGATTATGATTTTTAACGTTGCTTTAACAATTTTTCAGTCATATCACTACGATGTTGGCTGTGTGGCAGTTTATAGTAATGTCTAGCACTGAGGCATCATGCCGAAGAATTGTAGCATGATGTCCCACCCAGTCACATTATCCTGACACTAGGCCTACCAGTCCTAACAATAACCTTTTAATGCTGAGCGTCAAGTGAGGCAGCTGTTGGTGCCATTTTTGTAAGTCGTTGGTATGACTCAACCGGAGATCAATGCCATGACCTAACATATCCAAAGCGGATGTTCTAACCACTAGGCTATCTGAGCGGTTCAATCAAGTCTTAAAGATATGCAGGAGATAGTCCTTGGTAAATTTTAAATAACTAGTTTATGCTTGTAACAGTGAGGGTTTAAGCCTTCCCAGCTAGTTTGAGATAATTGTGAAGGAGATGCACTTTTGTAGGCACCTACTCTTATTCTCATCACCCAAACTATTTTTTTTCTAGGAGGTCTTTATCATGCATTTTACAAATGTTCTAAATGTGACTGGCACAGTGAATATTCTGGGTGGATATTGAACCCACAACCCTTGGAATACCAGTCTGATGCTTTAACAAGTGACCATGGCTCAATGGTAGAGACACAGTAACACTATACACATGTCAACATTCTTGATGTTGTTGTTGTAGAGTTTAACACCATTTTTTTCAGCACAAGATAGGCTATACATGGCGGCCAGTATTAATGGTGGAGGAAGAACACTGGAAAACCCAGGGAAGAACCACCGACCCACAAGAAGCTACTGGCATTCTTGTGTACAGACAATGATGATGATGGCTGTATAGCTCCCCTCTACTTTGCAAACATGAGCTGAAAATCAAGAAACAAGAACCAGAATCAGCACAAAATGTCTTTTCACAATAATGTATTGCACAGAATTATGACACAGTATCCATATATATGCTATCAACTTTTCTGCACACAACTTAACATGGACACACATGTAATTCGGATCAGATAATAGTAATAGATTGACATGCACCCAATGTGAACAGGAGTTATCAATGCTTAAATTTATCAAACTAATTAAACAATTCTCTAATAGACTGAATTTAACAAAAAATATTCTTATTTGACAACATGATAATAGAAGTGTAACGATTACCAGCTTTCTAATTACTGATCTTAGCTCATCACTGGCCATCACAGTTCCCTCAGTTTTTTCCATCCATATGTGCTATATCAGCTGGGTCAGTTATGCTAGCCACAGTTTGAAGCACCAATTATGAAGGTGCTCAGCATTATGTGAAAAAATCAGAAAACAATTCAAAACAAAGCATGCTTCCAATCAAGAATGCTGTCATTATTTGAATTAAAGACATTTTTCTGGTGTTTCTTCTTTGGATAACCAAAAACCATAATACATCTGCATAACAGTAAACCAAATCTATCACCAGCAAAGTGTGATCTACCAACAGTTTCCAAGTGACTATTACACCAAAATCATTTTTTAAAGGATGTTTTGCTAAATCAATCACCAGCTTGACAGGACCATGAATCAGGTGGACAGTGAAAAATTTGCCCATGGGCAAGGAGCAAGTAGAGAAAAATTTGCCCATAGGCAAGGAGCAAGTAGAGAAAAATTTGCCCAAGGGCAAGGAGCAAGTAGAGAAAAATTTGCCCATGAGCATGGGGTAAGTAGAAAGCTGGTTATATAATACCTACATATACAACTTGTATAATGCTGACATTTTGCATCAAAATTTGTATGAAATTATTACAATGAATCACAATCACATTTTGCAAAACAAAAAAAACTTGGGGTTGAAAGAAAAAGATGTAAAAATTAAAATGGAAAATACTTTCTTTTGGAGAAGTTTATTTTTTACACCACCACAATAAGTGTCACTAAACAAATATGTTTCTTACTGCTAGCTGAACATCCGGCATTAACCAGTCTGAAACAACTGGGTGATAGCATTAAGTAGCTTGATATGCATGGTTGACTCACATAGGATATTTTGTAAACATTAACACCTGGCTGGAATGACTGCCAACAGACCTGTATGCAACACAGCAAGTTTTATTCTTACTTTCCACCTGGCCATATTCCTTATAAGCACAAAAAAACCTAGTCAATGTACTTAATAATTTTAAGTGCTACTAGTACCAAGAATTAATTACTTACCAATTAATTATTTACTAGTACCAATAATTAATTAATTGTTTACTGTGGAAAACTGAATGCATTTTCAGTAACTTGTCAGTTTTCAAGAACTACTCTCAGTATCAGGTGTTCTATTACCAGCTGCTAATTTAAATACAAGAAATAAAAAAAAACAAGATCAATAAAGATAAATAAATGTAAAATGCAAATCATAATGTCATTGCAACTGGAGAGAAATATTACAAACAATGCAGTTCAGCTGCTGTACTTTCTTTTCCTGCTGCAGCTTTAGTAATTTCACTTGGACTTCTTTTTCTTTTGAGTCTATTGTGTTGAGACATTATTGTAATTGTATTGTAAGTCATAATCTACTGTATTGCAAGTCATTACATTATTGTAAGTCATCAGAGAACTATTCTGGTTGATCCTTTTGTTCAAATGATCACTTTGCCTTATCAGTGAGAGGTTTATTTACTCCTTTTTCTTGTCAGTGAGAGGTTTATATACCCTTTTGTCTTGTGAGTGAGAAGGTTATATACTCCTTTGTCTTGTCAGTGAGATGTTTATATACCTCTTTTCCTTGTCAGTGAGAGGTTTATATACCCCTTTGTCTTGTCTGTGAGAGGTTTATATACCCCCTTTGTTGTAGTTGAAGACAGTATTGCTACAAGTTAGGTCATGTGACAATTTTACTGTCATGACCTATTGTTGCAGAATCCAGGTTTTGAATTAAACCATTGTCTTGCAGTGGTGATTCAGCTAAAGGACAGATAAATCATAGGTACTGTATGTTTTTAATGTGGGATATGAACAAAGAAATAACTAGAAAACTCTTACAAATGTTTTGTTTTAATTTACAGATGAATAGTTATATATATATATATATATATATATATATATATATATATATATATATATATATATATATATATATATATATATATATATATATAGGCAAAGTTAGTCTCTGTAACACTATATATAGTAATGCCATGATAAATGATCTTAAGTCACTGCCTGTTTATAAGATTGTCTATAGGGTTGACATAAGGATGGTGTACCATTCCATCAGACTATCTCAGTTTCACATGGCTTCTTATTGTATTCTGTATAAACCAAGTTGACTAATGGGTTGGTATATTTAGAACATTTGTTTTTTCTTGTGGTTCAAGAGATATTTTATTCTGAAGATTCTAATGCATATACTGTATGACTGATACCAATGGGTGTAATTTGGATTATGTCACAGTATTTATAGGCCATCTTAGAATTATGTTTCACAATAGACACATAAGTAATCCATTTTGATGTATAGAGGTTAGGTAGCAGGGTGAGGGAATCCTGGTTTATGAGGCAATAAAAAGCATGGGCAGCATGCTGAGGAGTGTTTACTCAGAAGAGCAAAATATTCCAGCAATGTTGGGCCAGAAGAGATAAGTTCACATGGGAGGATAAATTAAGTAAAAATGTCTGGACTCCCACTTAAACTGTGATGTTAATCCCTAGTGGTTGCACTTTTTGTAAATGATCTCAAATAAAAACTCTTGTATAAGCTTATTGGGCTCCCAGTGGCTTGGGGATTTATCTGATTTGTTTCTCACACTCTGAATGCTGCCTATGCAAGGGCTTGTTGGGTTACATGTACTGGCTGAAAGCTTCAGACATATCTCTTGGAGAATTAAACTTGAGGAAAAGGATAATTATAAGTCAATAAAAACTTCTATTCCATGAAGCAGTGTTTGTAGAGCAAAACAACTGGTTGTGTGGATTTGTTCCAAAATGGAACCAATATACTTGCTGATAAACACCCAGTGTACATAACCTATATGGACACTTCAATTTGAAGTTGAAAGTATTTAATTTACCTAAAACATTTTATTACAATCCAAATTACTGACGATACAAATACTGTGCAATACTAGTTAAAGAAATAAAGTCCGTAATAATATTTCTGTTTCAAAAGTACGTCACATCATGACATATTAAATAAAACTGTTTATTTTGGTAATGAAACTTTTGGTACTTAAGAAAATTAGTGAAATTATGAAATTTTGGAAGCCATACCATAATCTCATTAAATCTGGATCCATGTTATAACAAAGTGTATTACAGATTATAGCAGGGTTTCAGTGATTTTCTAGCATATAAAACTAAAAATTAAATTAAATTAAATTAAATTAGTAAATTAAAGTATTAAAAAAATAAAAGCGGATCTGAAGATCTGATGATGATTATTTACTATTATTTAAAATTATTATTATTTATTTATTACTTAAAATTATTATTAATTATTATTTATTTATTATTTAAAATTATTTAAACTTTGAATTAAGCTGATAGAAATACAGCTTTTAAAAACAAGAAAGTGAATCAAAAAATTTCGTACATATTCATACTCTTCATCCACAATGCTCAGTTCCCAAATGCAAAGATATAAGACTTCATCCGATTGGTTGATAAAAATTAGTGATTATAGTCATATTCATCTGAAGGAAGGACTTGTCATCATTGGGTCAGAGTTGTATTTTGGAAAAATAAATAATTCCAAATTGATGGACTGTAGTGTTCTAGTGGCTAAAGTAGTGGGAGGTCGCAGGTTAGAATCATGGCTGAGTCATACCAAAGACTTATAAAAATGGTACTAGCAGCTTCCTAGCTTGGTACTCAGAATTAAGAGGCTAGTGTCAGGATTGGTTGTCCTGGTGTCAGGATAATGTGAAAGGGTGGGACATCATCCTACATGCCCCGGTGCTAGATATCACTTTTAACTGCCACACTGCAGACAATTTAGTGATTTGATTGAAACAATATTAAAGCTAAATTAAAAATCCAAATCACAGACATGGATGGATGAACAACTGTGTAACATAATGCTTGTGTGATCGATTTGTTTATGCAACAAATATATTGACAATTTAGTTTGTTCTAATTCAAATTTTAAATCCATTTATATGATGTATCCTTAAATTAATTATAGGTCACATCTTGCTACAACAATAGTTCAGATGATCCGATTCACAATATCCCATATGTTAATTCACAATATCCCATAATATGCTAATTCACAATATCCCATAATATGTTAATGCCTTGCATCTTATGACATAAATAATGGAAGTTAAGGACATATTCAGACCACAATTTGTTAATCTCCATGATTTGTGTCTAAATCAGAGGTTGTCAAATGGGAAAAAAAAATAAAGAGATTAAAATGAAGGTAAAACTTTTAATTGAAGAGACAGAACTCTGTGTGGTACTGAGTGCTACCTTTGCAAGCCAACAAGTTCTTTGGCTATGTGAACTGGCAGAAAACTTATGGTAAACGGGTACCCAATGGCTCATAAAAATTCAAAACAAACCAAACATCAAACTTAGTATGCTAAACAAACCTGAAGTTCTTTTGGCAGAATAGTATTTTTACGAATGGCATTCAGTCTCATTCTAATGGGGAAATATTCTGCTGACAATTTCCGTCTCTTCAAGTCCCTCCACATCATATGGTCATAACGTGTTCGGATTTGTGTATTCTGAACAAGAGGAGATGCGTCGGGCTGCAGGAGAGACCAAGAGTTCATTCTTGTCACCTAAAAATTAAAAACTATCGTTTAAGAACAGAATTCTATATATTTATATGAAAGCATCTGTGACCTTATCTTTTTACACTATTTAAATTACTCTCAGCAGTCTGAAAACCTGTGAGTATTTCATCATATTTACATCCATACAAGATTTTTTTTTTTTGGTAAACATTAGGTGTAGTCTATAGAACATAGGCTATAAAATTGCTTTTGCAGCTACTGCAAGCAGATTTGATGTAATTTTTCATTATCAGAAGCAAAAATAAATGATTTTAGAAAATAAATATATTTCAAAATATAAAGAGATTCACATATGACCTGATAATAAATATGAAGAGAGAAAATATTCCAAGCATGTTAAATTTGATACAGACACTAAAATTCCATTTGCCAATTTGAAATAGAATGCTTTGAAAATATATATATATATATATATATATATATATATATATATATATATATATATATATATATATATATATATATTTGGTTTTAAACAAATGGTATTTTCTTCAGCCTTTTTATATATTTTTAAAGCATTTATCTTACTAGTATGCCCATGATGATCCACCAATTTTGTCTTACAGTGAAGGGGCTTTAATATACACCCTCAAGTTGTTAGATCTATTTTCATTGTGTTCTTGCTTCAAGATAAATTGTGAGAAAACAGAAGCTTGAAATTTATTATATAACCATTTAAACTAAGGAAGTCACATGAAGAAGGATTAAAGAAACACTTAAAACTTTATTTTTATTTATTTCAAGCATGCACATTAAAGAGTAGTTTTGTTTTGGTGCAAAAGCTGATAGAGTTATTTTTGTCCATTGTTCTGTCTTGTCTAATTATGGGCTTTTGGAAAATGAACATTGGCTTAATGGGTGGGTGGGTGTGGTATAGTTGTTTAAAGGTTCAATCTGTTTTGGGAGAAAATGTATTTGTTTGAGCTCATATGGGCAAAATGGTATTGTACTGAAACACAATAGGTCATGACATTGAGAAAATATTGAGCTATTACATTATAATTATCTTGTTAAAGACTAATGAAGATGTAATGAGCATTTCATTTTTAATGTTTTTACTTATATGTACAATGAGTAATGTACATATTTGTGGCCATTTGGTTTCATATCATTGCATTTTGTGATGAAAAGTTATTATTACAAAATACATGAATAACTGGGTTGTTGTATTATTCATCATAAAATGTTACTTATGGCTAGTACAGACCTTCAAACCTATTTTTTTTGAACCACTGTCAATGTTGTTAAGTACTAAAATCCAATTTGTTTTGCACACAGCGTGTCAAGAAAAATAGTTTATGCACAATTTTTTCAAGTTTTATTCGAAATCCACATCTCCAGTCTACTAAATGGGTTATTCACAAGTATCAGAGACATTTAATTTTCACCACATGACTCCATATTGCTATACACTGCATAGAAGTTGTGAAAAAAAAAATGTATGGATATTTACTTTAAAGTATTCTTTCACACATTCACTACTATAAAGCGTCTCCTACTTGAATGCAATAGGACATCACTATTATCATAATTTGTGCCATTCCTTGTAAAATCAGAGTATCATCCCCCACCCACCTGTGCTGAAGTGCACATTATCAATAGTTTCAAGACAAAGTTTTTGCAATAAATTGCGTAAACCCGTCACAATGATGGATCGAGATTGTTAATTAAAATTTTACTATTGTACAATTTATATTAACATCAGCCCTGCTAATCCTTGATGCTTACGCTAAAGAGAAGGGTGGGTGTGCGATTTGATCAAAAATACATCTAATGTAAAATTTAACCTTGATTAAAAACTGAACAAGTCCAGTTCGTGCAGTGGTTAGAAGAGTAAGAGACATCATTTGCTCATTTATTTTCGCGTCAAAATTTCTTCATTATCGTGATCCCACAAAACTTATTGTAACATTTACAACATATTTTCAGTATTCCATTGATACTATTAACCGGAAGTTGCACAACCGGCAGATATTACCGGCTAGTGACGTCAATTCTAGTACCCCTCTAGAGGCCGTATATATATCACGTGACTCTACTTTGTTCTTTCCTTTACATTGCGGCCAGCTGCCTCGGTAAGTAGGTGAACATGCGTTGGTATTAATCACAAAAAAATCAGTGTTTATTTATTGCCATCATTTGTCTATGAACTTACATAAATATACATAATTGCTAATTGTAATAATTGTTTCATGCATTTTTTAAAATTGTATAGTTTTTCGGTCAATATTTTTGACCGGCATTTTCTTTGAGTTTATTACACGTCGGCATGTCTGCCATATTTATTCAAGGTATATTTTTAAGAAATGTGGACTTTTATATAAAGAATTGTTACATTAAACTATTTCAGGAGAACAAATGTGTTCCCACTGGGTTTAGATTTTAGCATTTTGATGTAAATTGATTGGAAATGATCGACATGTCCATATATCTCGATTTATGATAGAATGACGTCATTTGAATAATTCGACTTTGCCTACATTTGTTTTTTTGTACGACTCGAATGAAAGATTGTTGAATAAGAATTCTGGTTATTGAACGTTTTATTTTAAGAGTTTTACGCGGCACATTACGAAAGTTGAAGTTTTTTTCCGAAGGAAGTATTCTAGTGTGCTTAAATATTGGTGTCGGTTTAATCCAGTGTCCACTAATGCACATGAATTGATCCATAGTTCACTTTTCCATTTAAAATTCTCCACTTTCCAATGGAATTGGCATTGGTGAATTCAATATGGCAGATTGCACATGGATGGCATGCAACTTTAAACACTTGCCTGATTAGATTATTTTTTATTATAGATTACTAGTACTAACATTATTACCTTGGTACTTTTGTGGACACCGTAGTAACATGGGTCTATGTGTGTTACTGGAGCGGCTCCTTTTAGCATAATGTTGATGTATTATGAAATTGAGTAGTCTTAGTTAATGCTGGAATAATCGCAAATCATTGTAGAAAGTAAATCTCGTTTACTTTCCTTATCCGATATTTTCGTTTTGATTGTCGCCATATTAGTTCAAATAATGCCTACTTCCGATCTCAACCTCGTTTGTTTGTGTGCCATATAAGGACGTTAATGTCTTATTTGGAAACGTAAACAGATCGTAGTAAAAAATGTGGCGCGGTTTGAGTCGAAAATTCAAGTCAATATCAAGATCGTGTATATTGAGGAATTGATTCCTTTTCCGAACCCTATAAAAAGCTAGGATGATTAAAGACGTTTTCTGCACATCAGCTAAACACGGACAGAATTGATGGCAATTGTCAATTATTTCTTTGCACAGAAGTATGTGACAAGCATGCCCTGTTGCTTCTTTAAAGGAAAACATAAAATTGAAAGAAAAAAAAAATTCAAAATGAACCTGACTAGAAAATCATGTCTGCCAATTCTGAGCATTGGGTAATTCTATGCAATGAGAAGTCATTTCTATAAACATTGGTTCGAGTATTATTTTGGGTTAAAAAAAAAATCAATTTTGTATCAAGAAAGAATAATCATAAAATTGCCTCTTTTTAAATGGTAAGCAGTGGTCCAATTTGGGATGCATTTAGTTGATATTTTGAAAATTTAGACTTTAATGTTCATTATCCCCAAAAGTGTTTAATTGTCACATTCTTTTACAGGCTCAGTGACTCTACTTTGTCATTGAGCTGAATGAGGGGCCAGGAATGAAAATTGTAATTAACAATAGATATAAAAACGTTTTTGACATAATTTGACAACATACATCCATATATATATATATATATATATATATATATATGTGTGTGTGTGTATGTATATATATATATATATATACATACATACATACATATTTGTTATGCATGTTCACTCAGCCATGTAGAAACATTGTTCTGATCAATTTCTAAAAGTATGGAAGAGAGGGGGGATTATGGGGTGTGAAATTTAATGGTCATTGATATGGGGCTAAAATGTCCAGGTTCCCTGTCATGGTGGACACTGAGGTTTGCACAACTATGCCAACTTATTTTACCTTTACCATTTAAAGGCTTAATAAATAATTCAAAATAGACCAAACTACTTTGACAAAATGATTTTACTTATTTAGTAGATTTCTAAACTGTTTCAGACTAAAGTGAGTTTGTTTTTTTTGCCCCATTACATATGGGATCAGTTTGTAGCCTCAACCACAAGAAAACAAGTTGAGGCTATGACATACATAGTAAATAGCTAATAGATTACTAGTGAAAGCAGTGAAACATTTCTACATGTTACTTTGGACAGGTCACACCCATTGTAGTTTTGATACATGTCTTCAAGTATAGTAATGTTTTCAATATATGTGCTGCATGTTTCACTTCAGAAACTAGTTTGTCTCCTGTGAAATTGTCTGATTTTCATTTCTAGCCTTAATGAGTAGTCCTACAATACCAGATATTTTTCTTTTGGATGGGTAATTGGTCTTGTTGTGAACTGCATTTTGATGTAGATTAAGAATGTAGCGGAAGTCAAGTTTTCAGGAATATCACAGCTGGCAACCAATGACACCTTTGTACAAAGTAAACTAATGATTTTGTCAGTTTACTTAATCTGATGTCTTTTCTCCAATAAATTCAAATTCTCACCAAAGAAATGGACACATTTTCAAGTTTTGTTGGCCTACCTTTCAGTTGGATGGAAAGCCGGGAATGCCTAGATATGGTTATGTTTAAATTTTATTTAACAAAATGAATTAAAAAAATGCATTATGCTGAATAGAACTATTAGCAGCCTTTCGATTCGTTCAAGAAATGCATCTCTCACCTGAACTTTCTTGAAATGTTTAAGCATAAGTCTACTACTGTTGCATTGCAACAAATTCAAATGTACGTCATTTTGATTCCACCATAGTGTCCTACAGGCTACCAAGATAAGTACAAAACTGACTTGACTAAACGTTCAGATGGTTTAAGGCATTTATTAGGGTGCAAGACTCACTAAAACAGACACTGCTAAGACTTGTAGGACTGCCTTAACCCTTTCATCATGGCAAACCCCATATGCGGTCATGGGCAAGTAGTCTGTCGACACTATGGACGAGTTTTCGGTCTGGGGCAGTGTTCTTTGTTAACGTTATAGTACCTGACTAAATATCTTTCGGAATACCTCTAATAACTTCCATCTGGTAATGTAGATGTTATATTTGGATTTTCTCCTGAGTTTAGCTTGTATACAACTAGAAATAACGAACAAAGTAGGAACTTTTAACGTGTTTCCGAATGCTCAATTTTGTATCCAAAATGGCGGCTTTTGAAGGATTTTTTTTTTTAGAGGAGAGTTTACGGAGGATTTAAATAATTTTGACCTGATAAATTTGTTTGACCATGAGGGAAGGCGTATGTAGAGACAATGGAATGCACTTGTGGGTGACAGTGATGAAGATGACTTTGAAGGTTTGAACCAGAGGAATTGTACGCTCCACATGGGGTTTTTTTTTTTGGATGAAGCCCGAAAACCAAAGAGATTTGTTTCAGTTTTCTGACAGAGTTGGGCACACCCGAGTTACATGGCTCCAGGAAAGCTTCGGATTATTTTCAAATATTCTATTAAGATGAAGTTTTTGGAAAAATTGTCCATTTAACTTCAATGCGACACGATCAACAATGGCATAAGCGATATAGGTCACTTAGGTGTGTGGACAAATCTCACCTTGGAGATCATTTTGGTTCATTTTATAGAATTTTATATATTATGGACACCATGAAAGAAAGACTTGTGTTGTTACTGTGATTATTCACTAGTACATCTAGGGTCAATTGAACAAGTTTCGAGAACATTCTAAGTTTTCTAAGAGGTAATAAAATGTATTTTACCTGTTGTTACCTGTTTGTACCTGCATTTTAACATAGTCACTTAGTGATAAAAGGGTTAACAAGGTGAGGCATTTATTTTATTTTAAAAAAATCTGGTATGGCTGTACTATTAGTACACATACCTTGTGGACAGGCTACCAGAATGTACATGCAGATCTCAATCTAGCAGCTGGTGTGTGAATAACACCCTGCATTTTTCACCCTATTTTAAAAAAAAATTTAGATGCAGAAAGAAATTCTATCAGAACATTCCTATGATGTACGACTTAAAATTAGATATTTTTGTTTTAATGTCTAGGTCTTGCTGCTCAAATAACTGCATGTGTAGTGATGTCGCTTTGCAGTACAAGTGACATTTTTCTACTAATTTAAGTCTGTCCAACTTTTTTCAAAGTTCAAATTCTCGCAGGCATGGGAGTTGAGTCCGACTATATATTTGGCTGGAATGCAGTAGAAGCTGGGAATGCAGAAATTAAAAGGATAAAATACTCTGAACATCTGCATTAGTATTAACCCTTTCATCACTAAGTACTTAAACTTTGTAGGCATAGAGTCCTCAACACTAAGTAACTTTGGAGTTGTAAAGCAAAATGACTTGTGGACTTCGAAACAACATAACTTTGTCAATGTTAAAGATATCTGGCTGGATTAGGTGTCAAAATCAAGGTTAAAAATCAAATTTATGACTAATTCATTAAAATGTGCATATCTATTACAACTGTAGAAATGCTGGTAACACATGTAAAATACAATTATTTTATTACCTCTTAGAAAACATAGAAAGTTCTCAAAAGGTGTTAAATTGACCCTAGATGTACTAGTGAATAATCACAAAAACAATACAAGTCTTTCTTTCATGGTGTCCATAATCTATAAAATGATCTCCAAGGTGAGATCTGTCCGCACACCTATAATGCTCTGCCACGTTTGATCAATGCATTGAAGTTCGTTAAAGGGATAATTTTTCCAAAAATTTCATCTGAATAGAATATTTTTAAATATTCCAAAGCTTTCCTGGAGCCATCTAACATGCGGGTGTGCCCGATTCTGTCACAGAAAACTGAAACAAATCTCTTTGGTTTTCCGGCTTTGTCAAAACAAAACCTTGTGCGCACAATTCCTGTTTCAAAACCTTTAAAGTTTTCTTCATCGTCATCATTGTCACTCACAAGTGCATTCCATTGTCTCTCCAGATGTCTTCTCTCATTTTCATCCAAATTTACCAGGTCGAAATTATTACAATCCTCCGATAACCTCCTCTCAAATTTGTTCAAACTCCGCCATTTTGGATACAAATTTCAGCATTCGGAAAACACGTTAAAAAGTGCGTACTTTGTTCGATATTTCTCAAGTTCGTACTTTGTACGATATTTCTAGTTGTATACAAGCTAAACTCTGGAGATCATCCAAATAGAACATTACAAGAAGTTATTAGAGGTACCCCGAAAGTTTAGTCTGGTACGATAACGTTAAGGAAGAACACTTGCCTTAGACCGAAAACTTGGTCTATAGTGTTTGTGGACTTGCTTCCCCTGGACTGATTTTTCGGTCTGTAGTGATAAAAGGGTTAAAATATTGTTTTTTAAATTGTATATTTCAACTTTACCCTATTTCAACATATCTGGTTTCCATTGCATTGCAGACTACTGAAATTAAGGCAAATGAATCTTGAAAATGGACCCCTCTGCTTCTGCGATTTGAATTTGTTAGATAAGTGTGGAGTAAAGTCCAATTTTTAGAAAAATGTTGTGGGCTGCATAAAAGAAATGTTCAGAAAATGCAGCTTGTGATCGTAAAAATGTACTAAAAAGGCAGCAAGACCATGAGCCTCAAATTGAATGTAGAGATCTTGCATTATATTGCGATCAGAACTGCTGCATTGTACATTCCTGTGAAATGCCTTTTTTTTTTCATGCTTATATTAACTATTTCTTTATACATAATTTGCCAGCCTTGTATCTTGCTGCTGTTTTTGGAAACCAGATTGGTGAAACTTGTCCGTCCATCTTGGAGGACAAAGTATGAATAGCATCGACAGCACAATCTATCCTGTATAACCCTGACAACTACAATTCTTTTGAAGCTGAATAACATGGAAATGGTTCTAGCAAGTTTAGTCTCTGGGTTTGTAACATTTCATCAGAAAACGACCATTTGTAGTCTTTGTAGCACATTCATAATGGTACTGCTGGTCATAATTTTTGTCAGATTTCAGTTTTAACTTATGCTAGTACATGATCCTTTTTTTTTTATCTTTTCAGTAAAATCGCTAAGTAGAAGTCATCACAAGGCAAAATGGGAAAAGAAAAGATCCACATTAACATCGTTGTCATTGGACACGTAGACTCTGGAAAGTCCACTTCCACTGGTCACCTTATTTACAAATGTGGAGGTATCGACAAGAGAACCATTGAGAAGTTCGAGAAGGAAGCACAAGAGGCGAGTTGTAAAAAGAAATTTTGTTCTGTATGCTTGGGTTGACAGTTTTTGGGCAAATTTTTATTGGAAAACTGTCCAGTGGATTTGATAGATCCCTGTTCACAAATTATCCAAGTTACATTTAGCCCTGAAAAGTGTTGACAAAATAAGAAAAGTTGGTCTTGAAAACTGAGCTTGTTCACAAAATTAAGCTATAAATGTCTTTAGATCTATATGCATTTTTCCACTTTTATGTCTTTTTTTAAACTTTATTTGCAATAGTTGATACCTGTGTGGCTTGGAGAAAAAAGTATTTTCCTATTCCATGCAAAGATATTTGTCCCATCAGCATGCTTTGTTTGGTGGATCAGTCGACGAAAGAAAGCTATTCCAAAGTTCCATTGGGGTGCGGTTTTTGATAATACTTGGTTTGTGGTAGATCGCTTGGGGGGGTGCAGGGGAAGATCCATGTACCCAGCTGGGACAAGCTATCACCAATCTGAATTTAATGAGCCATAGAGAACAGCAGTTGTAAAAGGCAGGGCTGAGCAAATCCCATTGCCTAACATCGCGAAAGTCATTTTTAAAGTCTGGCAAGTAAAATTTCAAAGTTGCTAGTTTGAGACTATTGTTTTTTTGTTTTTTTTTTTTTTTAGTTTGACTAGTCCTTATTTTTATGCTTTAATCATGATATCTACCTTGATTTGGCCAAACATGCCCTTTGGACATAATACTTAATTCTGTCTTAACTGTTGAGTAAAAATTTCTGTTGGTGCTTGACTGCATATTGGGCATGTAAATTGGCCTGTTGCAGCCTAAAAGCTAGCCATTATCAGAGCATTAATTTGTATGTAAAATTGTTTATACCTGACCTTGTTGCCTTTTAATTATCTATAAACTGCCGAAGGTATAATTTTACAGTAGCTCCCTTTGCAAGCTTGCTTGTGCAAATTTAATTTCATGAGGACATTGGGCACCTTGCCTAGAATACATGCAGGGCCTGATATGAAATCGAACAAGTTCCAGGTGATGGAGTAGCGATTTATTTGAGCAATAGTATGCTTGCTTTTCATAAATGCTCAAGTTTTGAAGGGTGCAATTCTCTTAATGGGTACATTTTTTTATTTATCAGATGGGAAAAGGGTCCTTCAAGTATGCCTGGGTTCTGGACAAACTGAAGGCTGAGAGAGAAAGAGGTATCACCATTGATATTGCCCTCTGGAAGTTTGAGACCACCAAATACTATGTCACCATTATTGATGCCCCAGGCCATCGTGATTTCATCAAGAACATGATCACAGGAACATCTCAGGCAGACTGTGCAGTGCTGATTGTGGCTGCTGGTGTGGGTGAATTTGAGGCTGGTATTTCCAAGAATGGACAGACCAGAGAACATGCTTTGTTGGCCTACACTCTGGGTGTCAAGCAGCTCATCATTGGTATTAACAAGATGGACAGCACAGAACCACCATTCTCTTCGGTAAGTGATTGGCAGTGTACTATTTAGACCAAGTAAAATCTTGCTTTCAGTACATTTCAATAATATTCAGTTTCTGCCTTCATTTATCAGAAAGAAAACCATGGCCTTGTAAGATGGTATGAAAAGTTGATTAAAAGTACAAAATTTTGAAAGTCTCTAAAAGGAAATGCAACTTCTAATGTGCAGAAATGTTGACTTCCAAGTTGCTAAAAATAATTTACTATTTTCTTGAGGGGCAAGTATTGGCAGATATTGACACTTGAGACCAATGACATTAAATTCTTACTATTTACTTATAAGTTTTCCTACAGATTTATTGCTTACTTGTATCA
This sequence comes from Potamilus streckersoni, assembly GCA_016746295.1. NCBI lineage: Eukaryota > Metazoa > Mollusca > Bivalvia > Unionida > Unionidae > Potamilus > Potamilus streckersoni. The sequence continues at coordinate 1,482,911 of JAEAOA010000858.1, read as the reverse complement.
TTGGGAAACTTAAACAATTGGCTGACTTTTAAAGCTTGACTTGTTGGAACATTGGATGAAAGGTACCTCAACTTGGTCAACCACTTTACTGTGAGTCATAACATGCAGGAAGTAAATATTTTACTCCATGATGGAGCTTCAAACTTTTATCTCAAATCATTGAAGAGAGTAGTAAGAATGTGATGTGATGCAATGCAATGAGCTGAGTAGTAAGAATGTGATGTGATGCGATTGGCTGATGTATGGGTCAGGAGTATGGGTTGGGATGGGGTGTGTGCCAAGGTATTATTGCACTAGGTCAGCAAGGCTTACAACTGGACTCAATTGCAAAGAATAAGCTGGCAGAGTTAGCAGTGCACCTTTAACCCACCATAATACACCATTGTTTTCCTGATTAAAGTAAATACACCATGCTATTGCCATGATGCTGACAAAAATTTACACTTTGATGGAATGCAATTTTAACTTGTTTCTCCATTCATTAGATGCAACAACCTTAGTCTACTATTAATGACAACTAGTGACTCGGTTATTGTTATTGTTGCAAGTAGGCAGATAGTTTCCTAATCCTGTGATGTACTTTTTAAAACCATTTGGTGGAAAATGCATGTCTGGTGTATCTGTTGCTAAGTGATCAAGACTGGTTCAACATAAATAGGAGTGAAAGGGCACTCTTTTGTAGGGAGATGTGTCCAGACCTACAAATGTTTGGGGCACCTTTTCAGCACCTGCAACTTTAAGATTTCCATTCATGTGTGTGCCATCACTATAAAAGGCCAAAGTTGAGGCTGGTATAGTGAATATATTCCAAGTTTGTGATGCTTAATTGGTATGTTGTATTGACTATCGACTTCATGCATCTCCTAGGGGTGTAAAATTAAGGGTAGAAACAAATCCTTGCATGCTGAACTGGGGGTCAAATTAAAAAAAAATGAGTGTCAAAAGATTGACCAATTTTCATCCGACCAATACTTTTTAAGCTTAAAATGGATATTGCAACTTGCACAATACTCCCTTAAAATACAGATAAACCAACATGCAAAATTTACACACAAATACATTGTCTAGCCAAAGGATAATTTAATTAGTTCATTTTCTTTGTCTCCTTTGTCATTTTTAAAGCAGTATTATAGGCCAACACTTTGTATGCCAGCAAATACAAAAACAAATAAAATCTTTTTTAACCAAATGACAGTTGGTATACTGCCCGTCATAAAAAGTTGTCCTATCACTGTACTTTGTCCTAGAACGCTTTTCTCCAAATACGAGTCTATTGATTCACCTTTAAAAAGTTACTTTTGGACCATTTTATTGCAGTAAAGCTAAAAACCAACAAAATCTGCAATGACTGACCTTGTAATCCATATAATAGATGAGTCTCTGGAAGTGCAGATCTCCTATGGTGAACAAGAGCAGATATTTTAAAATTCTTGAACCCTGTAAGGAAAGGATTGTAACTTTATGGTCTTTGCAATCATGCGATCAGAAGTTGCACCAGTAATCCCAATGAATGTGCCATATTACAGTTGGTATTGCCCCCCCTCCATTTTACAATAAAAGTTTAAGAGATTGCCAGTGTTCTGCTTCTTTCACTTTTGTTGCTAAAAATTCTTGTGTATGCTATTTTAATTTTGAGATCACTTTCTAGTGCAACAAACATTTGGCTTAAACATTTGGACATCTTGCTGAGCTTGATGGAAATTCATGCTGCATCCCTGACACATGAATGTGCACAAGATTGTTTATTTTGAGAGACCCTGTTTCGTGACATGGTGAATCCCAAACCAGATTTAGTTTTTCATTTAATATGCAATAGAAGAACAGCATTATATACAAATGTCATTTAACGCAAGAGGGTAGATTGGATCAGTTTATTCCATGGAAAATGTTATTTTGAGTTCAGACTTGGAAGTTCAGGTGCAAAATAGTTAATGCTGATGTTGTCTCCTTCATATGTATTATTTACAAATATACCTGAAAATCATTTGAAAATTGGAATCATAGTTTGAAAAGTTGTTCTGCTATATATGTGGGGCAGCTGCATAAAGCTTGCATAGTCTCTTAGTGCCAAGGTATAGGTACAGTGATTTGGGATTGTCTTGATTTAAAACTCCTTTTGTATTTCAGGCCCGTTTTGAAGAAATCAAGAAGGAAGTGGAAGCATACATTAAAAAGATTGGTTACAACCCCAAGGCAGTCCCTTTTGTGCCAATCTCCGGATGGCATGGTGACAACATGCTTGAACCCAGTGAGAGGATGCCATGGTTCAAAGGATGGGCTGTTGAAAGGAAGGAAGGAAATGCCAGTGGGAAAACTCTCTTCGAAGCTCTGGATTCCATCTTGCCCCCTGCAAGACCTACAGACAAACCTCTACGTCTCCCTCTGCAGGATGTTTACAAAATTGGAGGTTAGTAGTTGGCAGATGGACTTAATTTTTGGTGGTGTTTGTTTCTTTTCTTGTACTTGTGGACACCTTAATGGTCATGTACCATGACCCAAAACTGTTGCCTATTTACATATATGCCAACCATTACACATTTGGCATATTCATTAAGGGTTTTTAAAATCTAAACTCTGGACTATGCGATTTCAGTATATATCCCTCTTGGGGGAAAAAAATCTGTTTTTATTGGCCTTAACCCCAGACTATTCTAGAAAGAAAAAAATACTGCTTCTACATAACGGATACAAGAGTGCTTAGTGAGAGAGCAGACTGGTTGTTTAATTTTAAATTATTACTAGCAGATTTTTGTTTTAATCAAATTTGGTATTGAACCAGTTTGTATGATATTGGGCTCTTAAATAGTCTGCAAGATATAATCTGTGCTGCAGCAAAAATGTTTTATGACAATTTCACAGATGGATTATATTAGGATGTGAAACCAATTCAGAAATAAATACACAACACTGTTCCATTCTAGGCAGTTCATGCCCATTGCTGTCTCTTTGGAACAGATTTTAATATTATTCCTGGTTAATTTTGATGTGGAGGAACACTTAAAAAGTAAAAAGGGTTGAATTAATGTTAAAAGACTATAGGGATAAAAAGCATTTTATATATATGCTTATTTGTAAGTGTTAAATGTGGATTGCTCTTTGTCCACTTGGGTTACACCTTTTTTTCTTCAGGGGTTGGTGTATATGCAGGGCATAGCAATTATAATACGAACTGAAGCCACTCATTGTCTGACACTATATCCCAGTTTGTTAAACCCACACCCTACTGATTTCAGTAAGTAAAACATTTAATGTGATAAAAACTGCACAGAACCAAGTTCATTGATTTTTATAACCTGACTTTGACCAGAATGACACTATTTCTGGCTTACCTTTACACCATTCATGCTTAAGACTTTCCAGACTCATATTCCGTTCACTATATGGCAGTTTATTTCATCCAACAACATAGTGACATAGTTCATCCTATTTGGTAACTGCCAGATAATTCTGTAAGTTACCATAATATTCAGTTGGGAACTGTATTCCATTGCACACATGAACATATTAATGAAACAGCTTGTTAAATCCAAGTGAATGGCATTTTTTCCAATTCTTTTCCTTTGCTTGATTCGATCGAAGCAGATGACATATGAATGTACATCTTTATTTGCACATACACACCTTTGATCAAAATGGACTGGTTGCATGATTGGCCAAATAAAGATGTAGCTAGCTAGACTTTTTTTTAAAAAGTGCTTGTCCCGGACAAGCAACTTTGCACATTTTTCTTGCCGATTTCAAAAATGACTAGTCTGGCTATGGGATTTGCTCAGACCTGTATATGTATTTAGCCTTTGAGGCTACAGTTCTGTGATCATAATTTTGTCAATGCAACCCCAAAGATTCAATAGTCTTTTATCTCTGTTGAATATGGCTGGCAAAACATGGAAGTTAGTTTCTGCAGGCCCTCTATCAACAGTAGTACAACTTAAAAGCATGAATTGGTGCTTAAAATTTGGCTTTTTTTGCTTTTATATCTAGAGCGGTGCTTGGTAGCAAGTTGGAATAAGAACCTATGCCAACTTTCCAGATATTGCAGACTTAAATGGTTAACAATTGTGAATTCTATATAGATACCAAGTAACATGGAGCTTGTGATATTCGCAAACACAAGCAGGTTTGAAACTTTTGTCTAATGCACATGGGAAGTATTTTAATTGTTGGCAACCTTCAATACCAGTTAATATTGAACCATGGTAGTCAATTTGTTAGTGCATAAAGCACCTCTTTCTATGCTGATTGCCAAAATTTTTAGTAAAGGTACCAAGATGTTGCTTAGCACGGTAGTTGCAATCAGGTTGTTTACTGGTCATCTCTCCCCATTTCCCACAGCATTTACATTCAGCTTAAACGTTTTAACAACTTTCTAGTCTTGTGACTAATAATTTTACAAATTATAATACACCGTTCAAAAACCATCAACTTTTAAAATGTGCATCAGGTTTGAACTTTTCATGCAGTCTTTTTTTTTTTTTTTTTAACCTGATGTTGGCATCGTTAAATTTTGTGCACATTTGCAAACTTTTGTAGGTATTGGAACAGTACCAGTAGGCAGAGTGGAAACTGGTGTCCTCAAGCCCGGAATGGTCGTCACTTTTGCACCAAACAATGTAACCACTGAAGTCAAGTCTGTGGAAATGCACCACGAAGCTCTAACAGAGGCTCTTCCTGGGGACAATGTTGGCTTTAACATCAAGAACGTATCTGTGAAGGAAATCCGCAGAGGCAATGTCTGTGGAGATAGCAAGAATGATCCACCAAAATCTACCAAAAGCTTCATTGCACAGGTTGGTTTCTAGACTAGTATTATGTTAATTATAATTGTTTTTGTGCTGTTCAGACCTGTCTACATTAGAAAAGTCCAAAAAAGTATGTATGGTTCCAACAATATAAACAGCCAGGTGCCAAAAATTACTTTTATTCTGCAGTACTATTTGATATATCGTCTTTTCTGTAATACCACCTCTTTGGTGCATCTGGGATCATGTTTATGGAACAGAGCTCGACAGTAGGGTATGACTTAGGCAAGTGTGGTTAAGTCTAGTGGATTCCAGCTTTAATGGCAATTCTGTGAAGAAAAGGTGGTTATGGGCTTTTTTCTTTTCCTTATTTCTGTGTTTATTTACATCAAAACTTGCATGGTGCATTCTGATGCCATGGTTGCTTATCATTAAATAGTTTATACAGCATTTGTGGAATGAATGCAAATAGTCTAAATTGTACCCATTGTATCTTTCAGGTTATTGTATTGAACCATCCTGGGGAGATTAAGAACGGATATTCTCCTGTACTTGACTGCCACACATGCCACATTGCCTGCAAGTTTGCCGAGATCAGAGAAAAGTGTGATCGCAGATCTGGCAAGAAGCTGGAAGACAACCCAAAATTTGTCAAGTCTGGTGATGCTGCCATTGTTGAACTGACGCCAACCAAACCCATGTGTGTAGAGGCATTTTCAGACTATCCACCACTAGGAAGGTTTGCAGTCAGAGACATGAGGCAGACTGTTGCTGTTGGTGTCATCAAGTCAGTGGAGAAAGAAGATGCAGCTGCAGGCAAAGTCACGAAGGCTGCTCTGAAGGCAACCAAGGGAAAATGATTAGAAGTGGAACTAGATGAAAATAGTAACTTGTTTCATCCTAAAGAAAAGAAGCCGTTCCCAAGCTTTGTTAAACATAATTTTCATTTTAAAATGGTGATGCAACTTACTAAATATTGGACTTTGTTTTTGCTTAGGTCTAAAATTCATCGCAAAGAAGTACGTAGGAAAGGAATTCCCAAGCTTAGCAAGGTATGCTAATATGTACATTAATAAAGAAACAAAAAATGAAACTTTTTTTGTTTGTATTCATCTTAAGAAGATCGCAACACATAGTTTGTACATTTCTTGCCATATTGAAACTATGGGGTGGTGGTGGGGCCGTTTTTGTTCCATTTGTACTACAAATTTTGAAATGGTAATACACAAATGTTTTAGGCGCTTAAGTAATGGACTAGACATAGACTGTTACTCCTCCAAGTTCTTCAACACACAATAGGCTATGCACGACTGCCTATTGCTACAGAGCCGACTTGGACCGGAGATGAAGTGGTGCTATGTTATATTACTACTATGTTGAATGGGTTTTTTGTGTGGAAATTTCTGTAGATGGACTAGTAACCCCATTGTTTTCTAGACAGCGACAAGTTGAGTCAACTCATGATGATTGATACAAGAATTGGTACAGATTGTGACCTTTGGTAAGGGAGTAGAATAATCTTGTATTCTCAGACTCGTTTTGCTGTGTAAAACCTGCATGATAGTTTTCTTTAAAGGGGCATCCAACCATGCAATGCAATTTTAGGATGAAATGAACATTTTCAAAAGTTGCTAGTACATAACAGCAAACATGATTGGGGGTTAGGAGAATTGGAATTTCACTGATATATATATAGATAGATAGATGCAAGTGCATCCTTTGATGGGGACGATGTGTGGCCATGACACTGAATTTTAATGGGTTACAGCAGTAGAGATTGCAAGAAGCCAGTGAACTTAATGGCATTTGCATTTATGCCAACCGTTTAAACGTTTTCCACTAAATTTCTCATTTTGCATGAATGTATTCAAAGTTTGTTACATCCCCCTCAAAAAAATATTTTAACATCCTACTAATTGCAGAGACCATACTTATTTAACGATTACAATAGCAACTACGAGAGAGAGCTTCAATAACTTGTTAAGGATCTGATACTTGTGTATGGAGCAATTGTAAATTTTGAGTAGAGAAATGGTAGCTACAGTTGGTCATGCAGCTTCACTGACTAGACTGAATGAATTATCCATTTTAAAGCGCATGCAAAGTTCTGTGTGAAAAAAAATTGTACAACTATAATAAGTGGATTTTTCTTTGAAATCTTTGAATGCAAAGATGTAAAATGGTTAAAATTGCACTTAGAGGTAACATTGCTGTGTGCTGTCAAATGTCGAACATGTTCCGTTGTAGTGCACTGCACTGGTTACCTTTCCTCGATGTATGTTGCAGGGCTAAAATGAAATGTCTCGAGATAAAGGGCTAAATATCAAAATAAATATTGGTACTACATGTATAGGAATATTTCTGGTTCATATAGCAATGAAGGCTTGAAAACTGGTTCAAAAGTCTATGAATAACCTTAAATTCTACTTGAAAGTTCTACTAAATTTTAGTGTATAAACTTAACATGAGAAGCATATGCCACCTTTTAGAAACTCTTGTCCATGGTATTTGTTACAAATTTTAAAAACTGCACAATTTGTGTGGTAATGAAACGAACGATACTTTTTAAATTGCAGCATTTTTTTGCTCTTCCCCTTTAATAAAGTTTGATTAAAATAGGCTCTGGGTAGATCTGATGGAGCAACATCCTTTTTAGTAGTTGCATGCACTTTTTTCTTAAATATGCAGGTGTAATAAACCTGAATGTCCAGCTGTTAAGTGGAGGTAAATCAATAAGTTTTAGAGAAGTCCGTGAAATTAGTTTACATCGAAAAAGACGACGTCACAGAGTCGTATAACCAAACGAGATTTCTGGCAATGTGGTTGTATACTTTACCGATAATCAACCCAACCTGCTGCTGTGTGCGGTGTAATTAAGTCGTTATATCAATAATATGCTAACCATGGAATCTTGCACAGCCAAACTAGCTTTGCAGTGATTAGAGGCTTTTAAAAGATATCTACCCGCTTCATGATTATGTTGGAATTTACAGGTCAGACGTTATTTAAACCAACAGAATTGTTACAGCAAAGGAGGCACCACGAAAAGCTAAGACCTTACCTGTTGATCAAGCGAGCAGCATTCTTAGAGCAACCCAACCACCACTAAAAGTTCAACCATAACCCGAACCGCCAAAATGATAAATTTGTATTTGAGGATATTGCCACTAGTAAAGACCGAAACCAATAAACTGTTTTGTTATTATGATAAAGAAAAATATATAGAACCCAATTATATCGATACTCAGAAATAGGGTATTGGGTTAGGCATGTAAATTGTTGTTACCGATACTCTGCAAATCAGATCCAGGAAGATATTTTGGTATTTTTAACCAGACAGTGTAAGAGATACTGATACTAAGCAACAACTATAAAAAGCGAAATCAGAAAGGAAAGTAGCTTAGCCTCAAGAGCAGGGAAGTAAAAAAAAAAAGCAGGCAGAACAGATGAGGAAGGAGAAAAATGGCAAGGTGCAAGTTAAGACACCGGCATCACTGGAAAGTCCTGGTACAGTTACATGGGGAAGTGGTCTTATTTCCGTAACGTCCTTGCCAATGTTGAGCGAGCATACAAAAATTGTGATTGGGTGGATCATGAGACGGCAACAATAACCCATACATCATTAAAGAAGCATCTGCTATTTGTCATAAATTTACAGGTATTATGTACATGAATGTTTATCGGTCCTTCATCAATGAAAGTGTTGATGATTACCACGACGATGAAATAGTTTGTTTCAGTTGGATCAGTGACAAATATATGATCGTACATAATGCTCAACGTGGACCTGTAATGGTCAGTGATAAATTAATTCCCAACAATGCAATTAAGGGAAATAGACTACGTTATTCAGGGTCTATTCAGAAGGATAGCCCCAAAAGCATTACCGATTGCGAAACAACTGGGAATGAAAGCTATAAAAACGATCATGACAAGAGATTTGTGATGTTGCTAATAAAGCATTCATTTTGTGCAATCAATGATAGACTAGCACGATTAATATTCAGACAGTAAAATTGCCCAGCATTAAAGTTATGCCTGAAAATGTTAGTAAAATAATAGATAAAGCTACAAATCAAGCACTAGCAGAGTTGGCTGGTGTAAACTATCAGACGAAAGTTTTAACTGTTAATTTGATAATAGGAAGTGGTCTTGTGTTAGACGATAACAATTATAATAAAGATGTTTAAACGTGTATCTGACATGTAAATTTAATTGTATAATTTTTAAAACATTTTATTCCATTACATGTAATAACTTTGTATACTGGATTTGATAACTAATTCAGTTCTGTTTGACCCGAGAAACAACCAGTAGAAACGTATCTAGTTTCTCGCCTTGATTCAGTTGAGTTCTAAATTTTAAATATTTTAAAAATTAATTTAAGAGTAAGAGTCGATCAGTAGAATCAAGGCCATATCAAGAGTATGTGAATATTTGGGGTTCTAGAAGGTGACCCTCAAACGCAAATCTGTCCAGCATATCAACTTACTTGAGAAGAACTAGACATTGGGTTATAGATCTTTGACAGCTAAAGGTGTTTTGTTGTAGACAAGTTTTGAGTTGCATTTTCATTTTTTTTTAAAATTTTTTCTTTACCTGGAAAATATGAATGCTTATCAGAATTTTGGGACTAAAGTATTTATTGAAATTTAAGATAAGATCAGTGAGCTTAACCAATCTGAGTTCGTTAGATTTCCAATGGCAATTACAGCGAAAAAAATGGCCTTACCACAATTGCAAGAACATTACTACTGGCCAGATATTAGATAAACCGGTGGGTTGCTAGCAAATAGTGTTTCTGTGTAAAAATAAACCCGATGGAACCCCCAATTGGCAAGTTGTTGGTATTCCTACAGGCACTTGTCAAATAGAAAAGATCAACAGTGAATTCCAACGCAGGATTAAGTTTATCCCAGGAATAGAATCCAAAATGGCTATGGCGGTTCAGGTGCTAACGTTATAAGCGGCAATAGAAATGTCAACGCCCGATTACGCCATATATATGTCAAACAGAACTGTGCTAGGATGGCCAGAGATGCCACCTGTTCATTAAGGACCACTAGAACCTTGTTCTGATTTTTTTATAAACTTGCATTTACAAAATGCACATAATATAGAAATCTTAATGCATGGAAGGGCTCATCACATAAAACTTTAATTGTTGATTGTCAAAATTATATCTAATGGATTTTCTATTGTGTAATTTACATTGAAGAAATCAAAACACCCCCGCCCCCCCCCAAAAAAAACAGGATGGAATTTCCAAAATATTGCTGGCCAAAAGAAATAACAAACACAAACGTGTACGTGACAAAGTACAACATTATTTCAGCAGTACATACGAATTTCCAAATGATTCTAAACAAAAAAAAAATATTACAGCAATACAACATATGAACCAAGTAAAATCTGGCGGTCAATTCATGAATCTGATCAAGACTAATCAATGAAATCATTCATTAATAAACTGATCATACATAGGCTCTATAGATGTTCCCGCTCCGTATTGTCCAGATGAAACGTATAAAGATAATTTGTTTTCATACTTAAAAATCACGGGGGCAGATCTGCCAACATTTAAATTACCATGGCTTGAAAATTATAAATACAACCTGCCGTCAATGCTATGATCGATAACTATTTTTTCAGCTATTAGAGAATCATGGAGAAAAGTATCCCATTCTCCAGGAAATCTTAAATAAAACATTGATCCAAATGGAAATGGTTGTCGTACATCACCAGGTACTTTCAATATCATGCCAAGAATCTCGGTCAATCTGGTGTGCGATGTAATCGGTGGCAGTTATAGAACAGATCTTGAAAGATCTAGGCAGACACAGCAGGAATATATATTATATTCATTCACCCCCACCCACCCCCCGAAGACGGCATGGAGTTTTAGTTGTTCAAGTACACATTTATCCGGTTTATCTAAGATGTTATGATTACTATTATCACGGATACATTTTAGACTGACTAAAGTGGACGCTTGCTTGAAGAAACGAATGTTTGGCAATAAATTTGTATGTGAGATCGTAGATCTTCAGGCCCGCCGTGACCTGACTGAATTTTTTCAGAACAAAAAAAAATCTGTTGGAATAAAAATTAAGAAAAATAAATCTGAATCAGAGTCAGAATAAATACATGTTTAACTTTCACAATCGCTCTCGACTTTCGTCAAAGTCTGTCAGGGACTTTGTCAAGGACCTCGTCAGGGTGTTCACAGTCCTGCATAATTTTTTTTTTCAATTGTCGCACACATGAACTCAATCTTTTTCTGTTTCTTATTCGCGTGATAACACTGACCTAATGTTTTCAATAGCCGTTGCAAGTGAAACGAATTTTCGGATGTTTTTATCACCATCGACATAAAGTAATGATTGTTTTATCGCTTCCATCATATTTCCATTCCCGTAATATTTCAAAATCATTTGCGATTTTTTGTTCAGGTTCTAATTGGTCAGACATTTCAATATAATCGTGTAAGTTTTTTAATCTAAAAAATAATTCACTTCATATTTTCAGAATTAATTTTATAATACACATTTGGTTAAAATAAAAACAATGAAATAAGCAGTAGGAATGATGATCGATTAACGTTTCATGGGGTCCCTTCATTTGCCATTATTTGCTGTTCCATGGGGGTCCCATCGACATTTGCCGGTGTTTTCCATTCCATGGAGTCCCATCGTTATTTGCCAGTATTTGTCATCATGGCTTTTTTTCCTGAATTATTTTTATTATATATATATATATATATATATATATATATATATATATATATATATATATATATATATATATATATATATATATATATGGGGCACCCTTCAGGAGGATCTGGCTGTCATTCTTTCTGAATGTCTTTTTATGGGGCACCTTGCATAAGGTTGAGACCTCATAACTCTTATAGTTTATTTTTCGGGGGATCCTGTTTAGCAGGTGCAGTGCGTGATCTAAGCGAACTATGTTCTCGTTTTTACAGCAACAACAAAAAAATTACATTTCATTCACACCTTTCCGCAAATAAAAATCCGGGTATGCAAAATCTGCACCCACTACGTTGTTCAACATGGTGGGAAGATGTGCATAAATTTTATTTCTGCTTGGGCTAGAGCCCCCAATAATTTTGAAAATTGCAATTATCGTCACCGTCGGCTCATTTGTCAGTCACGGAATTGGTACGCCAGACCTCAAGTATGAGAATTTGCAGCCTTAACCGCTCTCTTTTGAATATGTTTGAGACATTATTACGAAGTTACCTAAAGCAGACGATTTTACCTGGGCAACCACTAATCAAAGATCAAAGAGAAGTTAATATAGAATCAGTGCAAGAAGTGAACATGAAAATGAAGGCAGTGTTAGAAACGACTTAGGAAAAAAACTCCTATAGGTCAACTTATGAATCAAATATATATAAAGCTTGATTTACATTCTGTTTATGTATGTAATTTTCTTGAGATTCAATGAATTTATTTTAACTTACAAAATCTACGGTAAATCAGTCCGGCGGCTGATGATGTCATTCGGGAACTATCTATACCTGTAAATATAAAAATTACTTACCTGTATTACATACAAGGGGGTGTGGCTAATCTATTCCTCTTGTTTTCCGGATTAGTCAGGGACATGTAATATACAAGAGAAAGGGGGGACACACCCTGACTTAATTAGGGATAGAGCCTTCGATAAAGTCAAGGGGGGGGACAAGAAATACAGAATTTTATTTTAAACAATAAATAATCTGCTGCCGTCATATAATATTATGCAGTTACAAGCGAAGCTACTCTTAAATCCCTTCATCTTACACTTGAATCGAGCCAAAGTAGATTCAGGACGGCGGAAACAGGAGATGCTGAAATTTTTTATTTTTGTTTTTGTTTATACTTATTTGAATACGACGATTTTTAGTTATATTATTTGCAATACGTTGTACTGAAGGTGTGACAATATCAAAATATTTGCCATATGCGTTTATCAATGGTAATTCCATTTCATTGCCTGTCTCTGTATTTACGGATATAACTGTTTTAGGAAAATTATCATGTTTCACAGAACCTCCAAATTTGCAATCCTGCCTGTGTAAATAACTCGTAAATTATTCAAGTAATTGTTCTTTGGATCTGAATTAATATGATCAATCAAAAAACCATCTTCGATTAGTCCGTGAAAACACTCTTACACAAATTTTTAACAAAGATATATCCACTAAGCACAGAATATGAGATAACCAGCATTATTTACAAACAATCTGAGAGCAACAGAACGTCCAACACCTGCTGCACCAGCAAGCTTGATAATCGCTGCTCCACCCTTCTAATATCCGCTTGAGCTATAATAAAACGATTCCATTATTATAATAATAATAATCGACCGACTAATTATCGGCCCCTAGCGCTAGTCGCTTACCTTTCATCGCAGATCTAGCCAGCAAATTAGCTAGTGATTCTCTGGGATATTTCTTTTTGTTTTGCAGTCTTTACCATGTGTATCAACTGCACGTCTGCAATATGCAGTTGTTGCAAATCTGGAGTTTTGTACGCGACATCATAAACGTGACATGCTTTATCAATCGTATTTATTGGATACTCTCCAGTTCTTGTTCGGTCTTGTTCTTTAAGTCGGATATCAAGTCTTGTTCAAGGACCATTAATTATATCAATAAAAATGTTTTTCTCCTGGGTATTTAGCCCATTGAACCCCTGGCAATATTCCCAGTGAAGCAGCAATATCTGTATTCTAAAGTGATCAGAGATAACTGCAAACTTCTGGTTGCGTTTAATGGAGTCAATACACATACCTTGCGAAATATCCACCAGATTTGATGTTGAGGAAACATGGATATGATTAAATATAAAAACTTTTTCTCACACGAGCAACCTACCCCACACACGGCTTTATCACAATAAATACATGATATTCAGTCACGATATCGAATTGGTCTCGATAAAATTTTGGGTTGAGACAGCGTACTCTCTGTCATATTTTTTTTTTTTTATCCCGCTCCGCTCACACATACTTGTTTAGGCTGCAAATATGCACCGAAAAATTGTTTGTTTCCTATCAGGTGGTTTTACCTGAATTGTGCTCAATTTTTATTTATAAGTCCTAAAATTCGACAAGTGCATTATAGAAAATATTTAATTGCTGTGGTATATGTAAATCCAATCGGGTTATCTATATGGGAAATATAACGATCCATGTCTGATTTCAATTTCTAACTTGTAAATAATTTAACAGTAACAAATTTACTTTTTTCTATTTGTACTAAGAAGATAAATGTTCAAGTATATATTAAGAAAAATTAACATACTTACCAAATTTTGAATCCGATAATTTAGAACAACTGTACAATTGTTTTTTTAGTGTTTTTTTTTTTAAATATCTAAAAAATAAATAAAGCTATCACGCTTGTATAGATTTGGAACAAACTAATGCCATCGTAGTATGGGCATTAAAACAATCTGGAATTTTATAGCCGAAATCGTACGTTTGTATAATTTCCACACTACGACAGAACAAGTTTGATGATTTGTAGGTATGATTTCACCTTTTTGATTTTTGCAGAATTCATATCTTTAATTGGCCACATCTGAGTACAGTTTCTATGCTTACCGGTATTTGGTATTTCTTTTTTTTTTTTTTTTTAGAAAATCAGCCAGAAGGAATGGTAAAGTCTGACTCGAGATTTTAAACAAAAGTAAACAACAAATTATATTTTGTTGTTACGAAGCATCCTGCTCAATCAAGTATTGTCCATCAGAGAGGACAATCTAAATATTTTGTTGCTGAAAATGTTATTTAAAAACTCAGCAGTTAGAAATAAATGGTCTTTATCTGGTATTCCAGAACATTTTATTTGGTAAATAGTTTCAGCCCCGGTGACAGTGGTTCTTTCAAAATTAAAAGAAAAATAAAGTACGAAATATTAACATCAAATTAATTCAGGTTCACTTTGAAAATGTAAGGAAGCGACTACAACGAAATCAGTAATTATGTCATAGATTCAATAAATAGTGATAATACCACAGATTCAACTTCGACAACATTTCTAACATATTTCAAGGTAACTAAAAATAAGGCACAATAGACTTGCGTACGAGACACTCAGCAAGTGTGTGCGTGTGTGTGTGTAATAAAATATAACAAATACAAGCCTAGTGGTGGATGCAAATTATTTGCTACTTTTCTTCAAATCAAATACGGTGAAAAATATAAATTACCCATGATTCATTGAGAAGATATTTTCTATGTATGAATGACATCCATATAAAAAAATCAAGCACAAGACACTATCACGATAATGCTTTAAAAAAACCCAGTTGATATGGGGGAAATTTGAGAAAAGTTTTCATTAAAAAAAAAAATTCACAAAGCAAAATTATTTTTAAGTCCGAAATATAATTTAGTTATTGACACTTAATGAGAGTTTTAATCTAACATTTAGACGAATTATCAGCGTTAGCACTAACCTGTTATATTAAAAATAACATCACAATATGATTATATGTGCTGTTGCAAATTTGAAAAGAAAGTTTGTATTTGATTTGATTAAAACTGAATACAAACGTTTCGAAATTATTTATCCAACATTTACGTACAAACAAGACCTTCAACAGATTTTTTTTATAATTGTTGTAGGTTCGGGTGATACATCAAAAATATCTAGTTACTTATTAGTGTATATCAATGAACTGCTAGTTTGTATCTGATAGATGGTTGTACAAACTTAGAAGACTGGAAAAAGAAGGCAACGAATCTAGCGTAGTATGCATTCAGTGGTAGAAAATGCGCAATAACTGTTAGTGATGGTGCAAGGATTACTGAACACGTTTTATCCACAGAGAATTATAACATATTATTAATAATATCAAAAGAACCAAATATTCGTTAAAATGAAACAAAACATACTAAAATCTGACAAATTTGTTATAATAATTTACTAAAATCTGACAAATTTGTTATAATAATTTAATACCGATCAGCATTGCATATGCATTGATTACATAAGCACACCTGCTAGTATATCACATGGAACATAACAAAAATTAGTTAATATTCAACAAGGAATGCAGACAAACTGAAAAATGTATGCGCACAAAATGTATACATTAAGAACAGCGAAGTATAGAATATTTTGATGCAATTATAAGTTGAATAATTTTACTGCAAGGCCAACCTATAAGGTCAATTTTGAGATATTAGATGCTGAATGGATTTCAGGTATCATATTCGGAAAGTGCACCATATGTCAAACGAGACCGTAGCTGAGCAATAAGTTTGTTAAATGTTCATTCGAAATAAAGAGTAAAAAGAAACATAAAATACAAATTGATTCACGTTCACTTGCAAAATGTAAAGAGACTACTACAAAACAATCAGTAATTAAGTATATTGCAAATGTAATGAAAAGGGATAATATCACATATTTTTTATATTTTATTTTTCAAAATAAATAAAGCACAGAAACATTGTGTATGAGAAACTCAATCTGATTATGATGCAAGTTATTTGCTCCTTTTTAATGGAATTTATTTTTGCTTGGTGCCCCGCACTTCTCACTTGCTACCTTGGGCCTCGCATGCTGCCCCGCATATCCTAGGGCTGGGCCTGCATAATGTAATATTATATATCTCAGGATGGTATGGCATACTTAGATCCCTCATTAGATTTCACAATCATGATCTCAATTTATAATAATGTTGTACATTTCATAATGCTGGGTCTAATTAAACGTATTCACTAAAGTACTATTACCAAGTACAAATTACGGTAGTCGATCCGGAAAAGTTTCAATGCTGAAAATTGCAAGGGCATCCTTTTGGTAACCAGTCCAGCTTCTGGACCAATATGGGACATTATTTCCCACTAAATGTATAATGAACTACATGGGATTATAGATTAGTAATTGATATTATAATTAGAAAATGTAATAATACATTTTTTGACTACCTTATAATGTAATCCACTATTTCCTAAAGTTATTTGCTGTTTATGATATATTGTTATAATTTAGATCCCATATGTCACACACGGCAAAAAATATCCCCGATAACAAGCACGTAATCCAATTTTTTTTTTTTGGTGGGGACGAATAGAAATTCAATTTTTTTTTTCATTCTATGCCTTGGCACTAAGACTTTCGTGCATTTTCTGAATGGAGAACTCCTTGTAAGCAATAAAAACAGAAACTGCAATTTCAAAAGTATCAACAAAAAAAAAAAAAGCGAGTGAAATATTGCATTAAGGATGAAATCAATTCAATTTTTTTTCTTTCACGCTTATAATTTGGATACAAAATTTGAAAGTCTCTGCCAAGAATGAATCAACAGAAGATTATGTTGGATGCCGTCTTCGCCTATAAAATAGATCATATATAAAAACTTGCAATAGCCAGATTAGCACGATAAAATGGGTTAATACCACGACAATTTACTGTTTATGGTCGCTAACTTAAGTGATAAAAATGAGTGCATGTGAAATTTCATGACATTAAATGAAACATGGTCTTGGAAACTGTGCAACAGTCGACAAAGAATGTCTGGGGTAGTCATGTACCTGGTGTGTATCTAAACAATATGAGAGAGAGAGAGAGAGAGAGAGAGAGAGAGAGAGAGAGAGAGAGAGAGAGAGAGAGAGAGAGAGAGAGAGAGAGAGAGAGAGAGAGAGAGAGAGAGAGAGAGAGAGAGACTACGTGCAATATGCTCACATGACGCTACAGTATTAAAACTTAAACGGAAATAGCATGTAGAGTTCTGTATGCTTTCACGCTTGTATTTGTAAGTTACTGCTATCTCATTTCTTTCCGGGTAGGTTCTATTTTCAGGCTTCAACAACGTAGGTCAGAAAACTTGCAAATAGTTTTCTGTGGGTCGTTGGTTTTTCTCAGGATTTTTTCCCCCGGGTTCTTCCTCCACCAAATATAGTGGCTACCACTAGGCGAGAATCAGTTGTTCTTCATTTGCTAAATTTACATTGAATTGGGAAGGAGAAGTATGTTACAGTTATAATCACAAATACGGCAGAACATAAAGGGCTGCATCAAGAGGGATCCATTGAGAAATGGTTCATCAATGTTATGCAGTGCATCTTGCTAGCATAAAAGAAAGTAAATTTTGTCTACAATGAGTGAGTGAATAGCGGATATATTTCATCTCTTGGGTGAAAAACTATTTTCTCTCGTGGTTTCGAGGTTTTCACCCTCTTGATGAAATATGTTCTTTATTCAATAGTTTGAAACAAACATTATTTAACCATTGGAAGAACGGTAGTAAAAAAAAAATGAAGTACGATTGTTTTATCGCTTCCATCGTATTTCCGTTCCCGTAATATTTAAAAATCATTTCCGATTTTTATTTTCAGGTTCTAATTGGTCAGACATTTACTTCAAGAGATAAACTCAATTTTGTTTGTGGTTTTGTGAGTTGTATTCCATTTTCAGTATATTTTGTGGAGGAAGAAATCGTGAAAAACACAAACCTACGGGAAGCTACTGCCAAGTTTTCTTACATATGTTGGCCGAGTCCGATGCTAATAGCTCTCAAATACGCGTATTTGTGCGGGCGTTTTTGTGGGGAAACAATGATGGTCATTTACTGAAAATGGAACCATCCACTGTCTTCAAAATCTAGCAGTCTATCAGTAAGAAAACATTGTTGTTTTTTTTACATGGCATAAATTCTGTCCATCATAAATGATATTTCTAGTTTCATATGTTGTAATTATCTATTTAAAATAAACAGAAAACAAAAATATTATAAACTTAAGGCTAAAATCATACTGCATCTATCTTGTGCTCCATGTTAGTTTTTATCACAGATACATTTATTATGCCATATAACCATTGCACATTGATGACGTAATATCGATCCGTAAGAGTTTTCTTTTTAATTTCTTTCAACTTTGTGTTTCACACAATGATTGCTGTTTACAAGCACATGCCGTGACCAAAATTTTGTGAGTTTTTACCCATTCCACCACTCTTCCATTCAGACTACCACAGGTTCTCACAAACAGGATAGCAAACTCGATGGATTTATTTGGTACAATTATTTTATAAATTACCATTCGTTTTACTCGCTCAAACACAATTGTTATTACCTAATGTTCCAAATGACCTATATGAATTAAACAACCGTTGATCCCTATGTATGTGTCCCTTAGTGGGATATCCAGTGTTTCGTTAGTTTGCACTTAGAGGGAACGAACATCACTTGTACTTCGCCAGTGTTTGTGTAAGCGATGTTATTATAAACGTGCATAGTTTTTTGTCTTGGTGTTGGTTTTGGGAAAATCGTCACGAACGGCAACACTTACAGGTACTTAACGGCCTTTCAGTTCTAACCTTGTTCCTTCGTTTTTGGACAGGTATGAGATGTAGATGTCTGGTGATATGCATCACTATAAACTGTCACCATGCAGAAATTCTAGCACACGCACATGCACACACGTTCTATCTTCTTTTCTTTAACCTTTTTTCCCTGATATATTTAAATGTGTAATCCTTCATGGATTTGTTACCTAAAACATTGAAAATTATGAAACTGATAGAGTGAACGATACCCCGGCAAGTGATGCAAGGGAAACAACCACAACTTTCAGTTTTTGGAAGTAAAGTCATATCTTTGAGTTGCTTCCCTTACACCATTTTACTTCTTCCTATAAATTTATGTCCTTAAGCAGGCTGTTACAAAAAGATTTATTTGATTTTCATTTACATCAAAGAATTTATGTACGAAATATAAATATATTCCAAAAAATTCGTACACTGTTTGGACGAAACAATAATATAATACTGATGTCGATATCAGCAGTAACGGACATAGCAAACACAGGGCACAGTTTGAATCATTTTGGAGGAATTGCGCTCGGACTCCGCCCTTCTCCCCGTGAGCACAGCATTTGGAAACAAACATTTTAACAAGTTTTATATAATATTGAAATTAAAAATTTTCTTTCATCGCTTAAAATTACTTTCTCTTTATTGATATATGTTAAAAAAAAATTACTAACGCGCAGGGCGCATGTGAACGCGGGTCCCAAAATGCCTGATCTTAAAAAAAGCGATTTCATGCATGAATTTGCAACGGCATAAGCTTCAGCAGTTACTTAACAAACCCGTGTGAATCTATAGTCGGATTAGAGCATGACCGAACC
Source organism: Potamilus streckersoni (assembly GCA_016746295.1). Lineage (NCBI taxonomy): Eukaryota > Metazoa > Mollusca > Bivalvia > Unionida > Unionidae > Potamilus > Potamilus streckersoni. The sequence goes on along the minus strand of JAEAOA010000858.1, from coordinate 1,463,013 downwards.
CACTGTAGACTGACTGTAATGATGACCATCGAACCATTATGGTCTCAACATGGTGGATGAGAGTGTATCTCACAGTTCTTTAAATGCTAAAATTAAAAGCCGAGTATTATAAAACAACGAGTAACTTTGAAAGAAAATTTATCAAAGTATTGTCAACACTATCAGAAAATGCAATTCGATTTCTCTATCAATGCTTCCTTTTCCCTATAACTTTGATCCCATGTTAGCAAGGATTACACGCGAAATTAAAAGGGTTATAATATCATCCACGACATGTTTTTAAAATCAATTAAATAGCCTGCTGATGAAACAAAATTGGAACCATTGTAGGAATTTCATTTACAGGATGACCAATTAAAGTCACTGCTCACGACCATGCAAAATTAATGAAAACACTAAACTGCTTTGGTACGAGTTCTGTATCACCAATATAAATTTAACCAATAATTCCTATCTTTGACTAATTGGGGCTATAATTACCTAAAACAAAATGTAATTCAAGTCATTTTAATTTCCGTGCAATATTATGTAACATTTCAGACATTTCATATAGAGAACAATGCTAGCTTCAGTTTAGAAAAATAATGATATTTAAATACATTAAGTCTACACAAAAATGGCGAATGCAGTAGCTGGATGGCAAACCTGATCACGAGAAACACTATTTTCACTGGATTATTTCGAACCATGGATTTTTCATTTCATAAGCGATTTCGCTAACCACTTGAGCCACAGTGAAATCGTGACGGACAATAACGACCTTTTCTGGACTCGGATCTTATGAGTTATAGTTCTTATGTTTGTCAGCATAGAAATTTGCAGTGTGTCCAATCGATTTTTCGTCATAGTTTATTCCGAATTTATGGAGACTATAAACTGTCAATAAATGAATCATTCATATGCAAGGGTAAATTTTAAGCACATTGGTTCGTATAGTAGTTTACAATCTACATATTGTATTTTTCCTATACCTAGGGATTATAATCAGTAGCGTCACCAGGGAAATGCGGACGTCATCAAAAGGGTGACATCAAAATGACTGTCTATGAAATTTTTGATTTTTTTGTGCCGACACGTGGTCCAATAGGGGGTGGGGTGGTGGTGCACCATGAGTTACCACACTGGGTGATACCAACCCTAGTGACACCATTGATTATAATAATAACAATTATAATGATAAACACGATATCTTTTGCAGGTTGGAGCTATACAAGAAGATAAATCGTCCAAATTTAGTTACAGATTTTAGACGTATACAACAATCAGCATACACATGGCAAATTCATCTACTAATGGTTACCGACCATTTAATTTTCGGGGGTGGGTGGGGTGAGGTGGTTCGGTTTTTTTTTTTGAGCTGAGTTTTATCTCATTTTATTCCTTTAATTACTATAATGGATATAATATGGTGTTAGTTTGAAAGACAGACAGAGAGACATTTTTCCAGCTAGTGACTGACAGAAGTTTTCAAAAAATGTCCCAGTCCCATTTTTATTTATTATCTTTGTTTGCACATTAAACAGTATGTTTATGAATAAGAAGGTGATTGGCAGTTTAATATCTTTAATATTCTTAATGGCATCCTGCAAATGTGTAAAAACCTTTGTACGACTTATGAGATGGAAAATTCCCTTTCATTCTGCTGGTTCTCACGAAACTATATATACTTTAAATGTCTTGCAAGGATTTGCTCCAATTTTTGTAAGTGTCTTATAATAGAATTTGAACATCCCCCCTCTGCATGTCCAATGCAGTGTGCATTTACCGAGATATGTTCTAGAACATGTGACTATTTTATTTTGTTGGTTCTTTGTAACTTTGTGTGTAATGCCTCTTATTTACGGATTGTTGTCTGCAGTATCATGGTATCCAGGGATTTTCTTCACAAAAAAACCACTTGCATAAAATAACATCAAAATCTGTTATCCCACTGTTTACCACCTTGTCTTTCTGCTTTCTGAAAAAAGGTAGTCATTAAAGGTGGAATAAAAAATAAAGACAAACTGATAATAAAAGGTCCCACCATGTTTGCTGCACAGTGCCACTTCTCTTTTGACAAAACACAGTCTGTTCTCATAATTATTGTAAGAAATGGTATGGTCTAAAAATAAATTAGTAACAGAACAACATATCCTACAGCCTTTCATTGGAATTTTATATGTAAAGGGAGAAAACTCAGATTTAGGTAAATTATTATTCCTGATAATGGTTATGGCTCTAAGAGCTTCTACGGATGGCAATTTTTGAATATATGTGAACACATAAATTCTCTAGTAAAATACAAAAAAAAAGAAAATTTAGGAAACAGCAAATATAATTTACAACAGCACGTTTACGATTACACTTTTGAACCCCGTACTGTTAACCCCACCCTTTCAATAAGAATTCTCGAATCTTCAGGCAATCCACTCAAGGTAAATATACTTTACAAATAAAAAATTGATGTAGTTTTTGTCCTATCTTCCTTTCTATGGAATCCTGCTAAAGATATTGCTGAAACATCTGCACTTTTAAGAATATTTACAAATATGAACTAGTAACTTAAAGTTCCGTAGTCCGACTTTCAACGTTTAATTAATCTTAGTACATGTATATATTTTCCATTCTCTGTTGTTGCAACTAAGTTTCTTTATTCACTTAACTACTAATAGTAGTCACTCTCTCTCTCTCTCTCTCTCTCTCTCTCTCTCTCTCTCTCTCTCTCTCTCTCTCTCTCTCTCTCTCTCTCTCTCTCTCTCTCTCTCTCTCTCTCTCTCTCCACGGTATTATAAAATAACAGATTTGCTCTTATGCTGGTTATGCTGGTACGGTGCATCTGGATTATTTGTAGTTCAGCGCGCAATCTTTAGCATATTTACTTGATGACAATATGATCAGCTGCACTATCCTAACGTGTCACTTTTGTCCATAAAGTGTTTATTTGTGACAATTAAGAAAAACCGTCTATTAAAATCAGTTTGCGAAGGGGGTATTTTTTTTTTGTTATGTTAAGTCACAAATAAGTATACTTGTTTGGATAGTCGTGATTTTGAATGTTCATATGTGTGAAGCTAAGACGTTCGTGTTGCTGCATACACTTTATCCATCAGTCATACACGTACTATAAAAGATATCTACTAACTACGTCGAGCGAGAAGGGACCTAAGTGTCGTTACTCGTAGTTCATATAAATAATTGATAGGTAAATTGTAAGCAACGATAAAAGCTCCGGTGATGTGGAGCACATGTCTAGCATCGCTACGATGTGTTGTCCGCGGATGCTGTAATGTGCATATTTTTGACCGCACATTTATATCACATGGCTTGTCTTTGTACATCTTAAGACTATGATGTTTGGTATCAAGCCCATAACGTGTTATTTGTAGTCAATCTTGTGAAATCTGTAGGACCAATTATATTGACCTAAGTGCTAATGTTTGGTGAAAAAAAATATACTTTTTATGGATCTCAGCATACTTGTTACACCCTGTCATAGGGATCAATGTTAGATTGTCAATTTGACAAGGATAGAATCAGGTACGCCATTTCATTTAAGACGGGTAACTCTGATGGAAATAAATAGGGGTAAGCGTTATACAGCCACAACATACATTTTCACAGATTTGAATTATTATTTTTTTCAAATCATAGAAAACAAAATATGTTCTAGATATGAATTAACATAATTTCACATGTTACCAATCATAAAATTAAAAACAAATTACGATCGAGAAATTAATTAATATACTTTAGCATGTTACCAAGAGACTTTGGATCACAGGTGGCAAAGTGGTCTAAAACACTAGCATTTTACCGATCAGTGCCATCCCAACTCTATCGAGTCCTAGGCTCGGTCATTGTGGATATGTGAAAAAAGCAACATGTAGTTTCCATTCGGTTTTCCCCATGTTGTTCCTACATCATTTATACTGGGCGCCATGTATAAGCTATCTTCCGCAATGCCAGTATTCGAAAACACATCCTAGAGACAGAACTTTTTTTGAAGACTGACAGAAACTATAACTTCTACATAATATACATATCAAAGCTAGTTTTGTTGTTTATTTCTGAATAATATGTTCCCTACACATTAAACTCCGCCCTCCCCCATCCCTCCACGGGCTTGTTCAACGGGTACCATCATACCTAGAGCCAACATTCATTTTTCAATTCAGATGGCCTTGTGGTTAGACTGTCCGTCTCAGATGGGGGAGGTCGCGAGTTTGAACCCCGTCCGAGTCATACCAAAGACTTTTAAAAAATGGTACTAACAGCTGCCTCGCTAGGCGTTCAGCATTAACTGTTTAGTGTTGGGAAAGATCAACCTGGTGTCATGATAACGTGAATATATGGAATATGATGCTAGATGTCTGCGATATGATGTCCCAACGCTAGGCATGACTATAAACTGCCACTGTAGACACTGCATCAATATGACTTAAAAATTGTTAAAGCTACGTTAAAATTCAAATCACATAAACCCATCACCACACTTTTTCAAAAATATCTATTGTAAGTCGGGACTGTAAAAGCAACAAGCTTATTAAGTCTCACTTTTCAAATAAATAATAAAAAAAACCGTTGCAATACCCCAAGCTTTGTCGTATATTAATGTGTATGAAAATGTCATTGAGCTGTTTGAACTCGTGTTTTCATATTGTGCATTACTAAGAAACTGTTTTTATTTTTTTTTTGTAAGGTTGGGGAATAAAATTAATTGTTTTAACTATGAGAAGTGTTTTATTTATATCAACACTGAAAAGTTCACATGGGTGATGTAGAATTTAATATTAAAGGATGAGTTTGAAATAAACCCCACACCGAGATAATATACAGTAATTATTTTTGATGACTAGAAATTTAAGAATGCTATTTTGTATTTAAACTCTCTCTCTCTCTCTCTCTCTCTCTCTCTCTCTCTCTCTCTCTCTCTCTCTCTCTCTCTCTCTCTCTCTCTCTCTCTCTCTCTCTCTCTCGTACGTTGTTTTATTTTCTTGAATTATCTATATAGAAAAATGTGGTATATTTGATTGCTACTTTCTACAACAATCATGCATATTCCTATTGGGTAGATCACAAGACCTTTTAGCCTTGGTATCATTACTGAATTTATGTGTCATTTAAGATATATGTGGGTGGAGGAAATTATAATAAAGTTTTTTTTTTTTTTTTTTTTTTTAAATAAAATGTATTTACACGTCAGTTTAAAATCCATACAGTAGTATACAAAACTTTCAAAAAGTGCAAAGAAATATAATGAACAATGATATTTTCAGTTTAGATGTTTATTGTGTTAAATTCAATTCACAAGATGATGACAAATATAGTTGATTTAATTATATCCATTTTTTAAAAATAAAAAATAACGGATCTATATTCTTTCTACCGGATACGTATTTCACAGAAATGTATCCGAATAAGAAAGATGCAGAGAAGTTTCTTACACCGCTGGAATGAGTCAAACGACCAACTTTTTTGTAAACTAAACTGCTACCAACTAAATCACAGCGTCCAATGATAAGCAAGAGGAAAAATTCAGTTATTCCAATACACCACATATTGTATGTTCCGCGTTTTTACGAGACCTCGAAGAATTACTGAAGCATCTCATTCAGAAGCAGTAGCTATTCCTTCCACTGCTTGCCTGATAAAATACACAAATCCAGCATAAACTACAAACATACGAGAGTAAGAATGGATAGTGCACTAAATATCTGTACCCTCATGACATAGATATAATTAATGGTTTCTGTAAAGGATGGACGCTAACCGCTGGAGTTTAATATGCTGTTGATCATGGTGGGAAGGGATCATATGTAGAAATCGAAATATCCTCGGCCTTTTCCGTCACGTCGATGAAGAAACATCGGCTGTAATTTGTCGCCATTGAGAGAGCTACTTTCACAGCGAAAGGAGACAAGGTCACAACTTGAATATCTTCGGGTTTGTTTGCCATAATATAAGCAGTGCACTCGACCTTCGATGTATTACTGCACACAATCTAATTAAAATCAAATTGTCAATAATCACATTAGATTGTTGTGTATTCCTTCATCGACTTTCGAGGTTATTTCAAACTATGAAGGAAATGGCCGAGAGACATTCTGATGGGTCATATAGGTCAAATAGGCATTTTATAGTTTTAGCAATAGGTGTCGTTTTCTATAATTGCTTTACACATATCTTTAAATGGCAATTATTCACTTTATTTGGATCCTCATACATCCATATTCCAATTTCGGACAGTCATTATTTAAACGCCACGAGTAATAAATACGGCAAAAGTCAATGTTAAAGTATGGCTGCCATACGATTTCTTTTTCCTGGACATGTCCTCCTGTCTTCCTTTTCTGACAATTCAAATATGGTAACCCTATTATAGTTAAATAACGAGGACATTTTTGGACATTGGTCAGTTTATGTAACTATATTGGGTTCCAACTTGGAATACGGCATTTCTCGAGAAATTGAGCGCAACAATATGGAATTCCAAACTGTTGCACTCTTTCTCGAAAAATTGTATGGTCCAAAGTTATCAGAGGGCTTCTCGGAGATTTTCCTTGCATTATTCCAAGCTGGAGCCCATCAATATGACAGAAGTTATATAGCGGAGTGCTATGGTATCGCAAGTCTTAACGTTAGGGATCGACGAAAAAGTGAATAAAGACTCTGATCTACATGACCGCTCCGGTGGTTTAGTGATTAGAGCGCCCGTCTCTGATGCGGGAGATCGCGGGTTTTATCCCCGGCCGAGTACACAAAGTTTACCAATTCAGGGTTACATTTATTTAGTCATGAACCTGCACGTACATATTAAGACAGATAACGCTGGTTCAATTTACCTTTTGTCGAAGATATATATCCCTTACAAAGATTATCGTTATATGAAAGGTGGGGTTGCTTTTGCCGTTGATTTTATTAACGACACTTTTAACTTTTAACACTTTTCACCTCTGTCTGCGTGAGTTCGAGTCCAGACTCGGCTAAAGTGGGTAAGTGAGAAAGCCTGCCAGTAGCTTCTCGTGGGTCGGTTGTTCTTTCCTGTGTTTTCCAGGGTTCTTCCTCCACCATTAATACTGGCCGCCATGTATAGCCTATCTTGTGCTGAAAAATGGCGTTAAACCCCACAACAACAACAACAACAACAACAACACATGATGAGACAAAGGGAACAAAACATCTTTCCCTAGGACATACATTGTGATCGGAAATCGGATGTTCGATATAGCCAATAATATGTAAAAGTGCTTTAAGAAAACGACGCATCCCACAACCCCACAACCTACCTATTTATTAGTAGTGCACCCAGTGTCTCGTAAAACTGTTACATCTTGGCCATTGACAGTGCCATTATTATTACTATTATTATTGTCAGATTTAGAATATTAGTAGAAAGAACATTAGTAGAAAGAACATTAGTAGAAAGAAAATTAGTAGAAAGAAAATTTGTGGAAACATTACTAGAAAATGCACTTCCGAAATTCAAGCGTGTTTATGCCATGTGGATGCCATAAGCTTTTTAAACTGCTCATTGTAATATTTTCTCATAAATTTTTAATTTTGTTCTCATAGTTTTGGAGAAAATGAAGAACTGTAAGCTCATTTCCTATGATGCAGGTACAATATATACTTTATAGTACATTTGTAAACAATCCTTCTACTCTACTGAAGGACCTTACGATGCATACACATTCTTTGTAACGTTAATATTGTTCAGACTTAAACAAAGATCGACTAAAATGTCTTCTATGTATTTCAGCATTGACCATATTCTATAGAAAATAGCAAATTGTATTTTTGGACTTGTAGGTGTATGTGTGTAAAGAATAGCATTGCAGAATTTTCGGCCATGCCATTTAATTCCCCTCCTTAATGATGGTTGTATGATAAAATAAATGAATATAAAACGTTCAATCATTTTTTTACATTTCATTTTGTAAGCAACCGTATTCATAGAACATCCATTACATGATGACCTGACATTGCCATTTAATTTATATAATAAAATGTTATGCATTATAGAGGCAGCACAGTTTCTGTGTACCTATTTCCGAATCCCCAATGGTTTCAATCCAAAACTTTGAGCTTTGTGCACAAAGGCAAGCTACAGTTAGAAAAGGATCAAAATGTAAGAAAAAAAATGAATAAGATTGTTTAAAATACTAAATTCGATTTTTTTAGTTTGAGCTCAATAGTTGTAGAAATAGTATAAAATACTCAGTACAGTTTATATTCGCATAGTGGAGACGGAGGTAAAGACATTGCGACAGAAATAAATTTCTAACGCTGTGTGATCCGTAAAACTTGTGAATGTTAATTTTATGTATCAGCGCATCCTTGTTCTATGAAGATATTGTGAAAACTGGTTTGGTCATAGAATATGCACAGTCTGCTGAAATATCTTTCTTGTAACAAAGGTACGCTCACATAATTTGCCAAAGTAACATTAAGTTTGCAATTATAGAACACCAGTCCATTTTCCATGGGTCGTTTTCAACAAAACATAGAACTCTATATGCATAATGAATTTATGGAAGTTTCATTTGTTTCATGAATAATACAATTAGACAAAGAGTCAACAAATATAACTATATTTACTTTATCATAAAAACTGTTGTAGAAAACTGTCTTTGTTCAATATAATCTTTTGATTGTTTTAAAACTAACTAGGTTATTCATTCCATTTTAGACCGCTCAGGTGGCCTAATTTTTAGAACGTCCGCCTCGGGTGAGGGAGGTCGTGGTTTCGAACCCCGGCCTAGTAATACCTAAGACTTTGTTACTAATAGAAGTCTTTCTTCGGCGCGCCGCATTAAGAGGTTAGCATTAGGATATGGCTGAAAATTTTTAAAGCTACGTTAAAAATATAAATCAGACATCATACACATTACATTCTAAGATAAAATGAATTATCTAGATGTTATAAAAGTTGATTGTTTTCTAAAGTAAGGTTTATATTTCAAAGATTTCTTTGTGGTTTAAATTCATGGGACATCTAAAGTATTTGAATAAAATTGTATTTATCGTGTTTAAAACATTACTGGTTTAGAAGTTTGAATGTTTCTGGAGTCTTTACCCGAGAACCGAGCACATTCAGGGGTGTCATTTTGACATTTTTTGAAAGAAGTTCATTCATTTCAAAGATGAAACATACTTTTGATATTGGAATACACTAATAAGATTTAAATATTGCTTGAAGATTGCTACACACAAATCCGTATTTTGATTGGCTGAAGGACTTATGTTGGTTTTATATTGGTAGCTTGTCTCCTTTATACCATATCAAATCGTTTTGATTGGCTAGATGGTACATATATCCTGTCATAGAAAAAGACAAGAAGATAACTTGCTCATGCATTAGAACGGTTGTACGTAATGGATTTCGTTGATGCGTTATCTAGATGAAATTTATTTTCTTGTTTCCTTTGACAAATAGTAACCGAGTAATAGGTGCATCTCGTTGTACCCATATTTACGATGTGCACGGGTACTTTAACCTTAGGTCTTGAACGTATTTTTATTTAGGATGCATTTGGAATGTGTGGGGATTGTGAACCCGAGATCTTGTCAGGTAGTGTCTAAGTTACAGACAGTTTATTACAGCCATAGGGGTGACTGCTAGTTAGATTTTCATGTTATATTTGTAAATTATATCCATATTTTAAATGTCAAGTACCTTTTTTATTCTTGATATTTTGAATTTCTGTAAATTTTACCGTGTTTGGATATGACACTTTGGCAGTATATAAAAGCTCTTGCGATACTTATGTGTGCATTTTTATGTTTTTTATATGTTGGAAATGATTCGTCCGATGCATATATTTTATTATTATTGACATTTATTGAATAAAATACGCTAGCCAGTTTAGCATATTTGTAGCTGGCCGCATGGTACCGTATTATCAATGAGGCAACGTCATTGACAGTAAAGGATCAGAGTTCGCAAGAGTACAACACTATAGGAAACGGAATATAATTGCCAACATGGCAACATCGTTGGAAACAGAGCAACATAGCTGTCAATATATCAGAATATTCAGCAGCAAGCACAAGTAGTTCATAACAAAGCAATTCAGTGGCTCCACCTTTCCGGGCAAAAGGACTCCAACGAGTTCGTGTAATAGATTGAATTTTGAAAAATATAATTGGATATTTAACTGTTAATTTTGAATTGTTGCCAGTGTACCGGGTTACATGAACCACACCTATCTTTATTAATAACGTGCTCACGGTATGGTGATTATAAAATGCATTAGCTGAGAACGACGACGTTGATATTTTTAGGTGCCAAGGGCTCGTACTCAATAGCAAAGAAAGAGTAAAAACCAACAACCTTTGTATATTTTAACAAAACAATTCAGTTCCCTAGACAACAATGTAAAAATTGGTAAACAGGACTTACAGTTTGTGAATACAAAAAATATTAGGATTGCGTATTTAAAACCCCAACGCCTCATTTCAAGTCTGGCGAGATTGGTCATGTGGTCTCTTACTACGCTAACTTTAGCATGAAGACCAATTTATCCCCACTAAAGAACCAATCATACAAAACGTTGTTTACACATAGAGATCATGCAAAGAAAGTATGATCTTGATACTGACCAATCATTTTAACTTACTGTTGACATTGTTACCAGCCCAAGACGAACAAAAAAAAAGATAATCCTCATGTAATACTTCATCTTAATTAAACAATCCCGAATGTGACAAAAATATTCATTGCAATAAATAGTATAAACAAAAATGAAATAAAAATAATTTTAAAACGTACACAGAAGAAATTTAATCACATATACGTAACAATATAGTATAATTTTGTAATCATAAATCTAGTTTGTGAGTTATTGGTGCATAAGACAATGCATTATCAGAGTGCTTTGTCGTTTTTAATTATATTTTCTTTCCTTTTCGTTAGTGCATCCCTATCTTCAAAGGTTTGAGACTCGTACTTCATTATTATATTTCTTTTTCATTCGCACACATCGTGTTAATATTTTCACTTCATATCCATTGGCTTTCTATCCTGTTACACATACGTCATCCATATAGTTTTGATGCCTTAGATTTATCCATGATTGGTCAGTCATTGTGTTTTCGTCCAAATAATCATCTGTATTGTTTTTGTCCAAAAAAAATCATATGTATTGTTTCCATGGGTTAGATAAATCTATGACTGGTCACTGTTTATGTTTTTCTCCTATACATAATATATATTGTTTCAATGCGCAAGGTCATGAGCACTGATTGTGTTTCTCTCCTATAAATAGTATTATTGTATTAAGTTAGGTCATATATATGATAATTCGTCACTGTTACGTGTCTAGGCTTATGCAAAGTAACAAAGATAGAGTGAAGCGAACAATCTTTGTAAAATTTAACAAAATTAATTGATTTCTCTAAAAAAGGAAAAAAACATGAAAATGGATTTATGGCTTGTGAATCTAATACAAAATTTAATCCTAAAATCACTAAAAAGGTCTAAATGAATTAAAGTTCGAATCCCGATGAAGTTCCAAGATGGAAGACGATGACGTCTTCTATAGCAGGTTTAGTGTTTTGTGTCAACAGTTCCTTGTTGAATTTTATAAAACAAGAATAATATTCCGACTTTAGAATTCTGAATAATTTCCAATAAATGCCTTTGTCCAAGGATTTTGATGAGCACAAGTATTTTCAAGTTAATAAATTATTTTAAATAAAATATTTAACTCGAAATGGTCACAACACAAAAATACCTTTGAGCACCAGATGTATCAAATTACGACTGACTGAAAACACTAAAAACGTTAGTTTTAAGCGCAATTTTAAATCACGTGACGGGTCACGTGGTCACTTAGTTCGAACAACGTAGTAAAGTAATGTGTAAATTAGCACGTAAACTATTTAGAGGTTCGATTGTACTGAACGAATCTTACTATAAGATTCAATAATAATTAAAATTTTAAAAAATGTTGTTTACAACAGAGATGACGCAAGCATAGAATGACTTTGATTAGGATAAATGATTTTCGTTCTGTGTTTACCAATTCTGAACCAAGGTCAGGAACAAGGTCAGCTAAAAATACAATGTAGCAATAGTGATTATGTACTAAAACTGAATTTTCTAGAAAAATGTCAAATCCAGTTAATGAACGTATTACAATAACATGTAATAAAATAAAAATAAAATTAAACAGATTTAAAACTAACACACAGGTAGTTAAATTAAATATACGTAACACTTTCCCCATAAAAGAAAAAGAAAGATCGATATAAAAACTTTTTGCCATATGTTAATTATACATGAGGTAAAAATTTAAGTTAGAAAAACTCATAAGTATCATACAAAGTGTACATGAAATAATATTTTTATACACAAGAAAATGTATCTGCTATTAAATGTGTTTCCTTTGATATGATGTCAAGAATAAATTCATGTAACAACAAACTCCACCTTAATAATCTTTAAGTTTTGTTTTTCATCGTGTCGATGAAAGTAAGGGGGTCGTGATCACTAGACACAACAATCGGAGAGTGAGTTGCACTAAGATAAACTTCAAAATGTTTTAATGCCAAAATGAAAGCCAAACATTCCTTCTTGATTATTTAGTAGTTTCTTTGTTGCTTATTTAAATTCGTTTCAAAAATTGCACACTGGATGATCAACACCATTTCTATCTTCCTGAATCAATACTGCTCCAACCCCAACATCTCTTGCATCAACATATAGCTTACAAACTTGACTAAAATTTAGAACTGTAAGGACTGGTGCACTTGTATAGCCTTTAACTTCTTAAAAGCCTCCTGGCATTTTTCAGTCCAAAGAAACTTGTTTTCTTACCCAGCAAATTTGTTAAGGGTTCAGCAATATTATAAAAATTGGAATAAAATTTCAGATAGTATCCAGCCATACCCAGCAAATTTGTTAGGGGTTAGATAGTATCCAGCCATACCTAAAAATCGCAGTTGCTTTTTACTAATAGGCAAAGTGAATAGCCTTGACCTTAATATCTATAGGTTTAACTTGTTCATGCCATAGGAAAATTGCACAATATGGCAGACCTCACGTTTAAATAAATCGATTGTCAAACTGGCATCAGTGAGTCATTAAAAATAATTTCCGAATGGTTGCTAGATGTTCTTTAGAGTTGTCGTTGTAGAGGAAGACATCATTGATGTAAGCATCACAATTATCTCAGCCAGAGGTAATGATATTCATCAAACGTTGAAAAGCACTCGGCGAAGTCTTCATCCCTAACGGCATCAATTTTTTCTTATAAAGTCTTTCTGGAGTCACGAATGCCGAAATTTCCTCTGCCCTTTCCGTTATTGGAATTTGCTAAAATCCTTTCAGACGGTAAAATTTGGTGACATACTGGGTATTTTCAATTTTAGCAATGCAGTCATCGAATCTTGGTAGTGAAAATGAATCTGATTTTGTCACACTGTTCACCTTCCTATTATCAGTGCACATACGGAAATTTTTATCTCGTTTCGGTACAAATATGCAAGGTGAACTCTAGTAACTTTTACAGTGATCTATGAAATCATTCTCCAACAAATATTGGATTTGCTTTTTTCATGTTTGAGATGGTTCATCCTGTATGGGTGTTGTTTCATAGGTTTAGAACTCACAATTTAAACGTCATGAAAAAAATTGTTTGTTCTCAGAGGACATAAGGAAATAAGTGATCATATAGAAATAATAACTGTTTAATTTCATTCCTTTATTGTTGTTGCAAATGTGAATGTTTCTGGTCCAGATTATTCATAATCTTCGAAGATTTGTTGCTCCAAAATCAGCAGTCAGATTGAATTTCTTCACAATTGCATGATTTACCTGGCTATCTCTCTCAATATGCTCATTTAGCATGTTAATATGGCAAAGTTTTTTTTTGTTTTCTCCTCCAATGATTATTTATTATGTAGTTTGAATCATTTACTTTCTTTTCAACTGTGCAGAGACCCTACTGCATGGCCTAAATGGTCATTTGGTGGAATGAGCAATAGAGCCAGAACTCTATCTCCAGGCTGAAAATTCATTTTTTTTTTAGTTTTTTTTTTTGTTATCATAACTTAATTTCAGTTTTGAATGAGTAGAGTGCAGATTCGCTCTTGCGGCCTAACAAGCATTTGACACAATATCTTTAAAATCTGAAACAATCAAGACGATTCGTTCAGTATCTTCATTAGAAAGATGTTTCTCTTTCAACAACTTCAATGGTCCACGCACAGTGTTTCCAAAAACTGAATCCTAAAGATTCTTTAACCTGCTCTCTAACAGAAAACAAAAGTAAATGACTGCCTTGATCCCAATCGTTACCAGTATCAAATCAATATGAACGAATAATATTCTTTAAAGTCTTATAAAATCTTTCTAAAGCCCATTGGCTAGAATTGTTGAATGCCTGATTTATACATAACTTACTGGAAAATTTCCATAAATAAAATTGTACCCTTGGTCCGATTTGTCAGATTTTGAAGTCTAAATTAAGTAAACTAATCTTTTTTTAAAGTTTCTGCTATAGTTTAAGTTTTAATATTCCTCGAAGAAATTACATCCGGGAACATTATTGACGCACACATAATGGTCAACAAGTATTGGTTGCATCACTTAATCTTAGGTAAGTGATCAATGCAATCAACAATTATACTATCAAATGGTTCGTCATATGCAGGGAATGGTTGCAGATGAGCCTTAGGTATCTTCTCGTTTGGGATTTTCTACAATTTTATTTATAGTAAACTAACATCATATTATATCCATAGTATTATTTGGATAAATATTCATTATTTTGAGATCAACGAAGGAGAAATTTCAGTTCTTAAAAGAAAATCACAACCCTATTCACTCCGAAAATTAAATTGCTAGCAACGTATGTATTCATTTTTTACAAGTTTTAATCTGAAAACTTAAGTGGGATGATTACCCTTACATTATAACTGATACCACGAAAGACACCATACTGACATCAGAGATATTTTATTTTTCAGAAATGTAAGATTGATAACTGAAGTCTTCAGTTTTGTAGCTATTGATATAAACATCGGGGAAGCTTTGAGTAGGATTACAATAGCCGGGTAAGATATCTATCTGAGAGGGCAAGTAAACATAAAATGCTTGTACTTAAAAAAGGTGTAAATATTTTGTGGACTTGATAAATTACTTAAAGTTCAGAAACATAAAATAAATGCGGTCCTGAAAATCGTAAGATGTTTCGCAGGCTAACAAAGCTATACACATGCTAAACACATTCATATACTCTAGCAAATAAACAAACCATCAAATGTATTTTAAATGGTGATTTTTTTTTGTTTGCGAAATTTTAGGATTTGACTGAAAATTGTTTAACAACATTTAATTTGGCCACTGCTTTGACATACGTGACTCGTGCCGAACAGGTAATTAAAGGAATGTAAATAAAATTATATTGCCAATTTTTGCCATTAATTTGTGACTGATAACGACCGTTTTATGAAGGATAATGTCTGAAAATATTATGACATGAATAATGACAACGCACTGTGAATATCACTAACGTTATAACAGTGTTCATAGGGAGTTTCCATACATTCCATACTGGATGAAATTTCCGATGTACCGGTATTGTAAAAAAGTACCTTGGTACAAATTGTAAACCACGTACTACTAATATGTATGTATGTATGTATGTATGTATGTATGTATGTATGTATGTATGTATGTATGTATGTATGTATGTATGTATGTATGTATGTATGTATGTATGTATGTATGTATGTATGTATGTATGTATGTATGTATGTATGTATGTATGTATGTATGTATGTATGTATGTATGTATGTATGTATTATATAATTTATATAATACTAATCTATGAGCGAATTAAGTCTCAAAATATTCCAAGACTTACAGACTTACAGACACAGACATAAGTCTTATTAATGTAAAGTCCTGCAGTACTAGTTCCGATACAATGCAAACTTGACGAATCTATTATAATTTATGGAGTGCTGATGTGTCAACAGTCTTTTGTTGAATGACAGTGATATAATTCAAGGTTTGTATTCAGTATAAATTGCAGTAAATGTCTCTATACAAGAATTTTATCGGAGCAACATTTGTATTTACAAAGAAAATAATCACTTCAATAATTTGAAGCAAATAAAATTCATCCCAACCGATCACAACATAATACAAATTGAAAATGCCAAATGTGAATGCATGAATGACCAAGGCCTTACAATTACAAGATTATACAATTCTTTGCTTGTCTCAGGTCTTAATTAGCAATTAATATTTTAAAGAAAAAAGCATTACTTAATGGAAATTAAGCTTCTAGAGTGAAAATGATGTTTACAAAATCAAAACCATAATCTGCAAAATTCACTTAATAAAGTCGACATCCCTGACCCAAGTAAACATATTTATTTCTTCTATTAATAAAAATCCTAATATTAAGCCCATATACAGAGAGAATAATTTAGTTACGTATTAGTTGTTTAAAATGTCAGTTAGGACAAGCTGACATGAACTCAACTATGGACAAGGTCATGTTCAGCATACAATGATAGATTATAATAGCATCTAATGGAATATATACTGCATTTATCTCGAAGACAAACTGTGGACCAATAACAGTACAGAGTCATAAAACCATATTCGTAAAGCTGCATGTAATTGGAAACCTTTGAAAATTGACGAACTCGTCAACAAGTTGCACGAACTTGTTAACCGGAATCTGGTGGAAATTGAACGAAATATTTATGACACCGGAAATTTTAGCCTCAACTGTAGAGATGTCAAGTTTAAATGGCATCATTTTGTTGGTCCGTAAACTTGTCGTTTTAAAGTTTTTGAAGGCGGGGAAAGAAACAAAATCATCGATTGCCATGTCTCAAGAGGGGGCCTTCACAGTACGAGGCCCTCAATCCTGTGCGAGAAAGATTGCAAGAACATGAGATCAACTAGTAAAATGAGGTCAGTTTGGCCGATGCAATGCACATTTGTGACTCATTTGTATTTACATTGTGTATGTATTGAACAGTCATACAAAGAAAAGCAAATTTTTAAACAATTTGATTTTAATCTCTTTAATCGTTTTCCATTTTATTTCTATGTATAGAAATGTTAAAGGAAAAAAGAAATAAAATCATGCCAATAAAGCAATTTAGAAAAGATTCATACACTTTGAAATATTTAAATGTCGATTGTGCACAAACATACAAAGTATTTTAAATTTCAGCTCTACAATAAACATGTACAGGACAAGAATCCAAAGAAATAATTTGTATACCTAGACGTCTTAAACTGTGTATTTTTAATTAATATTTAAATATATTTTGGGAAATATAACCTATATTTATGAATTTAAAAGTGTCATCCACATCATACCATACAGACAAAAATAGGTAGCAAATACTAAAGAAAAAAAGAAGCCCAATAAAATGCTTTCAAAGAATGTTTCTGATTTCTCATTGCGTGTCTTTTGCCCTTATTTCAGTGTATTTACCCATCGTTGCCGTTTATTCTGAAATTAAATCTACAACTAAACATGTATACACATTGTGCAAATATTTTATTGTATACTCCACAGTGAATATAATACATTATTGCTTGAACTTGATCTGGCACTCGATGGTCCTGGCTTTGATGTAAGATAAATAAAACAAAACATGACAAAGAAATTCCTTTGACCATTGGAATAAACAAGACAGCAAGGTAAGGTGCACACTCCGTCGCCCTTTTATATCCTTGAAGCATAATTTTATTGCAACTTCATGTGAGACATCTGCACTTGCATAATTCAATCAACCTTGAGATTATAAAACTGACCTCAGGATTAGCATATATATTTTACTCCTAGCTAATAAAAACTAGCATGATTTTGAAAATAAAGAACCATGTGGTTCAGAAAAGAAGAAAAGTAAATAAAGAATGGGGGATAACTGTATTTGTGACATTGCCGATGGTTGGCGGTAAACTTTATGAATTATGAATGTAAAACGAATTATAGTTAACCTGACTCAGGCAATGCATGAGAGTGGAAATTTTTTTAATCATAATTATTTTCTTCAAAAAAGAATTTAATTTTGTTTAACCTCAATATTTCCAATAGCACTCCTATGCAGTTGAAATAAGCTGACTCAGCTTTTTAAAATGCCGATTGCATATGATCTTGTTCCGGCGACTCGAGGCATAGTTGTCCTGCATAAGATAAATATAAAATCATGTATTTTGCCACCAAAAATAATAAAAACAAATTAAAACGATTCAAGTTTGAATCAGTGTTTAAAATTTAAAAGTAAGTTACGAGGGTTTTTTGTAGACTTCTTTGGCAATCTTCCATGTACGAAAACACATTTTTCGTTGTTGTGGTGTGTATATATATATATATATATATATATATATATATATATATATATATATATATATATATATATATATATATATATATACTGTATTACTGGATCTCTATCGGTAGTAATAAACAAAGGTGATATTAAATCCTTAACACCTCATTTTGCAATGGTTTAAAGTTCAAAGGCAGAACCATGCTATAGAAAGCGAAGACTTAAATATTTCCTGTACTAGTTATAAAGCTATGTCATTACAATAAAAGGTTGTTTTTAAAACTAGTTTCGATTCGACACCATGAACTGGGATCATGGTCGGATATCGGTAATGTTATTCTCTCAGAAATTTAAAATGGAGATTTAGATATGTTTAATCACTTTAGACTCCAAGTGCACTTGTTTATGCAGATCAACACTACTCGCGCTTAAAAGAGTATAAACGGATGTTTAATTTCAGTTATATTTCTTTTCAAAAAATACACACTTTATATTTTGTTCTGCAGTAAAACATTGACAAATTTTATAACTGTGGCATTACGTTTGTCGCATGACAAATATGCCAATCTAGGCTTGATTAAACTACATCTTAGAGCAATTACTATGCTTCACTTTAAACCTAAATCAAAACGACTTATGTTTCTGATAAGAAAAAAAAGAAAAAGATACAGGTAAGGAAATAATACTGGTCCCTTGTTTTCCTAACGTATTAAGCACTATAGTATACGATCAAAACAACAAATTTATATATTATACTTTAATGAAATTATCGTAATAAAAATTTAGCAGTCCGATAGAGAAAATAAAATTGAAAAGATCTTGAAAGTTTACTTATCTTGTTTCATGTACATCAAATTTATAATGCAACTAAGATTTCCGAATTTGGGATTTAGATTGAGTTTTGCATAAAACAAATAAAACATACGAGCCCAGTAATTTAGGTACGCAATACCTGCAATCATCTTTTAGCAAGGTTTGTGTCCAAGAGTAATAGCTAATATTTGTAGTTAATTAATTAAATTAAATTAATTAAAATAAATAATTAATTAAACAAATTAATTGGAGATCGTTGATTAGACGCATTATATTATTCCAAATCAAATTCTGTAACTACGTTTGACATGTTCCTCAAATAACACCAAATTGGCAGGTTTAAGTAAAACAACAAACAATAATTAATTCCAACGTTAAATGTGAAACAAAATAACCTTTGAGCCATATCTTTTTGTGCGAGCACCATTCTAAGGGTAAGGGTCATTTTTAATGCACCAACACCTTCAGAACAAGGATGCACCACTTATCTATTCAATAAATATGTACTATAACGATAAAACAAGACATGTGCATATCACTTTCTGTACAAGGAAGACCAACTAAATCCACATGACTAAGCATGCATTAAAGTGTCGAAAGGTTGAGCTTGTGTGTTAATGTGCGCGTTCGCGTGCGCGTGCGCGCGTGGGTGATGCTACAAAATTAAGGAAAACATTTACAAATAAATCACTTTCCTCTCCAGGATGAAGAGGGCGAACGCCAATATTTGTAGGGGGAGGCAGCAACTGGCTCTTTTCTAATGCAGCCAGTTTGGCACAAATTGTTAGATGTCGTCCGTCACTTGACATAGGATATATTGGGAGAAAAGACCCCCTAAAAATCAACAATTACATTGCTGCCAATTTAGTTACTAGGCACAATTGGTATCAGTTTTGGTAAAACTAAATCTAGATTTGCAAAGGAAAATATAATAGTAAAAATTATAAACATCACAGGGTTCGTACACAATTTTCTGAAAATATGATTTGTTGTCAGGAGTATACAATAAACATCACAGGGTTCGTACATAATTTTCTGAAAATATGATTTGTTGTCAGGAGTATACAATAAACCATAAGCGTGTGTATTATAGGTTATACGGGAATTGACATTAACATTGACATGTATGGGTATTGTACTTGGGCTCATACTGGAAAATCTATGTTACAATTTTGGTCCATAGGTTTAACATTAGGATAGTATTTTAAATCAAAAGGATTTAAGGGGTCATATATTCAAATACAAATTAATACACACAAAGGTAAGGAACTGTTTATAGGATATTCTCTACCCTTCATTCAAAGCTAGTGCTATAACAAGAACTGGGAAGGAGGAGATTTAAAGTTTTAGCTGTTAACAACATAGATGCAAGCATACGTAAATCCAAACCAGATGTTTTCTTCTTCTCCACCAAAAGTATTGGTTATACGAGATTAGTGTAGCATCGCAGGCTTCGCATCCTTGTCCCAATTCCTTTCTAATTTTCTTCCAAGATGGTGAAAACGAAAAGATTTAACATAGCCTATTCGGTCTATTTAACCTCATCAGGAATCCAATCTGGATGATCCAATCCTCAGAATGACTTGAATCTAGTTGGAATTTAAGCCATTGTCATTTCTAAGACTAATATTATTTTATTTCCTCTTCCAAGATTGTCTCATCTTTTTTCTTTGAGGTTACATAAGATTGAAGAAACAACGAAGTTTTTTCATTCTCTAGCTTCGAAACAGAGGCTTCACGTTATTATTAGATTATCCTTCCGCAAAAGTTCAACTTGCTCGCAATATATGTACAGATTTTTCTGATACGTGGAAGACTTGATAACGCATCTTCATTAGAGTGCAGTCTACCAGATCTATGCATGATCTCAAAATCATAGTCAGTCAGAAAGGTCAACCTACTAACTAGTTGATCTTCTACCATTTTAAAATTTATTAATCATTTCAGACTGACGTGATCATTCCTCAACTTGAATTTCTTTCCGTATTGATGGTGCTGGAAATGCTTGACAACATTTACCATTATAATAAGTTCTTGTCTTATGACGCAACATTTTCTTTCAGTTTTGAAGAAACATTGATGAAATTAGCTAATTACGTTTTTATCTTCCATTCCGGATTTGGGAGAGTATTGCAAGCTGACCAATATATGATGCATTTCAATAAAAAGTAAATGCATCATTTTCTGTTGGAAATAGCAAAACTGTTGCATGTATCAGGTAATGCTTTATATCATGAAGGACAGCTCACAATCAGAAATATATGTACCGACTTGCCAATGAAATGAAAGCTTCTAGCTTCTTTTTACTTTGATATGAATTGAACAGTCTTTTTGTCTGTGTTTGCGCCCACTCCAGATTCACATATAACATGTTCTAGAAAGGTGACCTCATTTTGAAACAGGTTGCATTTCTTAGGATTCATTTCAAGTTAGCAGTTTTAATCTTTGTAAAACTATTTTCAAATTAGTGAAGCGTTCCTCATAGGTTTTCGAATAAAAAATGTCATGTTTAGGTTACATAGGTTACAATTCCTACAAGAGACCTGAAAATGCTGTCAGGACGGGAAAAGGTCGAGTTTGCATTACAGATTCGAAATGCTAAATTAATATATATCATAAAAATACATTAGTCTAATTATCTTGTCCGTACCAATGTTTCCAGTAATAAAACCCATGGGGTAAAAGGTCATTTCTTTTTATTGTAATATCTTGTAAAGATATTCTAGAATCATCATCCAGTAACATGTTTTTTTTTTACTACCACCGGCATAGGGTGTAGACCATACAAATTGATTTCGAGCAAGTTTGTCTAAAAATATTCACACGACAAAAATGTTAAAGGTCAAAAAGGCCAAACTGAAACCTTTAGCTAAATCGAGATTTTCTCCGTATCGTCGCTACCGGCTTAGTTCGCGCTGTTGCTTCGCCCTTGACATCCGTGTTCATAAATTTTTTTGTGTTCGTTTATATGCTCGTGCACGTAATTTTTGTCAGATCACCCTCTCCGCTGCTGTAATTAAACCATTGCTTTATATCAGTAATGATCGGCAAAGCTCATTCAGCAAGGTTAGCTCAATAGCGACTAAAAGCAATAAAAAATATATACCTGCCCGTGATTCTGTCAAACAACAATTACAAGAGCGTCAATAAAGACAAGAACAATTTATAGAATCCGCAGACCAATTATTTAAACCTATCATGAAGTAAACTGAATATATTCTTCCAGTGTTAAAAGAAACTGCGAAACAAAGTATAACAAAATAGCGGAGCGAACTAAAAGAAATAATATTCTGCGAGAACTTTCCGCTGAAATAGCTGCGGCTCAGCCAACTCAAGCAACAGATCGAGCGGAAGATGATGATACTCCACTCGAATCAGAAGGAGCCCTAGGCAAAATTAAATTATTTGATAAATTTAATGATGTTTTCATAAACAGCATTGCAAAGTTTAACATAGATAAATTAGCTGAAACTGCTTTATTTACCTATAAAAAACGAAAAAGATTTCTAAACCTCGAGCATGCTGATAATGTTATAACTCGTGAACAATTTAACAAATGGATTTTTCGTTTACGTTTTAATGTTGATCAAGCCCAAAGCAAAGACACGAGATATATTGCTTACGATACAGCCATAAAAATAACGAAGGCTCTTCAGGAAATGCAACAACAATAACCACAACAACCACAACCACCAGAAAGATCAAAACATAAATATTTTACACCCACAAGTATCAAAGCTATCCAAAATCCATTCCGTACAATACTTATTGCATTAGAATATTAAGAACGATATAAATATTTAAAACCCGCTTATGTTGAAGGTCTTAAACTTGATGATTGGATTACTGCTATTTATCTCGTTTCTAAAAATATCGAACAAATATATGACTTTGGTGATGATGAGTTTGAAGATAAGGTAATGAAACGAAGAAAATATCTCAAGAAAAGAAAACCTAGCGAATCAGCTCCACAAGAAACATCACTCTGAAGTCTCTCTAGTTATCTTACATCTTTTGGTGTAAAAAAGGGGAAGTGGTCTTGTTACTTGTCCCGACAATATCGTTGCCGACTTGGATGGATTAGAAATTTTAATCGATGAAATTATCAACCAAATCTCATCAATTTGTCAGCAATTATTTACTGGTTCCAACATGGAAGGTGATATTTATCGGTCTCTCATTAATGAAATTACCGATGATTATCATAGTGACAAAAAGGTCACCCGACTAAATCACTGACTAAAAAGATATAATTATTATAATAGATGTTCATACACACAGATCAACATAGACAGACCATGGTCAGGATGGTAAATTCATGATTACCTGTATACAAGAAATTCTACGGAGATGGACTCGGCTATGTTGTTAAGAGTTTATTTGGAAGAATAACTACGAAAGCAATACCGATTGCAACGCAAATGGACATGAAAGCTTTGGACGTTGTTTGTGAAAAAGGTATTAGTACTGTTGATGATGTTGTCGGTAAAGTATTTCTGCAATCAAGGATAGACTAACGCAATTAATACACAGATCACCAGTATTTCAATATCAGCCACCAGTAAAAATTACCCGGAACCGCTGATACGCCTGCAAGTGTTATTAAAATAAGAAATCAAAGCCAGAAATAAAAAAACTAGCAGTGATGATTTCGTCATTGGCTGATAAAAAAATATATCAGCAAGTCTGATAGCAGGAAGAGGTTTTACTTCCCGAAGTGGTCTCAGTATTAGACGATGACCAATCACATAACATGTTCAAACGCATTTGACATGGATGAGGCAGTTCTCAAGGATGAGTCTTTGCGTGATAATCAATATTATTCTTACGACAACCAAATCAACGCGGACGAATCGAATTACAAGTTCAAGATACAAGTAGATACTTCTTGCCCTCGGATGCCTTTATCTAAATCAAAGGCGAAATTTTGAAAACAGATAATACCGAATACCTAGCTGACGTCAATATATAGTTTGTCAACAACGGTATAATGGTTTTATTTGACAGCGTCATGCGCTACATGATCAACGGCAGAAATATTGAATCTCTCCAGAAGGGTGTTAACGCTGCCACAACGATAATTGGTCTTGCAAAAAATACAGCGTCTCGATTATTTAAAATCAGCTGGTCTATGATTGATGTTTATCAGGGATACTTCTGATCGCACTGAATATAATCAGTATGAAGTAGTACGACCAAGAAACTTTGCTAGAAATGCCGACGCGGATGTTTAAAGTATGATTATCAACATCGATGGCGAACACAACTTAGGATTTGCGTGACGTCGAGCGATGTTGGTTGGGTGGCAACCGAAGATTTTTCCTGCGTGATTCCACTATCACATATTGTTTGATTCTATAGACAAGTACGAAATGTCATTTTTGGAGTCAAAAACACAATTGGAGTAGTACGTAAAGCAGCCGACGATGAAGAAATGTGGCGACCCTTCGGTGATGCTGGTAGTTTATTATCTATTATTGTCTACGTCGCCTATATGCTCTAATAACTATCACATCAATTGTAATTTCCATCCATTTCCACTTCAAGATGATTCAAGCATTTTAGTTAACATTAAATCGCACTATTGTTTTAATTTCATTTCATTAAGGTATTATTAAAATTTAGCCTGTAAAAAAGAAATAGCCTAAATTCTACAAAATTATCTTTTATGCCTTCAACAGTATCTTCTTGGAACAATCTCGAACACGATACTCAGTTGAGTGTGTCTTACAGTGCTTCTATCAATGTGCCAAGTTTTCTTAATGGAAATCTAGAGATTATCCATGCTAGATTACGACATAATGTAAATTCATTAAAAGCTTATCTTTACCGTGTTCAGCTTGATGACATTCCTTTTTGTTCATGCAATGGGATCGAAACCACAATGCACTTTTTATGTGATGTCATAAGTACAGTAGATAATCAGCAGATTTGGGGAAAGGGCAATGCAAAAAAAGAGAATTTTGTATCATGAGCAACTGGATGATTTTAATAACTTAAATCATGATTAATGCCTCTCTCTCACTCACTCTCCCTCTCTCTCTCTCTCTCTCTCTCTCTCTCTCTCTCTCTCTCTCTCTCTCTCTCTCTCTTTCCCTCTCTCTCTCTCTCTCTCGATGATTTCAATAACTTAAATCATGATTAATGCCCCCCTATCTCTCTCTCTCTCTCTCTCTCTCTCTCTCTCTCTCTCTCTCTCTCTCTCTCTCTCTCTCTCTCTCTCTCTCTCTCTCTCTCGCTTCCTATCTATCTCCCGCTACCCCAGTCTCTCTCTCCAGCCATTTATGTTTTAATATTAAGTTCCCATGTTAAGTATGTTGCAATACTTGTGTCGTGTAGGGAGATTGGTAATTTGATTTGTTAGAATTTGCGACAATACAATTTGTATATAATTTTGACAATAAAATATGCATAAAATAACAGCAACATTATTGTTTGTTTTGTTTGCTTTTGCAACAACTCCATCCAACTGACGGTTCTAGCTTTTTGATGGTTGGGTAACATAAAAAAACCAGGCAGTAGTTGATAATGACCACAGCAAGTAATCCCGGTTTATGTTAGCCCCAAATTAATATTGTTCCTCGCAGTCATATTCTCTGGCGATGGCGGCTGTGACGGTGGTCGTGGAGACAGGCTCAGAAGCATAGAAATAAGAAGTATAAATTTGTTGTTGTTTTTTTTCTACTCAAATGATGAATTGTACAAAAGATCTGTATCGGTTCTTTATCTTTTTTCTACTTATGTATTTTGAAACTTAGAGTTCTTGAATTTTTTTATTCTATATTTATAAGTACGGTTTTCTATCTTAAGTCAGTTTTAGTTCTTTTAAGAAACAGTAACTTCTTGCTTTTATGCACGCCTAATAAAGTTTAACCAGTATACTTTAATTATCAAACAAATTCTATATGTATTTATCAGATCATAGTTACGAGTATGGTGGTCTCTCTTGGTTTGGATTGAGCACATTTTGTTAGGGCACAAAGACTTAAGGTACTTGCTGATGGATCTGGTAATATTAAGAATAAATTCGGTAACATTAAGAATAAATGTGTCAGTTTAGATAAAGCTAGTAATTTTAATACGACGATTTTCTTTTTCCCCACATATTGGTAATTTTCTTCGTTTTCTTGTCCCTACAGTTTTGGTAAATCAAGATTTTTCAAAATTCATATCTACAATTTCTTGTTTATATCGGATATTTCAATCTCTAGTAAAGAGAAATTTAGAATGGAATCAAATCCGAAATTTTTACATAACTCTAAGAAATCTTAAGTGCATCTTTTTTCAAACTTTTGGTTTGCTGATTGTCCCGGTATTGAAACAAATGCGTCTAATATTTTTTCGATGCATTCAAAGAGTTCTCTGATTTATGTAATAGAAATGCTGTATCATCGGCATATTATGCGAGTTTGTTTTCATATACATTACTTCATATGCCTTTCTTAAAAATATTTTTACTTTAATTATGTCAAATATTTTTCATTCTTTTAGCAGTAATTAATGCTGCTATTTTATAGGAAATATTTTACAAGATATTAGTTCTCCAATTTCTCGAAAATTTTCTGCATCTATTTTTCTTTCTCAATAATGTGATATATAGCACACTCTGTGTTATATCTAAACTCTCTTGATTGAATTCTTGATTTACTAAATTTATGAAGAACGGTCCAAAGTCTATCAAACGGAATTTATAAAATTTAAGGGAATCCATTCTGGATTTTTAATATTTCTCATAGTGTTTAGGTATGTTGAAACGTGCGAGAGAGTTAGTTATTTCACCCTCGTCTTTCACCTGATATTGTTTTGTTTATAAAACTTCAAATAGTAGCTACAAGAATGTAACAGCGTTTTGTATTTCCTATTTCTAGTATTAGTACATTAGTGTTCCTTCTTTAAATTATTTTTGGTTCTTTTTGTGCAAGTATAACCGCTTTTAATTCTGTAATGCAAATCAGATGTAAACAGAAAAATGTTGGAATATGGCCAATGACCGCTTAATTTCAATGGTTTATAATGTATTACCTTGTTTGCTAAATAACGCCTCATTCAAATTTATGACCTAATCAGTGATTGTTTACCTTGAATCGTCTTTCATTTGTCATTATTTTGTTCATGCAATTTCTTTTTTCCAAGCTAAAAAATATTTCGATGTTTCTTCTTCTTCTTCTACTCATTTACGCTTTGATGGTACAATCATTCCTTTTACTTCTTTTTTTCTTCAAGCCAAATTTTAAAACTTTCAAGTACATCCCATCCCAATATAATAAAATTGTTTTAAGACAATTCATAAATGTTGAGTTTCCCTACACAATTCATGTTCCTTGTTTCTTTTCTCTTATATCTATAAGAAGAATATTTAGATATGAGGGCACAAATTTCTAATAAAAAGATTTAAAGGAATATTTGATCACCCATATTATTATTATTAATTATTATTATTATTATTATTATTATTATTATTATTATTATTATTATTATTATTATTATTAGTAGTAGTAGTAGTAGTAGTAGTAGTAGTAGTAGTAGCAGCAGCAGAAGTAGTAGTAGTAGTAGTTGTTGTTGTTATTATTTTGTTAATAATAGTAAAAATAGTTTATCGCAAATTTGTAATTTCTTTATCTTTTCTCCATATACTTTGTCTTTTGTCAGACCTTTGAGTGATTTTCTGCAATTTCATGGCATCAAGAACTTTTCAAAACAATAAGGTCATTAAAGCATGATATTTGAATCGGCCGTACTTTAGGCTGTTCCTGTATAAAATAACTGGGAGCCACATAGAATTGAGTGTCAGCCACATATATAATTTGTATCTTTTTCACATGAACTCTTTCTATAGAGTACCATGACATTTTTTTAAAATGGTTTCTTCATTGGATGCCATGCAAAGGTTTAAGTAGAAGAGCAGCTATTTAACATACAGAGTTTTCCTGAGAACATCGTATACATTTTTCACTGTTTTTATTCTTGTAACTGAGACTTCATGAGATGAACATCTGAAAAAAGTTTGCGGCACATTGCTTGGTAATTTATTCATGAAATTCTTATATATTTAATGAACTAAAAGGTCAAAGCACCTTGACTGTCAAGTTTCATTCCTCCTTGGATGCATCTTAAGTCATCACGTCTTTTTTATTATTTGGATTATTCCCAGTGAAAATTTGATTATTTGGTTTCTATGATTGTTTCTTCAATATGAGCTTCTTACTTTAATTAATACAGTCACAAATTTGGTTGTTTTTACCACCTTCTATGATTTTGCCTTAAATATGAGGTTCACATCCTATTGTCTACAGATACCTGCATAGTCATCTTTAACTGATAATTACAAATTTACATTAAAAATGCTGTACATAATGTAACATTCTTTTTGACTGCATGTGTATATGCACCACTTCCACTATCCATGATTAATAGTTACAAAACACCACTGATTCCGTTTCTTTAAGTTAATTGCATCAAGAGCATGCCTGGAGTAATGAAAGAATTATCTCCAGTCCAGTTAGGTTGCTTCCCTCAGATCAGTGTGGTACATGAATGCCAATTGGATATGATGATTATGAGATAAAATTAGCAAGTAGTCTATGTTATTTAATCAGTAAACAAAAGAAAAAGATTTTCTTCTCCCAAAGAAATATTAAAAATCTGTGCGAATTGAAAATATATTTAAGTTTTGATGAGTCAAACAAGATCTAAATTTAGGATGTTTAGCCTAAGTGCAATTTATTATTTTAAGTAGTTTGAAATGAATACTTTAGACGTTCGACAATATTTAAAGAAAAAGGCCTGTGTCTACCAAGTCACAGTGCAAAGAGTAAGGGAGACACATCCAGAATGTCTTACATGTTGCAAAGATACTAAGGGTGTAACGAACAATTTCTGTGTAGAAATTGTGATACTGCATCTACCTGTACCAAATTCGTTAAAAATAAAGTACATCAGTCAGGTAAAAGTTCATTGAAAATAAAGTACGTCAGTCAGGTTAAAATTATTATAAAATGAAGTACACCAGTCAGATAAGAAAGTCATTAAAAAAGTACATTAGCCAAGA
Source organism: Potamilus streckersoni (assembly GCA_016746295.1). Lineage (NCBI taxonomy): Eukaryota > Metazoa > Mollusca > Bivalvia > Unionida > Unionidae > Potamilus > Potamilus streckersoni. Next base: position 1,433,860 of record JAEAOA010000858.1, on the reverse strand, counting down.
AAATAGCATCAGTACTAAAGTATATCAGTAAAGTAATTACAAAACGTTAATTACATATGAGGTCAACCACTCACATAAAAGACTTCATTAAAAACAATTAAAGATAATTTTGATGGGGATAGCAATAAGATCATTGGTGAGTTTGTATATGCGGTTCAGTATAACACCCATTCTCTCAGAATGAATGTTGGTTTGGCAAATATTTTCAGCTTCTGTTATGTAATTGTACAATTTAACATAGATTATTATAATCTTTCCTTAAATTACTTTTCTATGCAAATTGTTTAATGACAAAAAGAAACAAAATTAAGTGATTGTTTTTGATAACATGGAATAATAATAAATTTGAATTTAATTCTTCTTCATAGACAATGACACGCAGATCAGTCTCTCAATCTTTTATTTTTGTTGCCATAGTAATTTGTATTTCATCTTTCTCAGTACAAGAGTGTGAAAGTCGTCTTTAGGTAATATGATTATACATTTTCATGTGGTTTTGAGAATCCCTGTCTACATTTCCATCCCTTGTTTCTCTTTTGTGATGAGAAATATATCCTGGTCTGTTCTCCTATTAAGAGAACGTTTGCTTTTTCTCTTTACTTTTGGCTGGTTTGACACCTTAAAATAACTGTAATTCTTGGTTTGAGGTTTTAGCCGTGAAATAAACACCTGTTTGCCTCAGTTAGAATTACATTGTGCATTGTGTTAATACCACTTCGTTGCCTTAAGTAGAGTTAGTATCAATTCACTGTCTGGCCAGATTGAAGTCCTTTCCCTCACAGTTACAGACCGCTACATCCATCACTTACTCATTTGATAAGTGATAACATATAGCATGAATCTGTTAGCTGCAACAGACAAGTTTTAATATAGAAAACAAAATCTAAAACTAAGAAGCCTATTCATCTAAAAGACGATTATACAAGAAGTTGATGAAAATACGAGGTTGTGTAATTTATACTGTTGTTTATAAAATCATGCTCCAAATCTCTGAAAAGCACAAACATGAGAAAAATGAATAACAGGTTAAAAAAAAAAGGTTTTAAAAATTACTATCTTGATCGAGATCTCTTTTTCTATGATTTATAAATGGTAAATATTTTTGAAATACAACATTTATAGCCATCTTTAGGCATTGTGTGAGTTCGGAATATAAGTTTATTCGCTTGAATTTTTGATTATTTTATTTGTATATGTTTGTGATTTGATTAACAATATGTTAACGTTGAACCAAACTAGTTTTATATTAGTTTAAAAACAGCTCTACTTTACAATTTGTTTGGCAACTTAAGACCATTCGAATTTTACAATGTTTACCAATACAGCACTGTTAAGATGATTAGTTTAGTTTATCAGTGAGCCGTCTGTCTATGCTCTCAAATATTGGGTTCGCTTATCATGGGAATCGATACTCAAATGCAATGCTGTTTTTTTGAAATCGAAAATCAGTTGTTATGCTTTCCGCTCTATAACAACTTACATTAATGAAATGAATGTATCTGTGGAATATTAATACCTGGGATTAGTATTTAACCCAGATGTATGATAACTCATATCAAATGCATTTCACATGTTATTGAATCCCGAAAGAGGTTGGAAACCTAAGAATTCAAAAATTTAAAAATAGATGGAAACAAAATTGTCCTTAGATTTCAGAATTTATGTTTCTACAGTTTAGTATCTAGTGAAACCGCTCCGGTGGCCTAGTGGTTAGAGCGTCCACCTCGGATGCGGGAAGTCGTGAGTTCGATCCCCGGTCGAGTCATATGAAAGACTTACAAAAATGATACTAACAGCTGCCTCGCTTGACGCTCAGCATTAAGACGTTAGTGTTAGTGTTAGGTCTGGTCGGCCTGGTGTCAGGATAATGTGGCTGGGTGGGACATCATGCAACCTGTCTGCGGCATGATGCCCCAGTGCTAGACATCACTATAAACTGCCACACTGCAGACGTCGAAGCGATATGACTGAAAAATTGTTAAAGCTACGTTAAAAATTATAAACACCAGTACATGTTGTTATGCCGTTACAGTTCATCTGGATCACAATGTTTATTTTTATTTGGCTGTCCTTTTAGAGCAGTAGGATTTTAAGATAGGTGATCATATTGGCTACCATCTTTATTTAGCACTAACTGGATATAAGCAGCCTATTTGTAAATATGTTTGTCCATCCAGGATAGTGTTTGATAGCAAAGGTTTCATTTAAATCTCCACTAAAATAAGATGTTCAAAAATATTGAAATCTACGCAAATCTCAGTTATACAAAAATGTAAATCCCGACACCAAAAATGTTTCTCAACAGCTCAGCAAAATAAATGCTTCATCGCGTTGTTTCTCACTATTTCAGAAAGAGTACTCTATCAGCTACAAAACAATTGTTTTTATAAGAAACTATTTGTAGTGGGTATGTTGAGGTAAATTCTAAATTGTAGCCGCCATAATTTTGTATCCAAAGTAATTTTAAACAAGATCGAAAATACCTTTTGTCTACCAATGTCTTTCAGGTGGACTACTGAATTTAATAAAATAAAGTCTCTCTTTGATATACTTATAAAAAGATATCATGAAAATATTGTATAACTCTCTGCAGCTTTGTCGATTCATGAGTAGAACGTCAATATTCTTGGCGAAAAGAGTGCAGATTTCTTTTTCTCATATTGCAAATTTAACCTTGAAATGTCAGCCGGTTGCACTTGTAACACCACAATCTTGTGTAATCTGGGTTGCAAAATCATACAACTCACATAACCCTTTATATGATAAATATAAACCTTGCTCATCAAAGAGATGGTGTATAAAAGTCGATCGATAGAAATTGGTCTTTTGTACATAATTATTTTGCTATTTCTCCAGACGCCCTAGTGCGAAACTTTTAAGGAAATTGCAATCGTTTTCCATTATTTTAGAGTCTTCTCTGCTAAAAATACATCCTTCCAAAACAAATTTGTTTTAATTTTGGATAATCGAAATTTTTGCAAATCATTTAATTGAAAAGATTGTAATCCGAAAGCCTATATTTATTAACAAAGTAATATATTGTATTTTACCATTCAGAATAATTAATCAACAAAGGCATTGCACAAGACCGTTGTAAACTTTTTATAAAAGATGTTTTATATTTCATGCGCAATCAACTTTATACTGGCATATTAATAAGTATTGTTCTTATTTTATCAGGACCGTTAGTCCATATTGCGGTAAATTTAATGAAACCCTTTTTCATTTCTTTGCAGGGTTGTAGGGTACTTGATGATCCATTTGGTAACATTAAGAATAAATGTGTCAGTTCAGATAAAGCCAGTAACTTTAGTAAACGATTTTCCCATACATTAATTTTCTTGGTTTCCATTTTCCTAACAGTTTTAGCAAATCTAGATTTTTTTCAAAATTCATATCTACAATTTCTTGTTTATATCGGATATTTTAATTACTAAGTAAAACGAAATTTGGAATCCAATCAAATCCTAAACTTGGACTTTTGTTTTGTTGATATTCACCTTTAGTCCCGACAATGAACTAAATGCGTCAAATATTTCTACCAAGTCATTCAAAGAGTTCTCTGATCTATGTAATAAAAATGATGTCTAATTAGCATATTATGAGAGTTTATATTTTCATATCCATTTATCTATATGACTTTAACATAATTATTGTTCCGAAACATAACACCTACAATTTCTGCTACTAATAAAAACAAATAAGGAGAGGTGGGATAACCTTAAAAACAACCACGTCCAAAAAGAGGTGCAAGTTCATTTTATATATATATATATATATATATATATATATATATATATATATATATATATATATATATATATATATATATATATATATATATATATATATATATATATATATTGCATGTATTCTATATATTCACAAAAGTAAAAATGAGAGAACTCCTGTATAAAATCTACAAGAGGCAGCGTCAAAAGGTTTTCCAATTTAACCAGTAAAATAATTTTATTCTCTTCTGTAAAGCACATAGTATAATATATCACTCCTACTACTTTCCCTATTAACCTACCTGTCAAAAATGTTTCGACTTTCATGTATCAATTTTGGGCACATATTTTTAATTCTTCTAGCTATAACTGATGGTGCTATTATATAGAAAATATTTAGCATGGTATTAATTCTCCAATCTTTCGAAACTTCCCTTCATTTATTTTTCTTTTGTAATAATGTGATAAATAACACTCTCATGTTGCACATAAATCTAAAATCCATAGAAAGGAATGTATAAATTTCAATAACAAATCCAGTCTGGACTTTTAGCATTACACTTTTCTTTTAGGTACGTTAAACAATCCGAGAAAGTTATTTAACTCTTTAGCTGTTTTGATTCATCTTGAGTCAATTTATGAATCTCAGATCTCTCTAGTATATAGTTAAGTTTCATTAGTTTTAAGGCATTCCTTTGTTTGCTAAATAATGTATCATTGAACGTTTTTGCTTCATTCAAAATTTTAACATAATCAGTGAATGTTTCTTGATTTGTGTTCCGTCTGTTATAGTTTTGTTTATATAACTTCTTTTGTCGTTTATTTATACTTCTTCTTCTCATTTACATTTTCATCGTTCAATCATCTCTTTTACTTTTGCTTTCTTCTTTCTTAAGACGAGTTTTAAAACGTTTCAAGTATATTCGATCCCAAAATATTAAAAATTGTTTTAATACAATTTCCAAATGTTCAGTTTCCGTCAAAAATTCCTTTTCCTCATTTTTTCCTTTTTTTTTCTACAAGAATAAATGTTTAATATAGCGGCTCGAATTTTAGATAAAAAGATTTGGAAGGATGTTTGATTATCCATATTATTATTATTATTATTATTATTATTATTATTATTATTATTATTATTATTATTATTATTATTATTATTATTATTATTATTATTATTATTATTATTATTATTATTATTATTATTATTATTATTATTATTATTATTATTATTATTATTCATTTATAGTGTCATTAATTTATATTATTATTGTTTATATTTATTTATATAGTCATTAATGTATATTATTATTATTATTATTATTATTATTATTATTATTATTATTATTATTATTATTATTATAAGTAGTAGTAGTAGTAGTAGTAGTAGTAATAGCCGTAGTTCTTGTTTAAATAGTAATATTAGTAGTATTCAGTAATTTTAGTCTTCTAATTTCTTCTTTATCTTTTCTACATATGCTTTGTCTTTTGTCAGATGTCTGAGTTATTTTCTTGAATTTCATGCTATCAAAAACTTTTCGTTAAAACAAGGTCAATGACAAAAATTAAAATCATGATAGTTGAATCTGCCATACTTTTGACTGTTCCTGTACAATATATTTTGGAGCCACAATGAAAGAGGGGCAGCCACATATTGATACGATTTTTTTTCCCATGAACTCTTTCTATAGTACTATGACATTGTTCTAAAAGGTGTCTTAATAAAAATGCAGTAATAGTACCATGACATGTGTTTCTAAAATATGTCTTCATTCGATACCATGCCCATGTTTAATTGGAACAGTGCCTATTTAATAGAACTTTCGTAAGAAAAACGTGTGTATATATACACACACACACACACATATATATATATATATATATATATATATATATATATATATATATATATATATATATATATATATATATATATATATATATATATATATATATATGAAATAAACAGGTTACTTCCCTTAGATCAGTGTCGTACATATATGCCAATTGGATATGTTGATTGTGAGATAAAAATAGCAAGTAGTCTATGTTATTTAATCAAAAAAAAAAAAGATTTTCTTCTCCCCAAAAATATTAAAAATCTGTGCGAATTGAAAATATATTTAAGTTTTGAAGAGCCAAACAAGATCTAAATTTAGGATGTTTAGCCTAAGTGCAATGTATTATTTTTAAGTAGTTTGAAATGAATGCTTTAGACGTTCGGCAAAATCACTGTCTTTTTATTCTTGTAACTGAGAGTCCATGAACTGAACGTCTGACACATTTTTGCGGCATTTTGTCACTTTCCAAGGTGATTCTGTTAATGCACACCACTTTCTTGTTTCACCGGAGACACAGCTTGGCAATTAGCAGTCATCAATATCATATCAATTAAAATGTACTAAAATTAAAAAAAGCCGGTAGAGTTTCATAATTTCTCATCGGATGCATCGTAAGTCCTCTTGCTTAATGTTTTATTATTTGGATTAATACTCACACATTTAATTTTTTTGAACACCTATGACTTTACCTTAATTACATGAGTAGCATTTACAGACCCATAGCAAGCTAAATTTGTTGTTGCATACCGTTCTGCTAGCCTGATTGTTAGAGCGCCGGCCTCTCGTGAGAGATTTTCCGGGTTCGAACCTGGTTGGGGCATACCAAATATTCATAAAGTTGGTAATCAGGATTAAGAAGTTAGTGTTAGAACTGGACTTTCTGGTGTCAGGATGATGTGACTTGGTATGACATAATGCCACATATGTGTGGCATTATGTTCCAGTGCTAAACATCACTAAAAACTTCCACACTGCCAGCATAGTATCGATATGACTCAAATTGTGAAAGCTAGGTTATGTCTCATTTATAGCATAGAATAACTCTCAAGCACATCAATTTTAGAAACACACATAACTAAAACATATGAATCGAAAAAAAACCCCACTGAAAACAAGCGCACATATTTCCACTAACTACACGAGTATTTTAATTATTTATGGTTGACGTTTTTAATCCTATGACAACATGAATGACTGCAGGATAGAGAAATGTCATTGTCATTAAAGAACTACTCCTATTCTGTGGAAGGAACTCATCAAAATCCGTAATTTGAGAGTGTATTTATCAGAAAAATCCTTGTAATTCAAACTATTCTGTTTAGAATATCCTTTGTTTTTACTTTATCAACTGAAATTTGAAAGTGAATTGAAGGCACACAATTAAGTCTATTGATGATTTCTTTGTTTATTTTTATATGTCGAATCCATTAATTAAAAAAAATATTTAATGAAATAGGATATATTATTATTTCTTTTTTTAATCTTTTGCTTAGGACTATAAAGGAATCTTAACATGGTTTTGTAGACACTAGTGTTAACGTCCTAAGAGGGAGGGTTCACCTTCTCGCGACCTCATGAGCCCATGTTCAAAGGTGAGGTTGGATCGTGTCCGCTAGGTGGATGCAGATTTTAATGAATATGAACCTGTCCATTCGAAAACCGTACCTATTCCGTCAATACATTCAACGTTTTCATGTTTATGTTTCAATTTTACATATACTTTACGGACACTAGGAATATATCAAGGCGGGGAACTGCAAATATTTATCATGGGTGGATACCAACTATAAATGTTTGTATTATGTTTTAAGCGAATGTTGTACTACGTAATTTTTTTTAAATCAATGAATTAATGGGTCAGTCAAGCCATATTGACGCAGTGTTTGGCATTGCTTTTTTGTGTTGTTTGGTTCTTAACTAAAATAAAACTATATAACTTGTGTTGTTTGAGCCAACCTTAGTCAATGTGTCTTATCTAGAAAAAGGGGCGCAGCTCGTTTATCAGCTAATGGGTATTGAGGTTCTCTACAAAGTTACTCTTTCATTCAAAGCTTCTGTTCCCCATTACAGATTTGTACAATCTAGCGATAGGCAAAGTTTCCATGTAATTGTAATTCTTGCAGATTGATAACTTTAAAATAATTTTCTTTCTTTTCTGAACCTATAATGAAAATGGTGATGGATATGCCACACTATTAGACAAAAAAAAAACTAAATGCAATTTTTGAAATTAAGATAGTTGATGTTAATAATTCTTGTTGCGTCATTTCAGAATAAAATTAGCATTTTGTCCACATTTTCCTTAACTTTTTTCCTAATTTAAATATAAATACAACAAGCATACATACATACATACATACATACATACATACATACATACATACATACATACATACATACATACATACATACATACATACATACATACATACATACATACATACATACATACATACATACATACATACATACATACATACATACATACTACCAAAAAGAAAGCATAATAAATTCAATTCATTTGAAACTTTAATTTCAGAAATTAAAGCTGGAAATAAATGCAAAATAAAATTTAAACAGTGTACAGTACACATTAGATACTCAAAAAAGATATTAGATGTCGGTTTGATATTGATACCTTTTAGACAAAACGTGGATTCCTTGATCTGTAATGATATTAAATTGTGTAGCTGAAAAAAAACTTGCCAAATTTGCACATTGTAATTTAGCATGATATAAAATCGAAATACGTTTGAACGTATGAAGAAAATAATGACTCGAATATAATTTTTAAGTATAAGAGAACATCATTTCTAATGTCCATTTGCAAATATATTATTGTACATGCTGCTATATATTCATCAATATAAACACTTACAAGTGTAAACGCTAACTGTAGCAATAAACAAAAGATTTTTTGTAGTAAAATAACTTTCAATATATAATGTAAAAAGTTTACACTTTAAAAGAAAGTGAAAGCCATCTGTAATGTCATGCAATAGGCTATACCTACATATCCCTATTGTCATTCACTATGGCAATTCCTATTTCTTTCAGCAAAGACTTTGTCAGACTGTAATCTTAAGCTTCAGATATCAGATTAAGGTGTTTAAGATGTTTGAGTGAGGTGTGATTACGATATTTCATAAAGATGTTTAATTAAGATGTTTGATTAAGGAATATATTGTATGAAAATTTCCAACTAATTTTTATTATCAGCTTATGATCAATATTCTAATAAAGGAACGGATAATGCAATTCTATCTTTCCCTAAATCCGAACCTATTAGTTTAAATCAGATTATTTTTCTTCATACTATCTAACGTTCTTCATAATAAATGAAACAAGAGTATAATGTTTATTTTCCTCCGTGAAAACATCATAATACCTATCGTGGTCTAAGTTGATATCTAGAGTAAATATCAGTGACTGTATTATTTTTTTTATATTTCATTTCATGACAGAATTGTCCAAAATATTTGTCTAGGTTTTATTTAGCAAAGATGCTGATCAGTATTGCAATGTTATGAGTAAAGGGGTCAACGACATTAACAAATCATTTGGGATTTGAAACATTTATCCTGCTATTTTTGCAAAGATATTCATATTACGACAAATGTATTTTATTCTGAAATACGATAAATGCCGTTCCTCTGTTGCAATCACGAGTTTTGCATGTTTTTGCCCGCTAATATTAAAATTTTTAAAGATCAAGGTGTAGACACATGATGCAGTATTTTGTTTCTGTACATATATATGCTACATGGAATATTCAATTATTATTCGCTTTATTCCTATTGCATGAACTGACATGCAGGAAAGAGTGTTTTAAGTTTTGACATTTTCGTTTCCATGTTAATTTTTATCCGCTTAAATCTGTTGCATAAATTGGTACATCAAGTATGCTAAATACACAAATCTGTTAATACACTTTATATTCTATTTATCAACCTTTTTCTTAGTTTTTCTGTTTCATTTTGTTGCCATATTGAAACACTCAGTTCGTGTCAAAACATCAAATCTAAATAATTTAGCCGGGATAACGTTAGAATCCCATATTACAGAAATGATGATACACAAGCCACACCCATTGCTTTGCTTGGCTGGATATGACATACCGATTGCTTTGATTGGTTGATGTTTCCGATGCATCACCATATACACGACTATATTCTACTGAAGCAAAGGACCATTTTGAACCTTACTTATAGATACACCACGGCAGTCGATCCTGGCTGCTCAGCACAGGATTCGAACCCAAACCACACTGTCAGTAACCACGAGGACAAAATGTTGTCCACTAAACCACAGCGTACCCCTATATCTCTTGAACCATCATTAACAATGATAAGCTGAAACAAACATCATTTTAAGCATTAAAATAGGGAATCATTTCAGAACCGACACAAACAAGCATGTCTTGCGACGATACAATGGGATCGGCGAAATATCAGATCAGATGGAAGACGGTCGTAGAGGAATATTTCACATCGGATGGAGACAGTTTTAGGGGCATTATGCTCATAATAGAGGTCAAAAAAGCAATTGTCGTGTCAGTCTGAGGACGTTCATGCAATGCCCAGTGCTACGAGAAGGGGTCAGGAAGAATCTATTTCTCCGAATGGAAGACAATTGTACGGGCATTATGTCCCATCAAGAGGTTAAAGAATAAGTCCTCAGCCAGAGAACGGATGGGAAGGAATGTGCCAGACTTAATGGAAGACAGATGTGGGATGCCTTATGCTACAAGTAGGGGTCAAAACGAATAACTCTGGTAACATGACGAAAATAAAACATTTTAATATATGAAGGACAGAGAAAATATGTTAGTTTGAATAGAAGACAGACGGTTCCATACTACTAGAAGTGGTTCAGCTTGAAGTTGGCATGTTACATTGAAGACGGTCGAGTAAATGTAGGAATACAAATCAAACTTAATGTGTATTATGAATCGCCACTCACTTTGTGCGTCACATATAAGAGCCACGTCACAATTGTATGCTCCTGTCCAGTAAAAATATAACCCATGTCTATTTTTAAACCATATTTCCTCTTTCTTTTTACTGTTGGTACAAGAGTTAGATGTAGGCATTCTTAGTTTTCCTTAAAAGTGATTGTTTATTCTTTAGGATTGGAGCAATATGGTCTGGTTGCCTGTGTGTATTTCGGCGTCAGCGTACAGTAAGTAATGTGGCGTTTATGCTTATCCAGGAGTGAAATATGTAACACAATGCACGGTGCTTTGTTTAAAATCCAGTTTCTCAAAAGAAAAATACCAGATACCCCATGCAAAGAACATATCATTGAGTTTATTTTTGTACGTTCTTTAGAATAATTTATGATTTATTATCATTTGGACATAATGAAAACTTCAGTAATGATAAACAAATGTATGGACTTATTTAGCAATATTAAGTGCTATCTCAGTCCATATATTACTACAAAAATGTCATGTATGTTTAGATTGTGATTTTGTATTCTTCCGCCCTCATACCATGTGATTGAAAATGGTTCCGAATATAGTTTGCAATTTCGACATATTACATCGGAGGCTTCTTTCTCGACTTAACGGAAAGGAGATATGATGTCACACAATGGTTCATTAATGTATAATTAGTCGAGTAATGAGTCAAGAAATTCAGCCATCTTTACATTTAAAGCGTAATCCGCTGCATATGATATAAACTAATACATGAACATTTTTATGAGGAGGATTATGATGTTTAACTTTCGCAATGATACCTGACGAGTGATTCAGTAGGGTGTCAGTCGAAGCATATCAAATATTTTTGCGCAAGACATTCATGTTCTGATCAGAGATGCAGAAATCCCTGAGATTGTGTAACTGTTTTTTTTTTTTGCGTGGCGCTTTTGTAACATTCGAACATCACTGCCACCACAAACTGATCTCAGTAGAATAAAGTGCGGTCATATAAAAAATCCAAGTCACTTGTTGAAGAAAGCATATCTATTCTACTATCGATTCAAATAAAAATTAAAAGACGTTCTGGCTTTAGACTTTATGGGTGGGAAGCTTACGTTCTATAACATCCATATGAAAATGCTACAAATGAATAAAGCATGATAATGTGTCTGCATTTTATCAAGGCAAAAGTTGATATAAGATTATTATTATTATTATTATTATTATTATTATTATTATTATTATTATTATTATTATTATTATTATTATTATTATTATTATTATTATTATTGGTGCTTGACTTTTTAATTAATGGAATCGATAGATAACCTTTTTCTGTCTATTAACGGTAACTTTATACGGCAAATATATTCAGATGACCAAGGTCACTTTAGTTAAAGCAGGAAATTTAGCAATTAGAGAAAAATAGAATAGAATATGAACATATTTGCTATGAAGATAGAATATGTCTGACATATAACGCATAAACAAACAATGAATATCGCTTTATTGTGACATGTCTTATTTTTATGCTGATCTAAGCAGGACATATATACCCCTGAATATTTTATTGTGTCGACAAAATGTATACTTATTATTTTAACACAAAAAATATAACGGCGTAATTTCAAAACAGTTCCCCTACGTTTCGGGCTAAACAAGCTCTTCGTCAATATAGATTCAAAAAGGGGCAGATGCAAAACAAGTGATGCAAATCCAAAGCCGAGCGAATATAATAGACGAGCGGGTTCTTGTATCTGTCACATAGCGAGTAACAAGAATATGTTAATCCCAAATTTAGCAAAGTCTATTCAGAGAAAGTAGAATGACGCACAAACTTGACATAACTTAGAATGTATAAAACAAGACAATGATAAGAACCGATTCGATTTTATAACTCTCTCTAGGAATACTAGCGTGATTGAATACTCGTGAATTAGAAGTCGAATGTGCATGTAATTAGTAATGTGACACGTGTTTTACTGATGTCTACCATGATATGATGAACCGCATATTGAAGTGTATGTGTTTAGGGGCCTGTAGACTATAACACGAATACTAAAGATTAATAATAATAATAATAATAATAATAATAATAATAATAATAATAATAATAATAATAATAATAATAATAATAATAATAATAATAATTGTAGATCATATGTTGCACATGGTCTCCAGCTAAAACGCCTATTCAGAGTGATGTAAAAAGCGTTTGTCTGTCTACAAAAAAAAAAAAAAAAAACGGTTGCCGGGTGGCATAAGAAACTGACCTTGTTCAAGTAATGATGCCCCTGTACAATCGATAATCATCCACGCTTGCATATGTAGCCCTAACTATTCCATTGTATCGAAAGGAAGCAAAGGTCATCTTTTTAGTCGAGTATTCTGATGCAAGATAAACAAAGTTATCTACAAATTAAGGGACATGAAGTTTGCAAGCTCTGAGCAGAATCAAATTAATCTCAATAAATTGATAGATCGCAGACGAATTAAAAAGTCTGTGTCAAACGATAAGTCTCGTGTTTTGTTTTTCTTTTGTCACTGTACTAATAAACCTCGGAATATTCCTTGGCATCTCGCTATTGCAGTCGCAAACATGAGGGCTTTTATGTTGGACAAAGACAAATGACGCAAGATTATTGGAGTTCAAAGGTGCCAGTACGCAAATGTTTTCCCGCCAGCCATTCTTTTCGGGAAACATGATTTTTTCATAAGCATTATCAACCTGTTGGCAGCACTTACACGATCAACTGCACAAGGTGCATTCATTTACTTCATATCCTTCATCTGTATGATAAATTATTTTCTGAATCTAGCGGCATCAACTTTGTCAACAATTGCAGAGAGTATTGCGTATCACTAAGTAATAAAGCATTCAAATAAGTGTATCAACTTTAATCTTTTTAAGTCTGTATGTCTGTCTCTCTCTTCAAAAAATAGTCATACTTTCTGTTCGCTCTCTGTCTTCTCTTCATGTCCTATTTTTTCGACCATTAATTACGATAAATGTCTTAAAACATTTTTGAAGCTTCCATCCCAAAGACCTAAAACTTTTGCATCGTTGCCTAATGCTCTTGGATAAAATTCTTTCCGACTGTTTTCGTTCTGACTGTGCCGTTCTCTTTCGAATATTTGCAAAAGCATTGAAATAGAGATATTGTATAGTTATTTCGCAAATGCTAATTTGAATTGTTTCGAACTCGATATTGCGTTTTTTTCATCGCAGTATTCCGAATATTCGATAAAGCAAGGTAATTAGTAATATATATATATATATATATATATATATATATATATATATATATATATATATATATATATATATATATATATATATATATATATATGTATATGTATATATAGTTCTAGTGGACCCAACCTGAACTATTCTTGCTAAAGCTATAGAAAATTTACTTGAGAGCTGGTTTCATTATAGAAAACTAAAATAACACTAGCTTCGCAGGTATTACAATCTGTTGGTGTGCTTTTTGCATTTTACTGGTAAATTGGTCTATATTAGTCTGATGGGGGCCCTGAGTGGTCGTGTGGTCTAAAGCGCTGTCCGTTACGGATCACTGCCATCTCACCTCTGCGTGTTTTCGAGTTTAGGATTCGGCGAATGTGGATATGTGGGAAAGCTTGCCAGAAGCTTATCGTGGGTCGGTGGTCCTTTCCGGTGATTTCCCGGTTTCTTCCTCCACCATTAATACTGGCCGCCATGAATAGCCTATCGTGTGCTGAAAAATGGTGTTAAGCCTAACAACAACAACAATTAGTCCTTGAGAATGATATCAACAAAATTAGAGAAATATTCCCGAGTTTTGTGACTTATGCATTCATTGAGGCTTTGCTGTATTCAGTCAGATGAGTTTGGCTTACAAAATTTGATCCAAGCTGGATTTTCTTTTCTTCCATATTGCAAAATCTGATCATACTGACAAAGGTGCAGATGCTTGTACACACTAATTAGATTTATTTACAAGCTGTCCAGATATCTAAAGGATCTCTCTCACACACACACACACACACACACACACACACACACACATCCCGTAATTCATTTGAATAGTGATCTGAAATGGAGTGCGTAACAATACCACTTGGCACTTTTGCGGTACGGAACCCTAGGCTACATTATCATAATTCAGGTATGCTAGCGGTCATTTGTAGAAAAGGTAACATCTAGTAATTAATACATATTACATGTTCTTTTGATATATTCCTTGTTTTTATATTTATAACTGATTTGGTAACTGTTGGTGTTCTTTTTTTGCATGATAACTCTTTTTTTCTGTTTGTTTCATAGACTTGTCAATCAAGAACCAGTAGATTAGTGACCGACAATTTATTATTGTTATTTTATTTTTCTGGAGTAAGGTGGGGCTTGGATAGACCTGGGATTTTTCCAATCAGAGTATTATTTCTTTCATCTCAGAATATTTTGTGCAACTAAAATTATTGGTAAAATTAGTTTTGTGTCTATCAATCAGAGCAGGCTTTTTGTTTGTTTTTTTTAAAGCTCTTTAGGGATGGAAATTTATGTCAAAATAATCCATGACACCAGTTACTATGGATTTTCGTCTTCTAAACAATCAGAAAGCACCTATTATGATGTACATCCGGGTATCCAATGCCGTTATTATTTCGTCTGGTGAAACTGGATTTCTCTGCCTTAACATCCCTTCAAAGTATGTGATATCAGTGTTATTAACAAGTGGTAAATGTTATACCAGTGTTAGTTACAAGTGTAGCAATGATATACAGAAAATTATATCAGTGTTAGTGACAACTGACATAAAGTAAATGATATCAGTGTCAGTAAGAAGTGTGCAACTTAACATAAAGAAAATGATATAAGTATTAGTAACAGTTGTACAATTAACCTAAAGTGATTAGTATTAGTAATAAACGTACAATTAATATAAAGTAATAATATAAGTATTAGTAGCAACTGACATAAAGAAAATGATATCAGTGTCAGTAACAAGTGTACAATTATTATAAAATAGGTTTTGTCTGAAATACATTTTCATATAAAAGTGTTATTTAATTGGATGTTATTTTTGTATTCTTACATTATATTCTAAGGTACAAAATTAATATAATTTTATATTAATAATATTAGAATTCAAATAATAATATTAGAATTCAACTAACTTGTCTAATATCACACAATATTGCAACATATTGTAAATACTTAAACGTCTTTCTTACTCATATTTCCAAAGTTGAACAACAACAACAACAATATTTATAGCTTTTAATGTGAACGGTGTTAACATTATATGTTTACACAATATTCGTATACAATTAGCATCAACAGAAGTAACTATCTAGATATTATATCTCTTAATTACCATTCAATATAGACATATTTATCCACCCACAAAATGTAACGTTTGACTCTTAAAGCATGTTAATTTAAATTTGATTAATGTAGGACAAAACAAAAAAAAAATTAAGGTAATAATTTGCATCAAAGATAATGATATAAAGGACACACATGGAGGATGTGATGCTCAGTCTGTTTTAATCATATGATCATCACATATTTTGTAAAACATCCTTCTCTGGATATGTTTCTTAAGAGTCCAAAATCTACAGAAGAGGTATGTGATGCTGTCTTACAGGGAGTATATTGCACAAATATGTCAATGTACTAGAAGACTAAATCCAAGATTTTATTAACTGCTTGGAACTCTCTATATCATGATATTATTAATCTATTACTGTATAAAATTAGCATAAAATCTTGGTTTGATGACATTACGAGGTATCAAAACACAGTACCGATTACGTCCATTTTAATCCTGTATATATTTAATTTATTATGTCCAGTTGTAACATTGAAACTTTTACCAGACTTATATTGGTATTCAATCTGAAATGTATTTTGAAACAGCAATGGAGTACCGTATGAGAAAAATTGTATTATTTATATTTTTCGTTTTATATGAAGATCTGTTCTACCTGCTGCCGTTCATTATATCAAACGCTTTATGTTTCTTGACCTTGAATATATTTCTACAAATTTACTGGTTCTTATTTTCTATATGTTTCGCATAGTGACATCCTAATACTTCGGCATATATTTTATGTGATTGATTCAGATGCATCACATACAATATACAACGTTTGCAAGAAACCTTTTTTCACGTAAACATGTCTATGTTCTGAACCATACTGAATTCCGCAAAATACTGAATCCAGTTCTACTTAAGGGAAATGATGGCCTCGAATAGTTAAAAATAAGTGGATTGTATGTGTTCTTTTTCAAAAAATTAATTTTTGGGTCTTACGAGTATTCAATTGTGATGAGATTATTTTGCAATAACGTAGGAAGAGATAAAGGTATATGATAACTATGATCAAAAGTTTGTTTCCTAGGTGTTCCAGATTGAGATTTTGAAGTACTCATGCGAGACATAGAGATGGGATGATTCCAAACAAGAATTAATGAGACTGTCATAGCAAAAGAAGTAATCATCAATTCTAACAGCATTTTGCAAAGTTCCTATCTTTTTCTCTCCAAGGTCTCGAAATTGCTATGAATGGAATCCTTGAACTCTTCAATTAATATAAGTTGTGTGAGGTTATCATATTCTTTATCAACCTTCTTGGCTGAGCACCACGTATTAAATATTCGTTCTTTTTCCAAATACGACAGTCTGTTTAGTCAGTTTCGTTTCTATGATTTAAGTCTTTGTCTAAATGCGGTGATACCAACTCATAACCGTTCAAGATGTAATCCTTAACCAGCATATAAATTGCAATCTGGCGTAAATGACAGAAAATTTAGATATAACGAGCTCTGCCAATGAGAACAGCTTATAATAACAAAGTTCAGTGCTCTCCTGGTCATTTTAAATTTTCAGCAATGTTCTTACAATAAAGAACATATTAATCCACTTCGTTTTCTGTAAAAGAGATTACTAACTTGATGTAGCCTAATAGTATAGTAGCAAAATTTAATCAAGTAGCGTAGAATAATACTAGACAAAGAATCATGTTGCCCAGGTGAATACTAGGAAAAGACACTATGGTTCCAGAATAATACCAGAAAAAAGTCTTTAAGCTCAAAGATTCCTGGAAAAAATGATTCTGACAAACTAGAAAAATAACATAGCAGCGGAGTGGAATATCATAAAGGAACACAGTAATCTAAGTTAACAAAAGTGAAAAAAATATAGTAGCCACTCCAAACTTGAGTATTTCATATATGGATCTGATGGCCGTGTAGCGTGAAGAGTTCGGTTTTTACTGCCGTTAGCCATTGATAATTATTCTTATTGATTTTGTAACGCTAAACAGTGGATGATGAACCGTTCTATGTGATCAAGGTAGCCATCACCTTGGTAATATGACTTAGAGGAACATGCTTATGCGACTTGATAACTGTGAAAATGTGTGAGCAAATTAAGAAGCAACAAGCATAGATCAAGCATTCTTGTAAAGCAGTTTGTTTGGTCCGAGGTTGTTTTCATTTAATGTTGATAAATCGAAACCTTTTATTCATTTCTTTAGATGCCTGCCATACAGACTGCTTGGGAGAATTAGTCTTGTGTGATCACATTTTGAAACGCTTTGGTTTGCCTTTTTGTCGCCTCGGTGAGAGGCGGATCAGTGCCAGGAAACATCGGCTTGATGCAGACAACGCAAAGATAGTTAGAGTTGGCCTGGAAGAAGTAATGGTTGAGGAGTTTGTTGAGGGGAAAGGAGGTTCCAGTGGAGTTAATACATTTTGTTAAAGACATAACCGATCTTTTTAATGCTCGTAATGTTTTGGACCATTAGGATTTCTATTGAGGGGAAACAGTTAGAGAAAGGAAACAAAGAAAGACAACATTTACAAACAGGTTCAGCGGATTGTATGAGGCAGTTGTTTAAGATACAAATAAGTTTCTGAGAGTTTGAAAGAAGTTATAATGTCAGACATTCCTACTAAACACCTCCCCTTCTAAACAATGACCAATAGATAAATTTATTTTCATATCATGGGGACTGATTATTTGATCCATCATCTGATCATGTAAACTTACGTAATTTATGTAACTGGATATCCCCAACTGATATCAGTATAATGTGTATACAGTAAATGGAAACTTTCATAACTGATACAAATCGTTAGACTTTTAATCTATGACATATATTTACTTATATATATATATATATATATATATATATATATATATATATATATATATATATATATATATATATATATATATATATATATATATATATATATCTGTCTGCCATTTACAATGTTACCAACTTCCATCTGTATTTAGCAGTGTTACGCATGTGTCTGAGACATCCTGTCTGTTGCAAATTTCCATGTGCTTGATAAAATCTGAAGAACTTTATGGATTCGAATGGAATTTTGTGTGTCAGTGTGTCTACGTAAAACAATTCAGGTCTGACTGCTATAATTTGTTTACGAAACGTTTAGCAGAATTATATCCCCATAACTGAACTGGTCGTAGATCAAGAGAGCTATTGGGATGTTACATTTTCTGTCGTTTGTCATTCATCATTCCGTTAACATAGGTTAGTTATAAGTACGCCCGCTAAATTTCGCGAGGGATTGCCATAATACTTTAATCACTCATCCCATAGTCTAGTTTGTAAGTCCTAAATGAAAATGATGCATGGTGGGGCTAGAATTAGAGTGCTATGGTTAGAGATGTTGTCTTAAAAATCTTGTTATAATTACTCCTCCTGAATGGATGACACTATTAACACAAAGTTGTTACGAAAAGACTTATTATAGCTAGTCCTATCCGAAAGCAGTATTATTTAGATAATAAATAATGATATTTGTTGGATTGATGTGATGCTGGTCTTAGAGCTAAATGGGAGTGTTGATGAAATGTTCTTGTGGGAGATTGAGGGGATTGGCTGCTGGTCTGGGAGATGAAGGCCGGGTTGGTCTGGTAATGTAAGGCTTCGGATAGACTATATTCTGGACCGGATGACAGGGGTTGGTACGTTGAATTATTGTTTGTCATGGATATAAGGGACTGGGTTAATTTGATGCAGGTCTGACATGTAAGTTGGTAGGTTTGTTGGTTGTTAGTCTGATAGATAAGACAGTGGGTTGATTAGTTGCTCTGGTAGGGTAATCTGATTCCGGTCTGGAAGATAAGGGAGTGCATTAATTCGATGGTGGGATCTAACACTTATGTGGAGTTTCAAATCAAGTAATTATAAACAGAAAGGAGATTACATGATGGTTGGCCATTATACTATGTCTAAATCCTGTAGGTCTATTGACCAATACATCTTTATTCAAAAGTCAATTGTTTCCTTAAGAATACATATTGTATAATATTTATCTATATAACCATACATAAGCTCATTTTCTATCCCTTGTTTTCATGTTATTGTTTATACACTGCTAAAGCAAACTACATATGTGGTATGGTTATACATTGATGAACCAGTGACACTTGTGATTTGTTCCTACACTGTTAAACCAGCGTTTCTTGTTTGTCTTTTTATCATATACTGTTGAGCCCAACATAATTACTATGTGGTTATACATGTATTTTGAGTTCCCATAGTTAAACCAAGTCAAAGACCAGTTTTACAACTTTAAAACAGATTGTTCATTCCCAAAGGTTCCGCTTGACTTGGTATGACTAATAACTGCGGTGTTGTTCCCCTTTCTACATCATGAGACAGATTTGTAATGATACGGCTAAACAGTTTTCGCTAAATATGCATGCAGGATACATTTCCATTGTGACGGCGCACCCCGCTTTAGGGTGTCTTTCCTCGATACAATAAATTCCAATGAATGTCTTTATCCAATAATATTTTCAGAAAACTTTTGTATTTCAAGACAAAAAAATCACTTGATATCAATAATTTGAAGAAAGTATACGATCTGCCCAAACTGGCCAGAACAAAAAACAATTTAAAGTGCCAGATGTTAAAGCACACCAGTTAAAATTCTGACCGTCACAAAATAATATAATTCTCTGTTTGACCTCAGGTAACAAATTAGCAGTTTCTAAAAACAGCCATTACCTAATAGAAAATAACTGTCTGGCATAATTTGATGAGACTTATTTATTTTAAACATAATAGCCTATAAAATTCACTTTGTACGCTCCAAAACCTGACCCAAATCAACATGTTTACCTGAATTATAATTCGGTTACTTGACTCACACACGTCCAAAACAATGAAGCTATTATTAGTTGTTTACATAAATGAAGTACAAAAATAGAAAGTCCATCAAGGCAAACAGAACTGAACTCAATTCTGGACAATGTCAAGTCCTGACCAGTAAACAATTTTACATTACAATAACATGTAATGGAATTCAAAAACCTTACAACTAAAAGACAAACAATTAAACTCAATATACATAATATCATATAAATGATTTCATCTCGAAAACAACCAAATTTGACTGAAATTATCACGTCAACAAATTCTTTGACGTTTGTACAGATTCTTTCAATCTGTATTAAATATGCATGATGCTAAAAAAGGATATTTTGTAAAATAACTTCAACTTAACCTATTTTTAATTTACCAGAAAGAGTTCTTGCTTGAAGGCCTTTCACATTTATAGAAATGATTGTCATCAGCGTCAAAGAGGGCTGACATTGCTAGACATAAGCATAGAAATGTACAGGGCTTCATCCCGAAAATGTCTGCTTTACATAATTCGGCCAACTTTAACAGAAAACAGTTAGGCTTATTATACACATTAGACAAATGATATGGATGAAGATTGTAAATGTCAACCAAAAAAAATCAACTTTGGGAGAAATTTCTAATGAAGGCGTCTTGGCTAAATGCACGTAAAATTGGCTTTTAGGCATAAGCTAGTCAGGACGGTCAATTATGGGACCACATGGCTTCCTTGTTGTGCTGTTCACACTATAAATTGCACACGCTATCTTTACTACACAAATGGGACCCTATAATTCAATCACCAGTCACAACAACAAATCTTAGAACGTTACTATGTGTTCAAACTTTACCTTGAATATTTCAGTCTACACCCAACATTACACACTATATTTTGTTTTAGTATAAACCTAACATTACATATTAACGTGAGGACATTTTATCAGGATCGACAATATTTGACTCTTATTTTTGTCTAGGAAAGTGAAGAAAAAAATTCTTCCTTGTGTATATGTGTACGATTAGAATTTTGCATAAGACATTCGACAAAACCTAGTGACTAGTGCAGACTTATGATCATTCAATCGTATTTTCTTAACCTTTACCGTTGCATATGAAGATTACATGTGGTGTGTAAAACACTTGGACATTAAAAGCATTGTTTTCTTTTTGTACTTTCCACCTGTAGGTTACTGGATGTTGAAGGCACTGTATGCATATTAGACTTTTCCACCTGTAGGCGTGTGCATGGAAAAATGTTATCTTCTATTAGACTTTTCATTTTTGGGTTCTTGGATGTAGGAAGCATGATTTCCTAATTAATTTTTCCACTTGTGGGCTTGTACATGTACAAAGTATTACATTTGTATCAGACGTTCCACCTCTGAACTCTGTGAGCTTGTAGACGTTCATAGCATTATTACTTATTAGACTTTCCACCTGTTGTCTAGTGGATGTTGAGAACACAAATAGTATATTAACAGTTTCCCCCAGTCGAATCATGGACGTAGAAATCATTGTTTTCTTTTTAGACTTTCTACCTCAGGACTTGTGGATGTAGAAAGTATTATGTTTAATCAGACTGTGCATCTGAAGATGCATTGGGTATAAGAAATATTATTTTCTTACTAAACTCTCCACCTTTCTAATTGTATTTGTAGAAAGCATTAGTTTCCGCATGGTCATTACAGTCAATAAAAAGTCATTGAGTTATGAACTCCTCAATTCAATACCTTGAAATTCATTTCTATTTGACGCAGGTCATTGAGTTTTAGAGATTTTGATTAAAAATAAATATGATGAAATATTTTCCTTTCAAATGATTTATTTTACGTTATGTGACGATTGGAAGTTTGGTTTTTGCGTTATATTTCACATACTACTGGAAGTAATCGGATATCGATTAATAGCGCTTCTTTCATATGACGTCATTAACGCATGCACAGTCTTTCACTTCACTAAGTTTAATTGTCATATTGCACTTTAAAAAAAAATTCTGCGGTAATTTGAACTTGCATAAAGGAGGTTTTATAAATGCATGCTTACGACACGGACTACGTTAGAAAAGCCTCAAATGCCTAAATCCTAGCGCTGATTATACTCACATGACGATTTTGTTGGCAAATGTTGGTTTATGATAGGGATGATGACAATTTGTTTTTAATACTATGAAGATTAGTGGAGTTGGAAAAGTTTTGCCTACACCAGTACGTGATATGGAGCCCAAACATGGTTTTATGTTCGAGTCAAATTGCATGCTGAATGGACAAAAATAGTGACAATCCTAGTCAACCCTCGGTCAGCTGTATTTGAAATTAAATTTAAAAAAGACTGAATAAAAAGCCGAATTAAAGTACATACGGTTTAAAAGAAGAGTGTGTTTTGTTTTCTTACATGTTCTAGACATATGGGATTTTGTGATGGAAAGCCAAACATTTAGGCTTTTAATTTGCTGGCTTGTAGATGTAGAAAGCATCATTTTTTTCTAGACTTCCCATTCTACTTGATTTACTAAAAGCATTATTTTTTTATAGATTTTCCATGCCCCTGGATATAGTAAGTATTATTTTGTATACGAATATCCTTTCTACCAAACATAGAAGGCATTTTTTATACTAGACATTTAATTCACCTGACGTAGAAAGCATAATTTCTATTACACCTTCCATTCTACTGGATGAATAAAGCATTATTTTCTTATAAGGCTTTTTATTAATTTGGATGTAGAAATCATTTTTTGCTTATGAGAATTTTCATTTTTCTGCAAGCAGAAAATATATAATACACCCTACTACACGTGATAAGTTGCAACTATTGAAGGCAATGTGTCCCAATGAATATTGTTCTACGTTTATAACGAGTACTTTTGATAAAAGTAAACTATCTTTTCATATAAAGGATGTTTCCTGTTTTTTTTTTAACTTGATTTTCCTTTGGCCATATATTTTCTCCCCACTAAGGTGAGGGGAAAACGGTTGTGCTACCCATGTCATTTGCATCTCAGCTACTCTTTCTTCCTAGGTAAGAATTTGTACTAATGTTCGTAGGACATATCACCCAGGCGAGGATGTTAAGGTTGCTAAATTTTTACATACTGCGCATGCAGATTATGGGTTCGTAGAAAATTGTTGCGATGCTAATAGCTTTGTACAAGCATGCTATATAATAATTCATCCTAGTCATTTCGGAGATAAGTACTATTTAAGTCTAATCTTATGTATCATAGGTCTCTTTCTTTAGTTTCAAATAATAAAAAATCCAGCAGATCATGTGGAGATCAATGATATACTGCCCTGGGACTTGAATAAGACATATCATAAGAGGGAACCAGTCGTAAGGCTGGAACCTAAACAAGCAGCGGCAAAACACACATGATATGTGTGAAGACGATGTCTACAAAGAAACATAACATGACAAGGTTATTGCTGTCTGATGTTACACCACTGTGTGAGTACTTGTGTGCTATCTTGCTCGATTTTAGGTGCAATGTTTGGCACATTGCTCAGGTTTTGAAACTTCGCATAGCTGATAGATTGTCAGTGTCGACATTCTAAAAGTGATATGAGCCAACCTTATTCTGAACTGTTTCAATATTGTTATACACTACCTTGACATTCTTCTATACTGTGCTGACCTTGTTTTTCACTATCCAGACAACATTTTGATATCGTGACCCATTCCTTGACAGTCATCCTCATATTCTTGACTCTCCCGTCCTTGTTCTTCGCAGTCTTGACCTTGTTCTTCATTTTCAATACACTTTTCTCCACGCTCCCAGCCTTGATTGTCAATGTGTTGACACTCAGTATTCTTCAATGTCCAAACCTTGTATTTCACTGTTCCAACCTTCTTCATCACTGTTCTGACCTTATTACTGTTTCATCTTTGTTTTTAACTTAATCTGATCTTTTTATTCATTGACTTGGCTTTTTCTTTGAACACATGCACCGTTTAGTGTTTAAATATTAGAAATGATTTTAACCTAATATTAGATGCCAATTAGATTGGATGACTCAGTTTTTCATAATATCATAATCATGAAACCTGTACTTTGAGATAAATCGTACACCCAAGTTCAATAATCATACATTGATATAAAATAGTCCACATTAGAAAGTATTTTCAATTTCAATCTCTCATGGTCAATATTAATTGTATTTTCATAGTTGTATAGCTATTTACTGAAAGAAAAGGAATGAAAATATAAGCAAATAAAATATTTTTTTTCTATCAAGCAATGAAAATATCGTGCATGATAGAAGGAATGAGAGATAATGAAAGGTACAACAAATTACTTAATGAAAAGGATAGTAACTTCTTTATGTTGTAAACGTTTTTGAAGAATATAAATAAAATAATTCTGATGATAGCACAAAAGATACAAATAGTGTTTTTGTATCATTTCTAGCAATTATGGGTGAATTTGAATAATGGACTGATTACATGGATTATTTTTGCACTGCTTATGCGTTGTTTCTTCTCTATCAAAAGAAAATAAGACAAATTAAACTATCTGTAGCCATGTTTGACAGTGATGCTCATTGTTCTTTATGCCAATAATTGTCATTCAAATACAAATGAGTACTAAATTACAAATGTATGTCACATTCTGATATCCATAATGTCAGCAGTATGGACATATGTCAAATTCTTATATCAATAATGTGAATAGTGATGATTCATGTCATTCTATGATACCAGTAATGTTGGTAGTAATTTTTTATGTCATTTTCTGTTATCACCAATATCAGCAGTGATAAAGTATACATTGTTATGATATCGTTATGACATTATTAATGAAAAATGTTACATAGTGATATCAGTAATGACCATAATAATGAAGAATATCTCATTCTGATATCAGTAATGTCAAATATGTATATCTTTAATACATATTTATTGGTCAGTCAGACAATTATCTATTGCAAAATACATACTGTTCATCTGTCTATTCATGTCATTGAAATACTAGTAAGTTTAGCAATTATTATACTTTAATACCTCGCCAACATTTCACTGTACTTTAGATGTTGTTGTCATATTTTCCCATGATTTGTGGTCTGTTTTTCTGACTATTGTGAGCAGTATCTCTCTTACATTCCGAGATGAACCGACTAGCTACTTAATGGATTTATTGCTGTGAATTATAAATTTCATGAACTTCAAACTGTGTATTATATTCGGCAACAAAACATTTACTTTTATTTTGATTTCCTATATTTAATTTTCTGCTGACAGTATAGCATGTGAACTTTCGAGGCGAGTCAGTGTTATTTGTTGGAGACCTGGGCTCACTTTTTCACAGCATAGCATGTGAACTCTTTGTTTGACAGCACGAGGCTCAAAACAGTGGGACACAAAATAGCGAAAAACCAAGTTTTTTAAAATTCAACCTATGCTGTAATTCCATAGAATATAAAGTTAAAATTTAAAACTAATTTACAGTATTGTGAATTAAATCACATATAGTCATGAAAGTTCTATCTCGTGTCCAAATGTATATAGTTTCAAATTAATTATGGTGGCGTTCCAAATAAATTATCATATTGAATGTGCTGATGTGCATCTAATCTGGAATGTGCTAATGTGCAAATGGCCTGAAATATGACCTAATGTATGCCGATATGTTAACAGTCTTCAAGTAACACAATATTATAATCCAAAAATTCCTTGAATGAATTCGTTATAATTCCAAAACAAATACTAAATCAAATAGGTACAAATGAGTATATTGTAGTTTCACTAAACAATTTAAATACATAAATGAATCCACTCAAATTAAAAACTAAAGACATCAATAAGACTGATCATACTTTCGATATCTCTTGTCAACATTCGAATAAAAAACTAAGATGCAATAATAGAGCCTGAATGTAGGTCAGTTTCATTTCTAATACATTCTGAGTTATCAAGAAAGGAATTTCCAAGTGAAATCTAATGTCCTACACTGAGATACAAATACACCTCCAATAATAACAATCAGAATATTGAATTCATAATTATAGAAAAATATTAGTCATGTATTTTTAGTTCTTTACAAAATAAATGTCAGTTGTCAGGTAGATCAAAACTTTGATTTCGATAGAGGATACTTTCAAAATATATACACAACATATAATCATGTAGAAGAACAACAAACAGTACAATTTAAATGTGCATAACATTGTATCTGACTCTAATGAGTTGAACCATATGAAGCTTATTCTTCTAACTAATTCACAAATTTGTTTTCGTTTTAATATAATAAGAATGAGCTCAATGTGAAACTAATTGGCTGTCAAATCCATACAAGTTTTGTTCATTTCACATTATGCATCATTGTACAGTTATAATTGAATTCATTTTAGAAATCGTCCAATGCATACTTATGAGATCCATTTTACAGTCAACGACTTTTTTTAAAGCATCTTTTTCTTGGAGAGTATATCTGCTGAAAAGTTATCCAAGAAAGTTATTCGTACAAATGTTTCCCTAATAATATTATTAGTACGCATTTCCACCATTGGTAAATTATTCAGTATGATATATTACACATATTACAACTACTCGCAAGTATAGGAACATTGCAATAAGTATAGGAACATTGCAATAAGTATAGGAACATTGCAATAAGTATAGGAACATTGCAACAAGTATAGGAACATTGCAATAAGTATAGGAACATTGCAATAAGTATAGGAACATTGCAATAAGTATAGGAACATTGCAATAAGTATAGGAACATTGCAATAAGTATAGGAACATTGCAATAAGTATAGGAACATTGCAATAAGTATAGGAACATTGCAATAAGTATAGGAACATTGCAATAATTATAGGAACATTGCAATAAGTATAGGAACATTGCAATAAGTATAGGAACATTACAATAAGTATAGGAACATTGCAATAAGTATAGGAACATTGCAATAAGTATAGGAACATTGCAATAAGTATAGGAACATTGCAATAAGTATAGGAACATTGCAATAAGTATAGGAACATTGCAATAAGGAGATTATGAATATAATAACAAGGTTTTTTAGAGTCAACTGCGAGAATTTATATATATATATATATATATATATATATATATATATATATATATATATATATATATATATATATATATATATATAATATCCCCGTGGGAGGCAAATTATAAGTCTCTAACGAACGTGTCTAATGAATGATGATGAAGATTACATATGGTTTCATCTGGTATTAACACGACTTCTCCTGTTGAATCAATGGATATATCCATTCCGTTTGGAGCAGAATTCCTAAATTACACAATTATTCGGATGCACTAAACCTGTTCCAAATCGAGTCAAGAAATATTATGTTTTGATATTAATTCAGCGATGTTTATAGCATAGCTTTCCTGTCAGATTGAATCAAGTGACCGATGAAATAGAGGAGAGTGAAAATTGGGATGAAACGAAGACAAGAGAGTTAAGGGTTTGATACAAATATTATGGCTTGTGCATGTATATTTCGAAAAGTATTAATGTAATTTGCGATTGCGCAATCGTCTTTTTTCGTTTGTATAAGGTATGATTATGTACATTAATATAAAAAATATAACTCTTTATGGCTGCCGTATGAATCTTCTGAGTTACAACCGGACATTTTGATTTTCTTTTGGCTTTTTCAATGTAAAAATAAAAATATGTTGCTCTAACTGGGATTTAATAACAATACAAACTTTTTATTTTGGTTCACGGATTATTTATTGCTCTTCAGTCCGAGTTGAATGAGTCTCAAAACGATCTATAACTTCGATCGGATGGGTCACAATCTATGCATTCCGCATAAACATTTCAGCCATGGGTCATATATCCACATAGCTCCACATCGATTTTTGGCACACAGAGCTAGCCAAAACAGTGTTTTGAACAATTGTCCACTTGCAAAGGAAGGTTACTGTCTACAGCAAGAAAACTTAATTGACTAACAAGACAAATATTTTATTGTCTGTTAGGTTGCCAAAAATAGTGTTTTTCGAGATGTCAACATGCCATGATAAGAAAGAAAAACGTGTATAAATGTTTAAATGGGTGAAGTCTACTCGAGACATATAACCCTAACCTAAAACACCCAAAATTATCCCAAAACATTTTCCTAGGTAAATAATGATTAATATCTAACTACATATGTCCAGGATCGACGTGGAACAATGTGACTTAACAAGCACTGCCTAGCGAAGATGGACGGCCAGTTTATGGCAAACAGCCATTGGATTTAGAGCGCAGGAATGTAATAGCTAATAGTGGGCGCATGTGTAATAGCCCTCTACAGCAACCCATCCTTTCCCATATGATATATATATATATATATATATATATATATATATATATATATATATATATATATATATATATATATATATATATATATATGATAATGAAAGAGGAAACCGGCCATTTGTTTTAATCTCGACAATGGTCATAACAGCGAATGCTCGCTTTATATATTACTGCTGGGTGACACAAATTAACACTTTTAAGTGTCATCTATACAAAATACCCATGGGTGACACATACATATGAACCATTGGCTACATCACCGAGTGGAAGGGCATCTACTTGAAGGCAGATCGTTTTACTTTCAGAGGGACAGCACGAACATACGGGTTTCATTTATTTGCTCTGCCCCGCATTTCACGCCTTTGATTGGCAATGATTTAGATATTAATATTCAACAGAATATACCTTAAGGTGTCTGTGCAATCACTGTTGTTTGTGTCTGAAAAACTTCTTAATATTCCGGAACAGATCCATATGGCAGGCAGAGGTGATTACGTAATTTGACTCTGATGTCATGCTTAAGGCATGGTCAAGTACCGGAGTCAGCACGTAACACTATCATATTTATTTTACAGTTTTCATATTCTCATGTTCTGCCGCAGTTAATATTAAAAAAAAACACGTTTACCTTATTAATGTTTATCTAATCGTGCGGCAAAGTAGGCATACTTATATAAGGAGAAAGTTTGCTTAATTAAGAAATCCATAGAGAACTTTTTTAGCTTTTGTATTGTAAAAGTATCAGAAACTTCAACTGCTTTGATCCTAGTTATCTATTGGTTTTCTTCTTTATCTGTGTGTGAAATCACAGGTGTGAGTCATACGCGCTCGATAACATTCAGGAACAGATCCACATGGCAAGCAGAGCTGATTACATATTTGATTTCGGCTTAAGGCAAGGTCAAGCGCCATGTTCTGCCACAGAGTTGCTATGTTCCAATGCAAACAGCTTTGTATTGGTTGCGTCCCAATGCTATTCAGCTTTTGCATAAAATTGTGCCTAATCTCATGATAGACAGATTTTCATTGTCTCATTGATGGTGATACGAAATACTACTCGATGGGTTTGTTTATCTGATTCATCTTCAAAACTAAATCCATAAACTGAGGGAGAATGTGTTTTCAATTCATCTAGGCCCAAATAGACTTACATGATTCATCACAGGGTATTAGACTAACACTGATATGCCTTTTGCTTCTCTGGAACTTAAGTGGGGGCCATAAAATTCAGACACTTCGTGAATGGATGTCATGGTTTCTTCCAGTTGCTGGCGTTTTATCTCATTATAAGTTTCTAGTGGCATTTTATACAAGACCCCGTTCAGTCCGCTAAGAATAACAATGATGTTGTAAATCAGCCTTTGTCAGGGTCCCAATAGTAAACATACTTTGCCGCGCTAGATGAACTATCTTTTATAAAGGAGGCTTTGTCAATAACCACAAATGACCCATCACTGAATACAATATCAACATAAATTTTGTCAGACTAACGTACAAATCAAACATCTTGTAAATTGCATCAATATTGTTAGGTTGTTTATGTTCACAAACAAGTCTTACTAATTTCCTCTTACACTCGTGCGGATTTACTTCTGCCTCATGTTATATCAGTCTGTAAACATGTTTATATTCCATTCCTATATAATAACCCCAAAACATCTGTTTAATTGGCTTACTCTTGGATATCTTCATCACTTCGCTAAAATTATTACTTGCTTTTCATTCGTAGTGGACCATATAGCCAGATACTCTACGTTTTTACATCATACTATATTAATTCTTTATCTGCCTTTCTTCAAAAGTTTTGTATACAGCATGGGGATGTATCGATCAATCCAGCAATGTCAGCATAGCAAACAGACTAATGTGTACAGATACACCACATAGTCCCAAAAAGCGTGCTAAATTTTCCTTGATTTGCACATAGAATAAGTAGTGTTAATATGGCCGAGTTTCGGAATATTTGCTATGTTGGGCTCTGATACACGTCATAAGCCCCTATCCGCCGTGTCTGGTCACTTTCGTGGGTTGTTAATGCTACTCAGGAACAGGTTGCACACTGCATACAGCACGCTGGACAATTCATGTAAACAGGTGTGACGTGTATAATTGGCCCCAAAAAGGGTAAAAGAGGCAAATCTGGCATAATTACACTACTCCTATTCTCAGAATAGTGTCACGTTTAGGACACATGTATTGGATAGAGCATTTACATAAAAATATTGCGCTTCTTAACAATTTTGAAGGCAGTCTGGTCACATCAAATGTTTTATGATGATGACATCTTAACATTTAATAGATTGCTCAAAAATAATATTTTGTCGCCATATATATATATATATATATATATATATATATATATATATATATATATATATATATATATATATATATATATATATATATATATATATGGCATTACAATATAGCAATACAAGCTCGGAAGTAAGAGTTATTGTATTTTGACTATAGCAAGATTTTATGAAAGAATTGGAATAGTATACCTAAGGTTGTAAGGTACGTGATTACCATTTTAGAAAAACTGCTGTAAAGATTTTAATTCGATCATTCCTGTTGTATACGATGATAACTTGAATTACAATAACCCTGCTACGAATGGCATTACAATATTGAAATACAAGCTCAGAAGTAAGTGTTAATGTATGTTGCCTATAGCAATGGTTCATAAAAGAATCGGAACAGGATAAATAAAGGTGTAAGGTATGTGATTACCAATTTAGAAAAACTGCTGTGAATATCTTTAATTAGACCATTGCTGTTATATATATATATATATATATATATATATATATATATATATATATATATATATATATAATGATCTCTTAAATTAAAATAACTATGATACGTAAAGATGGAACTTGCTTTTACAGTAACCTTAAATTGTAAACGATTAATTCCAATTTGCACTCCGTATGTTCTGTTGAATATCCGCCTTTCGTCATGATTGAAAATTACATTTAAATTAACACAACCTGTCATGTTTCCCAAGTATTACTTATGTTGAAGTTGTGATTGACTAGCTTAGAAAACTATTTCCTCATTCAATATTGTGAATATATTTTGAAAGCATAGTGTCAGTGTTAACATATAAAATATATCCTTACATTCAAGCTCGACTTCACATTTAAAATTAACTTTTATCAATATTTTGCCACACACAATACAATGAATGGTAACGTACCTGGCAAAGTATGTGACATGAAAGATTTGTGTTAAACATTGTTGTCTATCATAGCTAAAAGCAAAACGTAAAATCCTTATCAGAAGTACTAAAAGCCAAGCTTGAAAGAAAGAAAGAAAAAGGGTTGTGTCTACTATGAAAATAAGAGAAAACTAGTTCAAAGGTATTCGGTTCCAATCGCAGAGGGGCCAAGAACTGGTCAGCAATAACATCGGAATAAAATACACCAGTATGTACAATCAGGTATCGAGCCCAAAAGAGTCCAAGCAAAAGCAAAACACTCAGAACCAGTTGATAGAGTTCCAGCAGTGATGCGTTGATTGTCAAAGTTTCTGGAGAAAGACACCCTCTTTTAGATGTCCAATTTACGACATATGTAATCTAAGTACACTTTACAGATATTATTCTTAAGTTGAAAGAACTAACAGAAATGGGCAGAATGAATTTCACTAGATTTCCAAAGTGTAACATTATTGGTGATTCAATCTTATTGAAAAGTTACTGAATAATTGTCTTGGAATGAGTTGCGTAGCTTTGTGTTGTCTGACATCAAAATTTGAAAACGTTAATGTCTTTCATTAAAAAACATATTGTGCCGTTGAATTTTACAAGAAAACAAAGACAGTCATATGAACTAATTATAATAACCATGACCAAATCTTATTTTTTGTCGTTTTCAGCATATTTTAGAAACGGTGTCAAAGATGATGTATGAACAAAAAGAGTTTATTGTGATTTGTTTTTTTTTATTTCAGGGATTCACGTAAAGTAAATTACATTTTTACCCATCTACTCTTCCCATGATCAGAACAGCAATATAAAAACCGTAGTCATGATATTTTGTCGGTATATTTAATATATTAATATTCACACACAGTATATAACATGTATGGTTTCATTTAAATTCCAATGCACACTTTTCTGCAAACTTATACCATGGAGTCATTAGTTTTGTAGTAGGATGAAGGTGGTTTGACTTCCTTTTCGACAATATGAAAACCGCCAGAATTGCATGTAATGACACCATAAAGCGAAGCCGTGGCGTCTAGACATGCGGCCAAGGGAATACTTATCACTGTCCACAGGATGAACAGAACCTTACGGGGAAGTCCGTACTTTCGTATGCTAATCGACTTAATGGTACCAAAAATGAAGAGAAAGATCATCACTCCACCCATGCTTCCGGCAATGACGTTAAGGATAAGTGGCATTGGGATGGGGAAAACAAAAGAAGCGGGAAAGTTCAAAATATTTCCAAACAACAACAGCCATCCGAGATCGGTGGGAATCAAACATAGTTTACACTTGATTGGAATTTCAGAGCTCAGAATCGTGTAAATGTGACCAACAAACCATCGCTTCCGCTGTTTAACGTAATCTCCGAGAGAAAACGGACTCTTTTCCCACATTTCTCCATCGACAAAGTTAAATTTGTATCCCAGTTTCCATGCTGTCAGAGCGAAAAACACATCCTCAGCAATGCTTCCACAGGGTCCGAAATCGAATCCAATTTTCTTCTCCACTGACACCTTGACGATAATATACGATCCTTTAAATCCAAAAGCTGGACAATTTAGTCTTTTGAAGCAAAATCTCATCATACCAAGGTCAACAGATACTCTGACACTATCCGCTAGAGTTGTCCACCAGTTAACGACCTCTTCATTTGCATACGTGATGACCCCCTGTGCTATCGAACCAAGCTCCTGGCCAGCAAAGTTTGCCAACCCAATCACCGAGCCCTCGGTCAGAATTGTCTCCTCGTCCAGGTGGACTATCCAATCATCGTCAGACAAGATGTTTATATCACTTTGTAGACAATATTGGAGCGCTCGTGCCTTGAAATGTGAATTGTTGCGCGTGACATATGTTTCAGGGACCACCAGCTCGCGTATCAAGGCAGACTTAGGAAGATTTAGAGAGTTATCTGTTACCACTTCGAACTTGAAATTATCTAACCCAGCTTTGTAGCAAACCTCGATGTTCCTATTTACGTTGGACTTTACAAGGTCGGGAAACAGACCACGAGTCACAACCCGAAAACATAAAAATGGTATCCTTGTCTTGGGTACTTGAAATTTTGGTCCCGTCGGCCAAAGATTCATTGTGACAAATCCTATAATATTTGTAACAGCGAAAGGTACGGAGAGGTAGGGTATTGAACGCAGGAGGTACAGAAAGACACTGGCTGTGGCACCATACGACTCTACTGGAGTCAAATGACTCTGATCTCGATTCGTACCGAACACCCAATTGACGAAGACTATGCAGACAATGAGTAAAATGATACTGAGCACGTGCTGGAAGATGGACAGCACGTGCTCTATGACGGTGTTTTCCGCTACAGCTCTCAATCTCTGTAGTGCGAAGGGGCCCGCAGCTCGCAGGATGGACGCATTAGCTCCTCCGCTGTGCATTACGGTGTACAATCAATCTAAAATTAGAATTTTTAAAGGTAGTATATAAGTAATGACCTCATCATCTATAATAAAATAATGTAAATACATTATTGTAGGGAAACTAAACTTTAGCAAAATTCCGATCATCAATATATTTTAATTTGTCCTCTATGTCATCACATATTTGCGACTTAAATTTTTAATTTCTTATTTGTTCACTTTGAATGCTTCCTACTTCTTTTGCACCTTACAATGGTAATGAACCAAACAATTACTTGGAGCGGTTTTTCTTAAGTTAAGAATGTCACTGAAGCCATATAGATATATTATCAGACAATCTTTGTGACCCATACATTTGACCTTTTGATTGTTATGTCTAGGTGTGTTCAGTTTCATCTTGGAAATGATATGCAAAATACATCCATGGAGTGAGGACATTTAGATTCTAAAACATTCAGCAATTTAATAACAAGACTTGGAATCATTCATACCTTGACCTTGAACAGCTGAGCAATTTATTCATAAACTTAACAAACTTTAGTACCAAAACTTAGAATAATACTTAATCATTTAACCCTATTTTGGATATAAATCTTTAAGGACATGTTGTGCACACCGAAAAGTATCTCATCCCCATGAGGTGACATAAAAAATATGCAAATGCGACCTTTGTCCTTTTGACCTCCAAATACCTGTAGCATAATACTGTCCCAAAAGTTTAAATCTAGAATTGTGCCAAGATTTTAAATAGAGAGCAATACTGTTGCAAGGTTTTAGGCATGGTATATTATTGTCCCAAAGTTTTAGACATAATACAACACTATCCCAAGGTCTACGTTTTTTTAAATTGTATGTATGGTTACCTTGGAAATCAGTCGAAAAAAGAGCATATGCACGGAAGCCAACTATTCAGCTGTAACACTATGCCATATGCATCGTATAACACACACACACACACACACACACACACACACACACACACATATATATATATATATATATATATATATATATATATATATATATATATATATATATATATATATATATATATATATATATATATATATATATATATTGCATTTTGATATTTCAAATGGTTTATAATGTGGTCTTGGTTGTTGATACACTATAAGTAGGGACATTTCCAGTAATAACCCCTTTAGAACGAAAACTTCATTTTGATCCGTTTTATTGCGGAAAGGAAGTCGTGTAGTTGGGGTCTGAGTTTATCGTGATATTGACATGAATTAGAGTAAGTATAATCACCAATATATTTTATATCATCACCGAACTGAATTTGGTATACTAATATATGCATATAAGGTGGTAATGTTATACATATACATATAATTGTTCTCTTGCTACAGTAATAAGTTAAATTGGTGTTATTATTATTATTATTATTATTATTATTATTATTATTATTATTATTATTATTCGTCTTATTATTATTTTTATCATTATTATTATCATCATCATTATTATTATTATCATGATTAGTATTGTTATTAATATTATTATTATTATCATTATTATTATTGTTATTATTATTATTATTATTATTATTATTATTATTATTATTATTATTATTATTATTATTATTATTATTATTGTTATTATTATTTTTATTATTATTATTATTTTTATTATTATTATTATTTCCGAGTACGTGACAAACAATTATTGTTCGCTTCCCAATCACTATTGACCAGTCTAAAGTTCAGAATTCTTGTGTTCTGCTGGTTATTCCGAATCAGTTTTGTTAGTCCCGCTGTCAATGTGTATGTAAATGGATCCTGCAGTGATGCATCCATGAATTACTAATGTACCAAAGTCTCAACAAATACTCCTTAACACTAATGTAAATATCGAACATTGTCGGAGATACATATTGCGTAAATTTACTTTCTTAAACAGTAGTTAAATTGTTAGAGATATCCGCCCAGCTGACCTGGTCGGGTATCATTTCTCTAACAACTGAGTTACAGTTGCTTTTTTAAAATAAAACTAAAACATAAAACTCATCTGGTGTTCTTAATCGTGAACCATGTGCCCAGAGACTGTCATACTGCTATATTTGAATCATAGATGTAGGATATTGGTAGCCCGGTGGCATACAAAATGATAGGTGTATCGTGACTTGTTCAAAATATTTAGAATGACGTAATTTAGGAATGAAAATAAGTCTTAAAGTTAACAAATGAAATTATTTAAGTCTTTCTCTGGATAACTGAATTTAAACTAATATACGGGCTTCTTGAAGTGATAGCACGCTGGGTTGTTATCTTTTTTCTTTTTAAAAAAGTTGTTAGACCCTCTTAAGGTGCATGACCATGATGCCTTTTGTGTTGATATGTGAGATAACCTAACAATATAGCCACTCCAAAATACATCAATCCATACGTACGAAAAGACTGACATACTTTCCTGGTTGCAGATATATCTCTACTTACTTGATTCTAATATTTGCTTTTATGTGTGTGTCTTTCTTATCCATAATCTTATCTCATTATCGATATGCGTATACTTTTGTTATTGTGCTTAATAATTGTATACCAAACGATAATATCAAAATGTATTCAAACTATTCAACCTATAAACAATCAATATTTGTTAAATTCGTTACCTTGGACAAGGAAGAAACTAATTTTCTTGACACAGAAATATGACGACTCAGGTTGGCATGGAAACCATGTGTTGTAAAAATACCAAAGACCATGTGCACAGTGTCCATCGTATCTATGTATTTCGTATTAAAACTCTCTATACGTAACTATTTACTAAATTTAAAATGTCTTTGTTTATTTTGAATATTTTTCTGTTTAAAAGTTGCATTGTAAAAGGTTTTAACGTGTTAAAAGTTTCATATAAATCAACCCGAGTAGAGAATGATAAACAAGCTTAATTTATCAATTAACATGCATCTTTATTAATTTCAGCTATAAAAATAAGACAGTCAATGATAGGATCAAAAGAAGCATTTGTTTAGGATTACTGCTGATATCATTGGTTACGGGGTGTAGAGGTTGGTGAGATCTCTTATTCACCGAAATTATTGGTGTTCATCCTCTAATGTTTGGAAATGAAATATAGTCTTTTGCAAAACATTTGACTAATTTGTCGTCAACACGCACGCACACACAAAATCAAGAGATAAGCCTTTAAAGAAATCCAATCAAGTTTAGTAATGTGGACTTATTTTGTCTTCCGTGTCCAGAATTTATAAATACCTGTCTAGTTTTAAAGCTGGTATCATGAAAATGCGGATTTATTGATTTAATAAGTGACGCTTGCTTGTTCACGAATTAGTGTTATCTCTTACTGCAGATATTGGTGCAACTCATGTCGTTTTTTACCCTTATAGAGGTGCTGACACAAAAAGATAAGACAAGAAAGAATATTGATCATATATTTAATTTTTAACACATATGTTCAGAATATGTAGTACGTTAAAAATAGCAACACATAAAGTTTTATTCATTAGAATAGTCGAACATTCCATATCTTAATCTATACAATAAACTAAAATAATGCACGATATATGGCCAAACCGTGATTTAGTTTAAGATTTAGTGTTAATGAATTTTTTGAATTTGTAATTTTTCTTAACACTACCACTTTGGTGTAATTGCAGGAAAGTATCAAATGTAGTTAAAGGATTTGTATCGGAATATCATGATGGATCTGAACAACAATCTGCAATTCGTATGTATAACCTTTTCAACTATAAATATTAGAGATAACTTTTGAAAACTACCTTGCTAAACGAATACATAAATTCCTGGTCTTGTACATTTTAAAGCAAAACAAACTCAAATTCAGAAATGATGCATAATAATTGAATTAGCATGGAGTTAAATAGTAGAACAATCAGGATCTACTAACTCCAATTTCTATTACCATGTTAAGTTCGATTACGATGATTCATCCACGAATAATATCTGAGTTTTTTGTTTTGAGCTTACTTGCTTAATAAGTGAGGAAAAGAGTGAGAATCGCCATCTTTGCACATATATAGTCTTTATAGCATCAGATCTACAAGCCATTTATATTTAAGTTTCAAGTAACAAATTCAAAGGGCTCAAAGTCTGCTGTAGTTTTATCAAGCCCAGGTTTTATAAATGCCATGCGATAAGGTAATGTGACATGTATAAAAAAATACTTCAGAATGGAAATACTATTAAGCTAAATACGCGACATGATTAATCGATTTGTAATCTTCCACTTGCGATTACTGCTGGTTTGCAGGAAGAAGGTGCACATGGGGTCTGATCATGACTATACCTGTTTAAGCCTGCTTTCAAATAAGCTGAGTGAATGTATTACCGATATCCATCCCCACGTCCATTTCATGGAATCGAGTCGACGCTAATAAAGCACGGTTGATGTTAATTGGGTATATATATATATATATATATATATATATATATATATATATATATATATATATATATATATATATATATATATATATATATATATATATATATATATATATATATATATATATATATATATATATATATATATATAGATGCAATAAACTGACGACGAACAGTACGAAACTAGTAACTAACTAGCCTAAGCGCTTTCGACTCCCAATGAGTCTTTTTCAAAGGCAAATACAAAACATAGTTACGACAAACAAATAAACACAAAAACGTTGCGTTTGTAAACCTCTACATTTCTATCTTCACATGTGCTAAAACTATAAACACAACCAGCTTGTATAGACTAGTTGCGGAAACTAGTTTCCGCAACTAGTCTATACAAGCTGGTTGTATTTATAGTTTTAGCACATGTGAAGATAGAAATGTAGAGGTTTACAAACGCAACGTTTTTGTGTTTATTTGTTTGTCGTAACTATGTTTTGTATTTGCCTTTGAAAAAGACTCATTGGGAGTCGAAAGCGCTTAGGCTAGTTAGTTACTAGTTTCGTACTGTTCGTCGTCAGTTTATTGCATCTATTTTAATTAATCCCTGACAGACGTGATCCCTTGGTGGATCCAGTACGCTTGGGAGGGTTGTTATTCGCCATATGATTTGTATTCTTTATATATATATATATATATATATATATATATATATATATATATATATATATATATATATATATATATATATATATATATATATATCGAATTAGAATATTTCCAGGAAGAAACATTTAAGTCTTAATTTTCAATGGCATGATTCCATCACTCAATTTAAAACGGTTGCAAAATTAGGTGTTAAATAGTTCATATCACCTTTGTTTTATTACTACTGAGAGAGAGAGAGAGAGAGAGAGAGAGAGAGAGAGAGAGAGAGAGAGAGAGAGAGAGAGAGAGAGAGAGATTCAAAGGACATAGAACTGTGCTTCTGTATTTAGATGGGCATGACATTCACTTATAATTATGTACTGTAACAAGTATCAAACATTTCCATGATGGAGAGCTGAAATACCCATATTTATTAACGTTACAAATTTTACCCAATATGGGTTACATTTATTTGTTCATGAACATTGAACATAAAATGTTATGGCATATAATGCGGGTTCAATTTACCGTTTTTCGAAGATATATCTTTTATTAGATACAGGGCTGTCATGCCAGGCAAAATTATTATATTTATCGAAAAGGTGGTTTTGTGTTTGCTGTTG
This sequence comes from Potamilus streckersoni, assembly GCA_016746295.1. Lineage (NCBI taxonomy): Eukaryota > Metazoa > Mollusca > Bivalvia > Unionida > Unionidae > Potamilus > Potamilus streckersoni. Next base: position 1,393,676 of record JAEAOA010000858.1, on the reverse strand, counting down.
TTTCTTTATTGGCCATAGCATGATGGAAAAATGGGAGTTAAGTGTCTTTCCGAAGAACACACAGAGGCTTATTGGATCTGGTATTGGGGGGGGGCGGAGTTCGATGTAATATACAAAAATAACCATAAAAGTTCAACCCAAATATGTCAGGTATTTTTGACATTCAATACGTTAATACAATAAACAATAAAAATGTCCTTCCTAAGTTTGAATATGGTTTTACCGTATTGATGTCAGACTCTTCACCAAAGTTTAGGTTCAATTAATATATTGGCGTACATTGCCTAGCTTGAAGCTGGCATACAGTTCTCTTAAATAATCCCTTTTTCAAATTGACCACTGTAATATTTTCCCCAAATATTTTAAATGTTCTTTTTGTAGTTTTGTAGAAAACAAGTAATGTATGATCATTGTCTAATAGGCAAGTGTAAATTCTATGTCTCCTTGCCGAAAAATAGCATCACATAAGCTAAATTCTGAATAGTTACTAGTAAAATTTGATTAAATGCTTTTAATATTGTAGATAAGCTATATTTTTATTAAGTTTATAAGGTAGATCATATGAGTAATCTTATATACTTTGTAACATTATTTTAGCCTGGAGTAACAAATGGTCATTCATTTTGCTTTGTTTTTTTGGGGAACCTATGTTTAATTATTACTGCAACATCAGCATGGCGATAGATGAAAATTCACGAATTATTAGTCATAATGCATTGCACTAGATGTATAAGGAATATAAATATAGGGATAATAATTAAAAAATTTTGTGAGGGGGCGGTCCTTACAAACACCCCATAGACGCTCAAAGACGGGTAAAGACAGGGAATAAACGGCACATCGTCATTTTAAGCTAAGAAACGAGTGGGGAATACTGAATGTCAATTTTAGTTTCATAAATATAGAAATGTTTCTAGTGTCCATAAATAATTATATATTTTATTTGTACATATAGTAAATGCTAGTAAAAGAGAAGTGCGCAAAGACGATGCAGAGACGTTATTTACTTACATCAATGGAATATATTTGTAGTTGATACAAAATTTATATAACTAAATATATAAGAAATAGAAATGTTTGCTTTGACTTTGTGTTGATATATATAATTCCTTTCTTTAAATAATTAAATATTTTCACATGTGGAAATGCTTCTAATCTACTTGCTTCTTATTGACCATGAATTTTTAAGTTTGCAGGGTTCTAAAAATATTTATTTACAGTAATTTTTCCGAGTACAAATAAGACACGAACAATAAAACAAAGATAAGGCAAAATGGACCAGGAGGGCACAGCAACGTCATGTACCTAATATACTAGACAATATTTACTATTTATTAAACATTTATACTTTGTCTATGTGAAATTGTTTACTTTCAATAAAATATTTATGTTGTATCTATGTGAAAATATTTATTTCTGATTGACCTTTATTCTTTGTCTATATTTTGATCGTTCCTTTATAAATAATTAAATATTCTGACATAAAAGTTTAGTTTTCTTCAACTTTAATTGTTACTTCTCTCTCTCTCTCTCTCTCTCTCTCTCTCTCTCTCTCTCTCTCTCTCTCTCTCTCTCTCTCTCTCTCTGACCATGAAATGTCCTCTTGTAACAGTCAAACATATTGATCTGTATTTTTTAGATAATTACATATTTTCACATGTGGAATATGCTTCTACTCCCCTTTTTCTTTTTCACGATAAGTATTTAACTCTGTAACGTTCTAAAAATATTTAATTACAGTAATTGTTCTGACTACAAATAAGCCACGCAAGACAAAGCAAAGATAAGGCACAACACTAAACGGACAAGCATTATTTACCTAATATGCATGACAATATTTTTACTATTGATTAAACATTTATACATTGTCTATGTGATTATATTAACCGTTGATAAAACATGTTGTATTTTTACTATGTGAAACTATGTACAGTTGAAACAACTTTTATGCTTTGTCTATGATTCAATCGTTCCTTCCCTATATACTTAAATATTCTGAATGTTGAATTTGTTTCCACTTTATTTGTTGCTTCTACTCTCTTCCTCTCTTTCTAATTAGTCTAAAATTGAAAAGTTTAAACATTAGAAACATATTTCCTGCCTATAAAGATACAAAAACTATTATAAAGTTGTGTGAGTATATTCATACCCGGCAGAGCCCCTGAAATGGTCTGTGATATTTGCATAAAGAAATGGCAGTATGTGAGCTAAATTCTGCACGGTTACCATGAACACTTGATTTAATGTTTTTATAAAGCCTATACATAACCTTAAAACATTTCCAGTAACTGCAAAGAAACCTTTTATTATTTAATTTAGAAAATCTGTCAGTATATGGAATATAATAACACTGTACCTCTGATAGAAAATTATTTTGTTCGACACAATTATATACTTTAGCATTTAATAATGATGTAAACCAGATTCTAAAATCAACCTTGTTTAAGCTGTTACAAGAATTACAACAATTAAATAATTTTATTCTTTGATACGCGTAGTTTGTGTTTGAAAGTTTAAACCAGTTCTAGTGAGTTATCTTTTGTACTACCAACAAGCATTTACATTTTAAATACTTCATAGTTTATTGGACAGTACTTTGGATTTTTCTTTTGCATACTACCCATTTTGTCATTGGCATTAATGAATATATCAATTGGTGATGAAAAATTCTCATTTGTGATAGATATATATTATTGCTATTAATTATTCAAAACATAACTTCTCATATCCAACTATATTTTTTAATAATAATAGCCATACGTGGAAAAAATCAATTTAGAAATGTCTTATTAGAACTAAACTTCTTAAGGTAGAACACGTTTGATGTGGTTACATTACACTTCATATCAGAAAGAACATGTTGAGTCAAATTTACCCGGTATTAGAGCAGAGCATACCCTTTTAAGTGACTTTTGTATCTATTTGTATATTTTTGTGTATATATTGTATATTTTTGCATGCGCTTGACTCTAATAAGTACTTCTTGTCAGCGGACATGATACATGAAATGGTTGAATATATTCCGTTTTAAGATAAAATATATAATGGAACAAATGACACCTTTCTTATCGAGTTTAATAACGAGAGGAACATTAATAAGCAAGGTTCAAGCAACAAAAATGAATATTTCGAAGACTACGGAGACTGGAATAATAAGAAAACACAGAATCAAGACATATTTGCTAGAAAATATTTGACCAAATTCCTGTTAAACAGCACAAGTAGTAATGAAAGAACATCCTTCAAATTAAAAAGAGAGAATGATAGAAAGAAGATGGTGTTGATGGAACCACAACCATCCTCAAAGCAAGACGTAAGCAATGCATAAGTATTATTACACCTGTCTTAAGTGGGACATAAACTAGAGAAAGAAAGTAAGATGGTTTGAAAGACTACCGCCTCTTTGGTCTGCAATGAAAATCATTGCACTAGCAGAATACATAAGTGATTATGGTGACAGAGAACAGCCTCACGGCAACTCCAAGCAAACTCACAACCGTGCAAACAAACTGATCAGTGTTTAGATAAAGTTAAATAACGATTCAGTAACGATTCAGAAAACGAAAGCTCTAGATGGGTCGTCTTAGATTCCAAGAGACCTCAAACACTGCCAAAGTAATAAATGTGTGCAACCTACGAAAGAGAAGTCATAACAACAATTAGAAATGATATAACGCGGCCTATGAAATTCTGAATTTTATAGGAATGCTGAATTATAACAAATGTATGGCTACATTTAACAAAAGAAATAGAGAATAAAAATCATAAGTTTTAAAAATATAAAAGAATTTCTTAAATATTACGACAAGTATGTGAAGAGCAAATTTGCCACACACTGCGTTAACCGCGAAGGCAAACTGTGGACAAACAAAAGCATATAATCAAAATAACATATACCTAATTTTGCAAGTGATTAAAAACGACTGACAATTGATGAAAACTTTGCAGGGTATGGCGTCAGCAGAGAAAATGAAGTCAGTTTAGACAGTGCCACACATTATTGCGAAATGGTTCGTATTGAAGTTAAAGTAAAATTATCAATACTGATAAACAAATTTCATACATGTTAGATCGATACGAAATTATTAATTTCCTTAATAAACTTAATTCTATACATTGATATGTCATCATTGGATTCAAGCAAAGCAATAATTCAAATATTAATGCTTTGGACAAAATTGGCTTGACAAATTCACAAGTCAGCAGCGTACACAAAATTCAAACTTACGAGAAATATAAAAGCAGGGTGCACGTCATTTTGTGTGTCTTTAAAGCGTTTGTTATGTCTGTAGTAAGCATGCAAGTAGTAAGCATGTTCTTAAATTTATAATTACTCCCATAACAAATTTTAGTACGCTTAACCTAACGTTACTCGGTTTGAATGAGAAAATACAAATCAAAAGTATAATACCCCAAACAGATATCATTACTTCCGTTAGTTAACATAACATTTCCATCATTTTTATAACATAGTGCTTTTCAAAAAATATTAAATGAAAGACAAGATACCTTTGTCGCAAATAGGAATGTTGACCGTGTTAGTCCACTATATCGCTACCCTGTGAATATTCGGCGTGGTTGATGTTTGCGCATTTTTTGCGCATGTCTTGTCCGTAATTTCCTGTCATTATACAATATGCTTGATTTATCGAAAGTTCAATGCGTTGGCTGTTGACAACCGTAGCTATGGTAAAACAAATATTATAAGTGTCGATTTGGACAATTATATTGTCCTTCCCGTGAATACTACTCAGGTATGTATGGGTGAGGTTTTCCAGATGGCTAGAACCACAGGCATGGATTGAACTTGAGCTCTCGCTCGATGGTCCCTAGCTACAGACAGGAACTGAGCTTAAGTTGGGGCTACAAGTTTCCCAAACACAGGCAATGGTTGAGCTTGAGATGGCGCTTGATGGTTCCGGCTTTGATGCATGATCAGGAAGACAAAACACAACAGAGAAATTCCTTGACATTGAATACAGAGTAGAAGTTGATCCATAAATATCACATAGATGTATGTAGGAGCACAAATAGGACGGCAAGGACGAGGCACACGCTTGTATATATAACACTGGCCATGGTTGGCGATAACTTTATGGATACAGGACACCATACTCATCATTTAAGAAATAATCAACGTTCTCGTGCTTGAGAGTATTAAGTTAAAAGCATGTTTAATCATATTTTTTTCTTTCAAAAAAAGTACAGATATTTTGAAAATTTAGGAAGTTGAAATGGCACTAATACGCTAGTGACAAAACTGAATTATGGAGGTTTCTTTGTAAACATTTTTGTTCATCTTCCATCCATCAAAACCCATTATTCGTTGTTATTAGAAATATCTACGGCATCGTTTACACATAAATTTGCCTAAAACTATGACCCTCACAAACTCTACCGACTCCTGATAGATACGGGGACGTCACGTATCACTGGAACCAGTTACAAGTGTTGTCAGGATTCAATGTCTGTCCAGTGTTTGGCGAAGTAGAATTAGAATAACAAGTAGGGACCAATTTTAACGCTCTTAATGCTTCCCATTTGCAGCAATAAAACCGGTAGATCCTATTCCTAGTCTTATTTCATTTAAAAATTTGAGGAAAGAAATTCATTGTTTTTTGTTTTTGGTCACAGTTTGTGATCTTAAACTGAGCAAAATTTGTGATTCATTCTGCAGTGGATACACTGATACATCCTTGATGGCCGGCTGTTTCTAGAATGGTATCACAGCCAAGTGGTGAAAATGAATTTCGAACTATAATTTAAAACTAAATATTACGCTATTACAATGTAAAAACATCAAAATACTACTTTATCAAAAAACGAAATTTACATCGATGGCAAATTGACAAAGTACTAAATCATCTGAAAACTATGCATTAATGAGAATGTCAGATATGTCGTGTATCGATGGTACAAGTAAGTTAGTGTATGTTCTTAAATGTGCATTTGAGCTTCAATCCACATAAAAAAACTGACTAAACATGTGTTTACGTGTGTAGTAGGATATTTGTTGCTTATTTTCAATCCTTATATTTTGACCAACATTTAGTTCTCTCTCTCTCTCTCTCTCTCTCTCTCTCTCTCTCTCTCTCTCTCTCTCTCTCTCTCTCTCTCTCTCAGTAGTAATAAAACAAAGGTGATATGAACTATTTAACACCTCATTTTGCAACATATTCTAATTCTATATATATATATATATATATATATATATATATATATATATATATATATATATATATATATATATATATATATATATATACCCAATTAACGGTGCTTTATTAGCGTCGACTCGATTCCATAAAATGGACGTGGGGATGGATATCAATAATACATTCACTCAGCTTATTCGAAAGCAGGCTTAAACAGGTATAGTCATGATCAGACCCCATGTGCACCTTCTTCCTGCAAACCAAAAGTAATCGCAAGTGAAAGATTACAAATCGATTATTCATGTCGCGTATTTAACTCAGTAGTATTTCCATTCTGAAGTATTTTTTATACATGTCACATTACTTTATCGCATGGCATTTATAAAACCTGGGCTTGATAAAACTACAGCAGACTTTGAGCCCTTTGAATTTTTTACTTAAAAATTAAATATAAATGGCTTGATATCCGACCACACTAGCCTCTGTGCCGACCACACTAGCCTCTGTGAATCATTAGGAAGACAGTTAGCTCCCAATTTGATAGAGCCAATAATGAGTTAAAGGCTCCTTTAAAATAACAACAACAACAACAATACAGTCTGTATTACAACCCTGATCATTTACCTGGCATGGCGCCCCGTTATCTACTAACAGATATATATTTTCGATACACGGTACATTTAATCCGCGTTATGTGTCATAATACTTACGTGCAAGTGCATAAATTACATTAATACAACACCATTTGAAATAACATTTATATTTTATAAATAACGTTATTTCAACTTTCCATCAGGATTGGAAAAGCTACGATACTTGTTATAGTGCATGATACAGTAAATGATCATAAGTGAATTTCATGACCATCTAAACAACGAAACAGTTTTTATATCTATTGAATGACAACATGTCTGTTTCTCTCTCAGTAGTAATAAAAATAAAGGTGATATGAAGCGTTTGAGACCTTCATTTACAATGGTATTAAGTTCACGTGTAGAATATCGAGGTAGAAAATAAAGACAGTTTTTTTTCTTGGACAAGTTCTAAAGATATATCGATACAGTTAAGAATATTTCATTAGCGTCGACTCGCTTCTATGAAATGGGTGTGGCGTTTAGATATGTTTAATTATGATCAGTCCCCAAATGCACCGTCGTTTTACAAACCAACAGTACTCGAACGTAAACGATTACAAATGTATACCTATAAGACTATGTACTTTGGTTCTCAAGTGAAACATTGATCAATTTAGGATTGATAAATCTACACGATAGTCTTTTGTGGTATTGTACTTTATACCTAATCAAAATGGCATTGTGTGATAACGAAAAGTACAAAAGTCTATATTCCGTGTTTTCTTCATTTGTTAAACAAGAAACTCGATAATAAGATTCTCTTATTATACCTGGATGAAATCATCGTTATAAAAGTTTAGGTGGTCTTTAAAGTAATCGGTGTTTAGCATATCCGGATTTAGTTTTATGTAACTCAAAGTTAAAATACATCTTGAGTTTCTGAATTTTGACATGAGTTTGAGTTTTTCATAAAATATTTCAAACATACGTAGCCAAAATTTAGGTCTGGAAGTGCTGCAATCATCTTTTGACAAAAGGGTAACATCCAAGTTGCAACTCACAAAATGCCTTTCGCTTGAAGGGCGATATTAGTAACTTGCAACAGTTTTAAAACTACCGTACAATCAGCCTTATAAGTCATTCAGGCAAAGGTATGTTGAAGACACCACTGACAAAACTGAAACCGATCTGGAATGACAAGAAAATCGCACTCGGTTCAAAGGTCAGACTGATGCACTCACTAGTGATCTACATATATCTCTATGTCTACAAAGATAAGATGCTTTCGAAGATCATCGGTGTTACATGTAAAGACCGTGTTACCAATGAAGAAATACGGCAAAAGATCAGACAAGCCATTGGGCCTCACGAAGACCTCCTGATCACAGTGAAAAAGACGTAAACTACAGTGGTATGGGCATGTCTCATTATGATCAGACCTTGCCAAGACAATGCTGCAAGGCACTGTACACGGAAGAAGAAAGAGAGGCAGACAGAAAGCAGTGGGGAGACAACATTCAAGAGTGGACAGGGTTGACATTGAGCGACTTAATGAAAAAGACAAAAAAGTGACAGGAATGGATGAGGCTAGTTGTTTGGACTTGTGAGGAACCCGAAAGGTCTATTAGACTACGGACTAATAATGTTGATGATGATGATGATGATGATGATGATGATGATGATGATGATGATGATGATGATGATGATGATGATCATCATCATCATCATCATCATCATCATCATCATCATCATCATCATCATCATCCAAGAGTAATCTCAAATATTTCCTGATAAAATGGCTACAAAATTCTATTATAGAATGTTGATCAGTCTCATCATATTCAGCATAAATACTTTTAGGACGTTTCATACGTTCTTTCACTCATCAAAATTGCAGTTTTACGAAAAACTACAAAACAAAGAATTCAGTTCAACGGTATGTCTAAAACTAAATCCCTGTTGAGACATATAGTTGTATAATTAATATGTGAACTGTTCGATTTGCTCATTCAATAAAGCTTTGAGTTACATTTTATACATTAGAAAGTATTGTAACGCTATGTGTGCAAAATTAAAAATTGAAACGATATTCTTTCTTTTCTTTTCATCTTGTGCGAGCGTCTTTATAAAGGTAGAATTGACATGCGGTGAGTCAATATTTTCAGTACGATATGATATTGCTTCGTGCAGAAGGAAGTGCAACCATTTAATCATTTAAGTGCAATCCTTTAATCAATATTTTCACGATACCAGCATTAAAACTAGAGAGGCACAGATAACCTTTGGACACGGAAGAAAAAACAAATGCACATGACTCAACACGTTTTAATTCTTCAAAAAGTTTTTTTCTTTTGCTTGTGTGTGTATAAGAATAACCGGTATAGAATCAAATATCCGGGATATAATCTGCGTTACATAAATGTATAAAAAATAATAATAGATGTCGCATTGGCTTGAAGACTTTTAGGGAATTATACACCGTTTTCATTCTCCGCAACTAGTCTATACAAGCTGGTTGTATTTATAGTTTTAACACATGTGGAGACAGCCATGTAGAGGTTTACAAACACAACGTTTTTGTGTTTATTTGTTTGTCGTATATATGTTTTGTATTTGCCTCTGAAAAGACTTTTTAAGAGTCGAAAGCGCTCAGGCTAGTTAGTTACTAGTTTCGTACTGTTCGTCGTCAGTTTATTGCATCTATTTTAATAAATCCCTGACACACGTGATCCCTTGGTGGATACAGTACGCTTGAAAGGGTTGTTATTCGCCATATGATTTGTATTCTTTATATATATATATATATATATATATATATATATATATATATATATATATATATATATATATATATATATATATATATATTGTAATGAATTTCATTTTTCAAATGAAACGATACAATAATTCTATTTTATTTCCTTTGTTCACTCTGCAAAGCGATCAATACTAAAGACTATAATGTTGCATTCTTCGTAGAAAAGAGTATTGATATTGAAAACGAAACGAAGAAAATGATTCGGCTTTCTCTTCTACCCTATATAGATAAAACACTATTACTTAATAGATATGAAAAAAGACAAACAAGTATGACAGGACACAATAATTCTGAATTGTTATGAATAAAAGCATCGATTCATTTTATGAAGGTCAACGAAAAATGATGCACAGTTTTGCAACAATTAAAACAAATTGCATATTTACAAAAGACATTTTACTTGAACTTCATGAATAAAATGATCAATAAATCACAAATTACTAATTTAAAGGACATAAGTAAAAGTATTTTAAAAAAGTAATAATAACGTCTAGGCAAATCGGTAAACTTCACAGAGGACACAAAGCCTGATATATCTTTTTAATCGCTTTTGTATTTTGTTTGTGTATATGTATATATATATATATATATATATATATATATATATATATATATATATATATATATATATATATATAATAAAAGCAACAAAAAACAAGTTCTTGATTTATAACAAAATGTATTAACCTTAATCGTATGACGTTTTGTATTTGAAATATTATTTAAGTAATAGTGAGTTAAAGAAAGTTGATACACCTCAACCATATATTGCTTGAGGCTATGAAAATACAAACATTTAAAGCAAGTTAAAAACTCAGGATATTATGTTCTTACACTACCAAAATATAGAATTCCTGAATGAAGCAAATATTTATTATAAGCTATAACTTTTATTATATCTTTTGGAGCAGGGTTTTTAATGTATATACCGTTTTTTATTTTTAATATCTTTTCATCTGTCTTCTTTAGCATACACCATTTACGGACTGGAATAGAGGTCATATTTTAATTATGAATCTGATGAAATGCAAATATAATAGTGCATCAATGATAGGATATTTGTGATATAACAACATTATGATAGTGGATCTACTGGCGGAAGTGTAAGTGTCGGAGTTGCAGTAACGCTACCGCTGATGGTTTCAGAAATGTTGATAATTTAGGGGGACGCAATGATTCAACCAAAATAATATAATATTATCATTTTGAAATAAAAATTCTCTCTATAAACGCCGTAAACAGCTATTAAAAATTTACACTTCCCAGTTACATAAAATCAATTCCGGAAAGCTCTTGAGACCTCTTCATGTAAACCAACAGATGTAGTGCTCGATTCTATTAATGATCTAGCTGAAAAAATTGTTGACGACGTTAACACAAAACGAAGTCTTAAATCCGCCACATTCTATGGAAGTTTAAAACTGTTATTGGGTAAATTGTATATTATATTATATTATATTATATATTGTATATTATACAATATTAATATTATCATCCTTTTATACTAGAATCTCTTCACTGTTTCTTAAGATTTTGAAAAGCACTGCGACAGAGTTTGAACGATTGAATCGATTTTCTTTGTTTTTCTAATAATAACTTATTCGTTCAAACAGTAGCATGAAAATCCATGAACACATTAGAGACACTAGTAGATAACCGTTTGCTAACTTTATTTAAACAATGTACTTTTATTATTGTTTACGCTTGTGTTAATGAATATTATAAAATCATTATAGAAAATTCATTTTGGTGGTTGTGATAATACGTTGATAATGATAATAATAAAGAAGTTTCTTTACAAGATGGCGGGACAAGCGGTAAAATAATACAAAATTTCTTTACAACGTCGATATCGATGGCAAAAAGCGCTAATTTTTATTCTTATTTTAGTTAGCGAAACTATTACTGGCTTGAAAAAAGAGATATTGAAATACTTTTGGCAAACTTAACTAAAAACGAAACAATATAAATGGTACCTATATTGGTGATATAAAGATAAACAGGTGAAAAATGTATCAAGACGTTTGGAAAGAAGAACATCTAAAGAAGACAAATATATTTCTGGTGCAGTAACGTATTGGTTAAAAATTAAAGTTAGTTATCATATGCGATGGTGTGTCTGAAGTGAAGACATATGTCAAAGGAAAACTATTATTTTGATGATGACAATGATTATGATGATGAAAAAAATAAAACTGATGATGATGAAAAAGAAAAGGAGTTAGACACCGTAGAAGAATAAAATGAAGAACAAGGCGGACAAGGCGAAGAAGAAAAAGGGGAGAAATTTAAAGGTTAGAAAGATGATACTGATAAAGATTATCATGAGCATAACGTGAGCATGACGAAAAATCATGAAACGATAATTGTGAAGAAGAAGAAGAAGAAGAAGAAGAAGAAGAAGAAGAAGAAGAAGAAGCAAAAACAGAGAGACGACGAACTGACGCAAAAGGAAATATTACCTAAATAAACAAATATAAAAATATAGTTATGAAGATCAAAAGAATAAAAACGATCATGTGGCTGATAATAATGATAATAATAATAACGTAAAGATGACATGGTGTACCCTTGTGAACAAAGCTTAAGGTAGTGGAAATATTCAACTAAAACATTTTTAAAAAATATTTTTCACTTTGTGTTGGTTCGTATTAAACCAAATGATGTTCCTCATATAAGACATGTATATCTCTCCTGTAGAAACCATTTTCAAGAATTAGGAGCCGATATTTTACCTTTCTTCTTTTATAATAAACTACCATATCTTTATTATAAAAAAGTATCAGAAACATTGTTACCACTTTCATCTGCATTTGCTAAAACAAAGAACTTAAGCACTGAGAAAGAAAAATGATAAAGAGAGGAACAAGACAAGACAAACCTTTTGATGAAATGATTAAAAATATGAATTTTACTAAGCATGTATATTTTATTGAAACAATTTTTGAAAAGATAACTGGATGCAAATATTTTTCTGAATCTCTTAAAATGTTAAGTTTGTATCAAACTTTTAAGTAGAACATAAAACTATCGGAATATTTTATTTTGTTTTAGTTTCCTTTTATTCTACGGCGTAAGCTATTTTAATAGGATCGTGTATAGTTGTACGTTTGTTGAACATTTGACAAAGACATATTCAATTCTAGAAGCATTGTTGCCTAGATGACATACTTGAGTTATTGACCTCTCTTTAAGTAAACACAAAATGTCTTTCCTAGAAACAAAATTAATGTATTAATGTATTCTAATAAAATTGAAAGGGGTCTTTTCGTTAAGAAGAATGACATATGCTTTATAAACGTGACCGTAATTTATAAACATCTAATTTATTAGTATCCTGCTATATGCCGGAAACTCAGTAGAACACCTTTTTGATGTTTATATAAATGTATATGTTTAAAATTCAGAATATAACAATAACATATTACACGTATATGGAAAAAATAGTTTCATTTACTGTATAACATAATTTTTTTATCTTTTACTTTATAATATATTTAAAAATTAAAATGGGATCGTACTAAACAATCGCCATCATCACCATCGTCGTCGTATAGGTAACACTCCTTGTTTCTAAAATTATGTAAAGGAACTTTTCTATTCATATTAAAATCAGAAAGTTAATATCCTCTTTCCTTTTGTGTTCGTGTATATCGTTTCACTGACTTTACCGTTTCTGGGTCCAATCGTTTATAGCAACCATTTTTAAAAACATTTCCTGTTACCAATAATTGATCAGCATAATTACTGCCAGGAAACGAAACGACAAAATCTCTTCACTCATTTTTATAACGAGAAATATTATTTAATGAAACTATCACACAGACATCAATTGTTAGTCCTTGTGACGAACCCATTGTTAATTCCCCATGCATAAGTAAATATGATTATGTTCATCAACACTTTCGTTATCTTGACCTGAAGCGCTATTGTCATTAGTCTCGCCGTCGTTATCACTACATTCCTCGTCCGTAAAGAAGTCACAGTACTAATTCAACTCCCATAGTAAACATATGGAAACACCATCATATTTAAAATTCAATAACTTAAAATTTCTGGGTACTGATGATCAGACCTATATTTCTCCATGCACAACTATCCTTGGTGCAAGCTTCTGTGTGGAGAACACAATATGTGTCGCGGCATTTTTTTTGACCTACATGTGTATGAAATACATGTTATTGATTCTGCACCAAGCGAATCAAGTGCTACTTTCATTATTGAGTAATCCTAAGTCAATTCTGTAAAATTACTAAATTTGCATCAATGGAATTGTACCTATATTTTTTAAATTACACATAGGATAAGCTTTCAAAAGATATTTTTACTAAAATTTTAATTTTCATTATTAACCATTTATGGACAACCAATCCCGTATATACTCTATTATTTTTTCACCCATTTCTAGACTGGTTCACAGTTCTTAAATATAATTAGTGCCGTGTGTCCTAAAATGTAGTTTAAAAAATTATTTTTAAGGGTAAATTGTTTTCTTTTATTAGGTTCTGTAAAAGCATTTTTCATTCTAGGTTCAAATGTTAATTTGATAATACTTTGAACGCCCAAATATGTCTACTGAGGATATATTGATTTTTTCCGACAAAGAAAAGTAATCTTTGATATCTTTCTAAACAGAAATTGTATTAACGTTTGGAATGATAGGTTTCTGACATTGAGCGTCATAGCAGGAATATTCCTCCAATTATCGTCCACAGATAAACGTATATCTTTAAAAGAATCAAACCTGACATTGCTAGTATTGTCTTTATTTTCAACTGCATTTTATTCTCGTTAGCTTAAAATATTATTAACTTCTTACAATAAGCAAAATTAAATATTATCATCATCATCATCATAATCATCATAATCCAATTCACTATAGCTTTTAAAGATTTTTTTATTGGGTACAAAATAATCATTTACGCGCATTTGGGTTTTGCATTTCGGATATTTGTTATGATTAATTCCCTCCCATATGTGTCCTTTTTAAAGGAAAATATATAGTTTCAAATGAATTTCTAGAACTCGTGCTAGCGTTCTCTTTTTAATCGACCATCTATCACAAGATGCAATTGCATCGATGATAATATAAATTTTACATTACAATTTCCGGCCATGTTACTAAAAGCAAAATTCAGAAATGATGTTAAGTTTGATAAAACATCGTTTTTTTCTTTATTATATGCTTTTTTAACATTGCATGCTTTTTTTCAGATAATCTTATTCAGTTTGGTCGATATGCGGGATTCACAACATTTTCTTGACTTACTACAAAACAATCAATTTATTTTACTTAAGTTTTCTGGTCAACTGTTTCCTTTAAGGACACAATTTTACGGAAAATTATATTATGTTCAGCCTTTCCTTTTACGAACGAAATTTACGAATATTGAGAATTCATTCATGTAACGTCGTTTCGAGAAAAAATATAGATTCAGTTTATTACAGATGTTTACCCCGGTTAAATTAATAGAGATCATAAGCAGCAATCGCTTCTATTTTTGAAAATTAAAATACTTTAGTCCACTTGTCTTCACAGTATTAGCATTACTAGTAATAAAACAAATTATTGGATAATAAGTCATCTCTGGTATGGTTAATATCGTGTTCTACGTTAGAACCATACACATAGTCTTGACATGATAGTCAAGAATCGTTATACATTATAACTTCTGATGGATCTTTTACTACCACCGCTTGAACTGTCAATGGAGCTACCATTACTGATGACTTTTTATGTTTAAAAATATTGTCTGCTTTTGCTTTATGGCTTATTAATTGTAACCATGTTTTACATGATTCCGAAAATGTTGAGCCATTCTTCATGTGTTACATTCAATTGAATCACTAGAGATCCGAGAAGATTTCAAACTCTGAAACACATGTTAAAGTCCACTACCTACTGTCTTTATGGGTCAAGAGAGCTTGATTCAGGAAAATTAGAAAATAAATGCACTGATCACTTCAAAGAAAATGAATATAACAAAGTGTAAAATTGGTCCTCTGCTGTTGTATTCACACTTTGTTAAATAAAATGTTTCTTTGCAAGGTCTGATTGAATGGTAAACTGTAACGTTCCGTAAGATTTCTGGACTTGCTGTTGCTGATCTCTCTCTCTCTCTCTCTCTCTCTCTCTCTCTCTATTTATATATATATATATATATATATATATATATATATATATATATATATATATATATATATATATATATATATATATATATATATATATATATATAATTTGTGCTATTCCTTTTAAATTATGAAACAACTATTGGAATCTATTCTTTCTTCTCAAGGACGAACTTACGTATATCGCATAAAACATTTTTAGTAGAAGTATTTTTATTTCCAAGATAAACCGGCCCGCTGACGCAAACTTAAGTTGGCGTACCATGAGTTGAACTTATGCCAATCAACAATGATCTACTTGGAACAGAGGAATGGGTAAAAAAAAAATTGATTGTTCTATATTTCTTTCTTCTTAAGCCAACTGTTTAACAATGCTAGAATATATCTGCTAATAGACATTTCCACCCAACTGATATTTCATTACGTTTAGTGGTCATTTTGGTTCGCATATTATTTTTTCCTACTACATGCAGTTGCCATTAACATTGATTTAGTATTATCGACTACGGGAGAATAAATATTTCTATGTTGTTTTTTTTTTCTTTCTTATTATTACTACTATCATCGCTGTCACTATCACGTAAACTGGATTGCGAGAATAGAATTATTTAATTATAACATGGTCGAACACTAAACCATTTAATACCTAATTAGTGCGATTATATCAATCCTGTATTCCCACCAGCTTTTGTTATATTTAACTTGCATATTACACTTTTTTATATATCAACCCCACACAAAAATTAAATTGCTTACTGAGACTATTTAATTACAAATATTTTGACCGATAAAATCATTTAATCTAATACAACAGGCACAAAACTATTGATCGTTAGTCGGTATTTTATTAAAATATGTTTACCATAAATAATGCCACCAATTTATTTATAATTTATAATATATTATAATATATAATATTTATTTATAATATAATAACCGTTAAATTACCAATCATCTTTTCTTTGTATCTTTTTTGATGGAGATCATATGAAAGATTTCGTATGTCCGCTATTAAGAACACTTTTAGACATTAATGATAATATAAATAAATCCCTTTTGTTAATAAATAATTTTTTATTTTCTTCTATTCAAAGCGGGAAACTAAACTGCATTATTACTGGTCTGGTTACCAAAAAAATGTTAACGTAGCACTCATTAAACAAAATGGGTTTGGCAAGACGCAATTGTCGCTTAACCTGATGATGAGATCGTTGAAGTGGAATACGTTCCACCATCTGTATATGATCAACGATGATACGACGTGCTTAAAGATTTTAATGAAAATGCAAAATATTTGAACGAGGATGGTAATGATATTATTTATTTCATCACCGATATTGATAATGCTCTATCTGGGGATGATCACGATGTATTAATGTCCATATATTAATAACTTAGTAGTGTACAATGATGTGATGCTAGACAAACAGCCAAATCCAGCTCGGATAATTTTCCAAGGCAGACACAAAAAACCGATATTATATATGTTGTTCAGCGATATGCACAAATACCCAACAAGATCAGATATAACTGTAATTTTCTAGTTGTCTTTAATGATGTTGATATCCGCACCCTATGAAGCATCCACAAGACTCGGTTTTAAGGGGATATGGGCGTTATTAAATTTATATTATTGTTGTTGTTGTTGTTGTTGTTGGGCTTAACACCATTTTTCAGTACACGATAGGCTATTCATGGCGGCCAGTATTAATGGTGGAGGAAGAAACCGGGAAATCACCGGAAAGAACCACTGACCCACGAGAAGCTACTGGCAAGCTTTCTCACATATCCACATTCACCGAATCCTAGACTCGAACCCACGCAGACAGAGGTGAGATGGCAGTGATCCGCAACGGACAGCGCTTTAGACCACTCGACCACTAGGGGCCCCATTAAATTTATATCGTGATTAATCTATGAGGAATCTCTTGCGTCTCTGAGATGGATTAAATTTATAACCATCTCAGAAACGCAAGAGATTCCTCATAGATTAATCACGATAAATTTACATGATCTCGGTCGCGATATCGCATAGGTCTCGATAAAAGATTTGGTTGAGAGACCTCCCACCATTCCGCGTCACTAAAAGGGAACGACCAGTATTGAATATCCCGTGTCGGTAAATGACCCTGTTAAAGCCTCGGTTTAGTACAACCTGATTAGAGGTCTTGGTTTCGGGTTATTAATGTTTGTATTTTCATTTTCGTAGGAATTTGTTTTTGTAAAACAAACTTGGTCTGTTCACTTCTCCGTAGAAAGATTTATTATCACAAATAAATTTGATCTGTTCACCCTCCCTACTGTTGCCAGTTTACGCTGACAGATTGGTCTGTACAGCTATTTGTCACATTAATAGATGAATGTATAGTTGCACTGTTTCTTGTTTCACGTGCTAAACACAAGATTTATATTTTTCCCATTTTTTTTGGTATTGAGTATCATACTACCCTATAATTATTACTTAAATAAAGCAAATTTGGGTGGTCGAATTTTCTATATCACTTTCATCTCACCTCTATCCGTGTGGGTTCGAGTCCTGAGCTCGGTCAACGTGGGTTTGTGAGAAATCTTGCCAGTAGCATCACATTTGTCATGGTTTACACCGGATCTTCCTCCAAAAGATATTTGCTGAAAATGGGCATTGAACCCACACCAATAATAAAACAAACTTTATCATGAACAATCCGTTGTTTTTTTAATTTATTTTTGTTTGAAGCATTGAAGAATTAACAGTATCCTGGAGAAAAAGAGTTTGTATACTTTCAGCCAAGGTGCCTGCGACACCTTACAGTTATCGATCAAATTTCCATAACCTGCAATACAACGTCTAAATACTTTTCAGACAGAGTTTCACCAAGTGTCAGCAATCAACAAAACGTTCCCTTTTCAATATATTTCTCATCATATGCTTCAGAAGTTCTATTTTTTAAATTTGTATTATTTGGATTAATACGCAGTCACTAACTTTGTTACTGTGACTCTTTGACAGCCCTTCATGTGAGATTAATCACATTTACAACAGATTATCTTTTACCAAAGATTTATAAATTTACAGCGATAGAGTTAAACAGAATTTCAAATTACTTTTAGACTACTTATGCACAAACAGCAAATCCGGTATCAATGATCAACCAATTAGAAAACACCGTTGCTTCCGTGTCTTCAGGTGGTTTGCATCGAGAGCTCGTCTGGAATTATACAATAATTATCCAGCCCAGACAAAATTACTTCCTTTTTTATCAGGGCACCGCTTAAATGCAAACAGCCCAGACAAAGTTACTTCCTTTTTGATCAGGGCACCGCTTAAATGCAAACAGCCCAGACAAGGTTATTTCCTTTTTGATCAAGGCACCGCTTAAATGCAAACAGCCCTGACAAGGTTACTTCCTTTTTAATCAGGGCACCGCTTGAATGCACACAGAACGTATTGATTGTAAGAAGAAAATCAGCGTGCATTATTTCTTGTTTGAACTGGAAAAGATTTTTGTTTTTTTTTTTCTCCATGAAATTGAAAATGAAGTCGAATAATAAAAACAAGGTATAAATAGAAGTGATAGAAATATTTTGAAATAAATAATTTGAAAGTTAGATCACATTCAAGGAATTTGGTTTTTGTGTTTGTCAAGTCATAGTGCATGAGTGCAAAAAGGGAGAAAACTCCAGAAATTATTACATGTTACAAAGACGCTAACGGTGCAAAGAACAGTTTATATGTACAAGATGTTCATTACAAATAAAGTACATCCGGTAAAACATTCATTAAGAGTGAAATACATCAGTCAGAAAATAAAATAAATTCATTAAAATAAATTAAATTAGCCAAGTAAAAAACAAAATTAAAAATTAAGTACATCAGCAGCAGCAGGGAGGGTGAATCCTACAAAATTTTTGCTTGTGAAATTAACCTGAAATAAGGGTTCCTACAGGGGCTGAAAAAAAGGTCAATAACCCTAAACCAAAATATCTAACTTTTATATTGCCGTACGGACGGTTAAAAACCGCATGAGGTTAGCTCAGTTTTGTTATAATATTATTGACTTTTTTACCCTGATTTTATTGAACTATTTTTTCGTTAAAAACTCAAGCAACATTTTGTAGAGATTCACCCTCCCTGCTGCTTAGCATTAATATCGGGATTTTTAACAATAGATTTGGGTTTTTAAACAGACATACAGTTCATTAACAGATAGTCAAGGGAAACTAACCAATTATTTTATCCAGACCAATCTAGGATCGTATAGATAAATTAATATATAAAGTTTCGTTTCTTAAGTCAATTATATTTCCATCTTGATTTGTGAGTTTGAAATTCATTCTGGACAATAATGGATTATGTACACGCAGGTAGACTTGATTTATTGGCTCAGATACAATAAGCCATCCTGGCGGTGTTTGAATACTGGATGAATATAATATATATCCCTGTTGAGCCTGATTAGATTTAGAGAGGTCAAAATGGTAGCTATTATCAATTATATCACAAACTAAATTCAGTGCGATGGTGGATGTTATATTAACAATATTATGTGAGATATGACGACCTGTTCCATATGGATCATTATTATATTTGAGAATTGCTGGGCGTGGAATTAATTTTTTCCTGGAATTAAAATGTTCATCAATAAGATCACTAACTGATTTTTTTTAGCTCCTCAGAGTCAAATCCGGGTATTATAAATGTTGGTAGCTGTTCTTCTGTGATTCCGTAATATTTCATAAATACTGTCTTAAATAATCGCTTATGACTTACACGCTTAATTTTGTCATCTTCATTAACTATATAAGAGCTAGAAAATCTTTCTTCCGGTACGTTTATTATTTTCCCTCTGTCAACAATAGCCTTATTTACGGATTCTAAGTCTGATACAACTTGATTTAGATGTTGTATTGTTTCAATTATTTGATTTTTTAAATCATCGTTATAAAAAGTATTAATGCTGGAAAGTAAATTTTTAAGATTATTAAACATGTGTTCGTGTTCAGATTTAATCGGTCTTGATAATGAGTTAATTTGCTCAACATCAAGTGTCGATATTCTTGCTAAACCACTCCTACTTTGAATGAAACTTATAAAATAAGTATGATGTATATAATTACGATAAGCACTTGCTGTAGTGCTCTCTATAAATGGAACTTTGTTTCTATATTCTGGAAGTTGTATAAATTTCTTAACATCTATATTGAAGTCGGATCGCTGTGGTTCTGGTGGAACTTGATAATCTGGCGCGACTTCAGGCCATCCTAATACTGATCAAATCGAACTTTGATAAATATCTACAGCATAGTCAGGAGAATTTATTTCAATCACTGACGATAATGTTGGTTCATAAACAGTAATTGCTATTTTAGACTCTTTCCCGGTCAAAGACTTAATTCTGCTCTGGAATTCCTCGTTAATCTGTTCTAACTGATAACTGCCAGTTGGAATACTAACAACTTGCCAATCGGGAGTTCCATCAGATTTATTTTTATTTGAGAATACTAATTAATTATTTGGTTGTTGTCCACCCAATGGTTTTGATCTAATATTAGGCTAGCTATAATAAACACGTGACTGAGCTAATGCTATCTCTTTTACTGGAATTGCAGTTGGAAAGTTAACGTTAAATTCAGGATTGGTTGAACTTATCGATATCATAGTAGTTTTTGAAGGAGTTGTATTAGTGACGATCTGCTGTAATAACTCTCTTGACTCAATATCTGAACGATGTTCAGACGCTGACATTATTGTTATTATTATTGTTTAATTCTCCATTTATTTTGTCAACAGAATCACTAACAATTTTGAATGCTTCATCGTAGGTTTTAATTATCGTTAAGAACTCCTCGTCAGATATTTTACCATCACTGAGATACGTGGAAATATATCCAGATAGTTTAAAGTATGTTGCTGTTGCTGTGTGTAATTTTATCATATACTCGCGCAATTTATCATTCGTACATGTAGTTATCTTTTTAGCAATAATATTAAAAATATCTGCTATAGTCGTTGAAGTTGAAACAATAATTGTTATAATTGCTGGAGCTGTCATCGTTAATGTTGATAATATTAATCCGGATCCAGCAACAATAGCAGAAACTGAATACACAATTATATCAATGACGACCATACGTCTACGATATTTTTTTACTTTTATTGTGTAATGGTCGATGGTATTTTTTAGTTTGGTCAGGCATTCACACGCTTGATTATATCTATGACGTTGAACGTCAATAGTTATTTGATCCATTATACTATGATGTTAAATAGTTAATTGAGTTGTAATAAATTCCAAACACCACAAGTAATTAGCTGAGGTCATATATTTACCAGATGATTCCAGTGTAAATGTTATTTCAGAATCTTTATCTAATACTACAGATATAGTTCTAGAAATATTTTTACCAGTTGATAGATGGTTAGCGTATATTATAAAATCTACACCGCTAAATACGGATATCCTATATACACCAGTAATTTTTGCTGTACGTTTAATGGTTTTATTTCCTGGTGTCCATAAATCAGATCCAGAAGCAACAGTATACACAATATCTGATCGTGAGGAATTCCTACAATAATATCATTAAGTGTTGTGTTAATATCAGTAAGTTATATATTAACATTTGGTGGTTTTTCCAAAAAAATCGTCATTAATTTTGTTTATGTTTTCGCAAAAACCGGTAAATTCAGTTTTGAGATCATCGACGTATTTTTTGTTGTAGCATCATTATCTAAAGTTGGATTTCCATTATCGGTAATTTCATTTTTGTTCATAATAACGTCTCCACTAAATATACCGCCAGTTTTTTTAACAAAATCATTAAATGATTTACCGGAATCCTGTATTCTACCCTGATTAGTAAAAGTAACGATATTATCAGCAACTGCAGTATGAATTCGTACAAATACATCTGACAGTTGTACTTTACTCGTCTTTAATCGTCCTTGTTTGTCTTGAAAAACAACTACTTCATTTTTATCCACACTTGCAATATTTAGTTAATCATCAATCTCATTTCTAAGTTGATCGAGGGTTGCATATTTAGATAAATCACCTTGCTGCTGAGTTTTACCACGAGCAGGCAGATTTTCCGTAAATATCTACCATTATATTTTACTGATGTCTGTTTAAATGTGAGAATATGGTATATTCATGCACGACTTTATGAGGTGGTTTTCTTGGCGATGCCATGGATATAGCATCAAGTACACTAAGTACTTCTCGACCACATATTGGTGGATCGGTTAATGTTTGTGTAGGTAACTTTGAATACCAGATTGGTGCAGTATTATTACTAACATAATGAATAAATTCTTTTGGTGGCGCTAATCTATATGAATCAAAATAAATAATTCCACGTGGATCAATTGCATACGCCACCCGATGGGTACCTGGTCCAGAGTTTTGATCAAGATTTATAATACCTGTTTCAGTATTGTTTGGTTGTTTTGGTAATTGATCGCGCATGAAGACACCTCTAAAGTTTTTTATTTTTAATTTTTTAACAGCATCGAGTAAATCAAAATTAGACATAGGTGATATCAGTAAACTGTCCCTGGAAGTCTTAGACCTTTTCCGTACCACGAAGGCGGGGTCCCTGGTAATCTGAGAACTTTTCCTTTTTTTTTAGATGTTCGTTTTATTCCCTGTCCGGTCGCTTTCTTTAATGCCATTTCAGCAGCTGTTCCAACAGCGCCGAATGCAGCGGCTTTTGCAACAGCTGGGGTTGCAGCGGCTATTAATGCTGGTATAGCTGCGAGAAGGGGAAATATACCACCAGTTTTAAAAGTATCCTTAATAGCTGCCGCAGAAAGATCAAATTTGACACCTTTATTTGTTGTTTTGTTTTTGCTTTATTAAAGTTTTTGAATTGACGATCAGTTAAAGATAATTTATTTGAACCATTCATGTGTTCCTTTTATAATGATATTGTTATTCCACAGTTATTATTTGATGCTGATTGCAGTCTTTTGACCTGACCAGGAGTCAGGGTAACATTAACGTGATTATATGACATTTATAATAATGATAAATGATCTAATTACACATTACATATTTTCTACTGGAGCATCAACAACCCTCATTCGTCCACCAACACCTTCTATAAGCATTGATTTATCGCTAAGTATAATAGCAGTTGCTCTATAATTATCAATAGCTCCTCTATTAACACTAGCTCGAAAATGTATATCGACTACCGATTGTCTGGTCAAATCTAAATGTTCGAGCGAAAAGTAATAAATAGGATATAAACTTGTAAAATCTAATTGTGATATTTGTAATCCAGTATCAACATTTTGATCACGGCCCATGAACGACATAAGACGATGATATGCACGTGCTACATGATTTTGATCAAAATTAAGTAATATATCCTCGGATGGTTCTTGATATCCATTTATCCTTAATGAAACCTCAGAAACACCGAGTTTATCAAATATCATAATACTACGCGTTTGGTCATTTACTCGTGCAGCATTTTGTAATACAATAAATATATGTCTTGGTGCAGAAACACCTTGCTGAGAGGCTATCTGCCATGTAAATAAACCGTTAATATTACTCTGGATAGCATCTGTAGTCATTGTCAGCCATGATAGCATTGATTTACCGCCTTGATTCATAAAAGATAATAATCGTTGTTCTTCATGTATTGATGGGATCATTACTGATATTCAGAGACTAAGTTTTGTAAGAATTACCATACCAGCAGCATCACCGGCGGGTCTCCATTTTGCATCATCATCTGCAGCTTTTCGTACTAGTACAACTGTATGTTTGGCTCCGAAAATGACTTTTCTGACATTTCTACAGAATCCAAAAATATGTGATAGTGGAATTGCACATGAAAATATTCTTCTATTTCCTTTTAACATCGCTCGATGTGATGTAAATCCCAAGTTAAAATTTGCATTCATCGATAATACTGCAGGGGTAGTGTTGTCCCCGGTGGCATTTCTCACATTACCAATAGTTACATTTCTATTTTCTGGAGAATCAGTTGTATCTTTCGCAAACATCATTGATGGACCAGCTGATCTTGAATAATCGTCGCTGTATCTTGCAAGACCAAGTATGGTTGTAGCTACGTCAACATCTTTTTGAATTGATTCAATATTGTTTCCGTGAATCATGTACGTAGCGCTATCAAACAACGCCATTATACCATTATTAACAAAACCAACACTAATTGCGGCTGCACATTCAGTATTATCGGTTTTAATATTTCACCTTCGACTTCAATAAAAGCTTCTGTTGGTTGAAAATATCTACTTGTAACATGAACCTGAAGTTCAATTCTTCCTCGTTGATTTGGAATTCGTGCTTCATAAGAATAATACTGATAATCGTGTATAGACTCATCTTTGAGAACTGGTGCCTCCATGTCAAACGCGGGGTCACTCATACGCTTGAACATTTTATTATAATTATTATCGTCTAAAACGAAGATCATTTCGGGAAGTGAGACCACTTCGGGAAGTGAGACCACTTCCTGCTATCAGACTAGTTGTTATGTTATTCTCTTTTTCTGATAAAGGTATATCAGTCATAGATGGCATCGCCGTTGCTGCTAGTTTTTGATTAGCGGCTTGATTTATTATTTTACTTACACTTGCGGGCATCATTTCAGTACTGGGCAATTTCACCGACTGAGGTCTGGCTTGAGGTCTACGTATTAATTGCGCTAGTCTGTCTTTAATCGCTGAGAATGCTTTACTGGCAAGTTTACCAGCAACACCTACACCTTTTTCACGAACAACATCAATAGCTTTCATACCCAACTGCTTTGCAATTGGTATTGCCTTTGGGGCTAGTCTTCTAAACAAACCCTGAATAATATCACCTAACCCATCTCCGTAGGTTGCTCTGTAAATCGGTATTCGAGAATTAATTGCCCTGACCATGTTTGGTCCACGTTGAGAACTGTGTATTAACATTTTATTATCAATTAACTTTATCACTAATTGCATCTAATCACTGCGTTTTAGTCGCTGTGACTTAATCACTATAATAATCATCGGCAATTTCATTAATAAGTGATCGATACACATCAATATCCATAATACCGCCACTAAATAATCTTTTTCAAATATCTGCTGCTTCGTTAATGATTTCTGGGGAATTATTACCAGCTCGTTTTCCTCCAATCAGTATTTCTAGTCGTTCAACATCAGCAAGGACGTTGTTAGGACACTGAGTAATAAGACCACTTCCGAAATAGGTATCCGACGGCCCTTCTTCACATTTTATTTGGGCTAGTTGTGATTTTGGAGATAGCGACAATAATTTTTGTTGTTGTGTAAACTGTAATATTTGTTGTATTGATGGCGGTGATGATTGTCGTTGTTGTATAGAATTAATTAAACTATCTATTGCATTAATATACTGTATAAAATTAGGATCACTATTTCCGACCCGACTAACGTTATAGTCTATACGAAATATCCATTTGTACCAAGTATCACGACTTTCAAATTTATTAGTATATTCAGGTTTTAAAAACTTTTTTTCTATCACTAAAACTTTCCACAGCAAAAGAAGCCAAATCTTCTACATTTTTAGCGCTTTTAATATCAGCAATAGCATCTACGCCAAATTTATAACTTATGTTAGATAGATCACCTATTTCAGCACGAGCTTGGTCTGCATGTTCAGGCATTTCTAGGACTGGCATTGCATCAGCTATTTCTGCTGGAAGATTTTCGAGAATTTTTGGGGGTTTTTTTAGTTCTTTTTTCTATTTTCTGAATTGCTTTAGCTGTTTGATCTAACACAGTTTGAATATCTTTAGTGGTATCTGTTATCGGTTTAAATAATTGTTTTGTATCCTCTGCAAATTCAACTTGACTTTCCTGACGTTGTTGCAATTGTTGTTTGACAGCATCACGGATAGGTAAATATTTTTCAATTGCCCCTAAACGTTGGCGAGCAATTTTTGTTGAGTGATGTTCATTAATATTCATTATTTATTATATATATATATATATATATATATATATATATATATATATATATATATATATATATATATATATCGTCTGATTTTTATATTTTATATTTCTGATAAATATATTCATTATTATTTTTAATTATATATATATATATATATATATATATATATATATATATATATATATATATATATATATATATATATATATTGTCTCATTTTTATATTTTATATTTTTATATTTCTGATAAATATATTCATTATTATTTTTAATTATATATATTGTCTCATTTTTATATTTTATATTTTTATATTTCTAATAAATATATTCATTATTTATTATATATATTTGTCTGTTTTTTGTCAAAAATAATCAGTAGCGATCACCCTTCATTGGAACCCCTGATAGCCTGTGTGTCTTTTATGATGTCCTAACATGTTCGTCTCTCTTATGACTTATTATGCAGCACTTCATAATACTGTTTCTTTTGGCTAGCATTCCTCTCTGGAATGTGTTATTTTGGGGGTTCTCCATGGGGCAGAGAGTTCAAGGCATGCTACTGATTATTTTAGGGGCGACGCATTGCATTGCGGTTTCGTAAATAAAACCCTGTGGAAACCCTGTAGGTACACAAACATTAACTCACGCGGCTGACACAGTGAGATATTTATTGAAACCTGAGGCGCGCCCCGCCCCCAATTATATATATAAAAGGCATCCCCGGGACCAAATTCATTTCGGCGAAATCTGGAATCGAACCACAGATGTATTGATTTAGAGTCCAACGATCTACCCCTACACCATGCTGCGTTCGATGAATATAACAGTTTTAATTATTACTATATTATGTAATGGTTTTACAAATATAATTTTATTAAGATAGTTAGCCATTTATGTGTATGAATCTTACAAAAATATATAAATAAAATTACAAGCATTTATAAATTTATGTGTATGAATCTTACTAAAATATATAAATAAAATTACAAACATAAAAATGGGAAATAACCCATATCGGAAATCGATTAACGTGTTTAAATAACCCAGATGTGTATACAATGAGAGAGTGCAATTCATTAAATTGGAGTATTGTTTGTGCAGTCTGCAGCTAAAATACATCCGCCGGCTATATGAATTATATTGAAAATAACACAGGTCATGGATCGATAAACACAAGTAAGTCTTGTCTTGTTTATAAAGGTAACTGTTTAAACCTGTCTGCTTCAAGCTATTTAATTCACCAGACCAATGCATCACACTTTGCGGTAGATTACGATATCTGTCTTAAGTTACCACACTATACAAAAAGGATTCAATTACGTCTGTATACACAGGTAATATTACGTCATCCAAGGTCAGTAGGTATATAAACAACCAGCTGGGGAACTAACTCGGTTTGGCTTCTAAACAGACAAATAAACACTTTTAAAAATTCTACAGATTTCTGAAATAATATTAGAGAATCTACAGATTTCTGAAATAAATTGTGCATTTGCAGGTTTAAATATAAATAATATCAATTTTATTTTAATTTTAGTTTGTTAGTGTAATAATAATAATATTTTATTTTGTTTTTAGGCCTAATTTCAGATTTTTTTATAAATAATTCATGCAAACATATGACTCATTTTCACAATCTCTACATATTTCTGAAATAATTCATGCAAACATATGGCTCATTTTTGCAAAATCTGTAGATTTCTGAAATAATTCATGCAAACATATGACTCATTACAAAATCTGTAGATTTCTGAAATAATTCATGCAAACATATGACTCATTTTTACAAAATCTGTAGATTTCTGAAATAATTCATGCAAACATATGACTCGATTTTACAAAATCTATAGATTTCTGAAATAAATCATAAATTTTCTCACATTTAACAGATTTGAATATAAATAATATCAATTTTATTTTAAGTTTTATTTGTTAGCGTAAATAATATCAATTTTGTTTTGTTTTTGGGCCTAATTTCAGATTTTTTTTATAAATAAATCATGTGAATCTTAGAAAATCTACAGATTCCTGAAACAATATGACTTTGATTATCTTTAGTTAAATCAATTTAATATTATTTTTTTATTTTAAACAAATAAATATATATATAATGAACAATGAAAATATTAATGATATTATTTCTGATATTAAAAAATTAAAACATAAAGGAATTCAGATATCTAATAATCTCGACTCTGAAAAAATTATATATGAGTTTGAATTGTTGCAGCAAAAAAATTTCAAAATAAATTCACATTACCATCTGATTATAGGTTTATCAAATCCATTTATAATTCTATGTTAGAATCTTTAGCTGTCGTGGATGAAAAACACATTAACCTATTCATACCTCTTGCACGCTCAATCGAAAAGATACAAAATGCACTATCTCACGAATACGAAATTAAAAAACGCACAGACGGCCGAATAATGCAACTGAGAAAAAGCTTATGCTTTTTGATTCTGCGATAAATGACACTAAAAGTGAAGACGGTAATAGTCAGGAAATATAATTGTAGCTAAGCAGGACCATTGGCAAGATTGATATTCAAATTTTATTTTTAAAAAATGATATTTTTCTGAGTAAGGGTACACAATTATACATATTCAAAAATAATTCTTTGGTCATACTTTATTGAATATGCAGACTTGTATATATGATCAGCCACACGTTTTATTGAAGGCACACAAATATCAAAATATCTGGCAGCTGCATGCATAGACTTAAAAACTATTTTTTCACCAGTACCTGTGTTGGTTTAAATAACTGTCTTAGGAGTCTTAGGATAAATACCAGTATTTCCTACCTTACAATTTTGACTTCGTGTAATTGATTCTAAGTTATGTAATTGGTTATTTTGGAAATTTCCATCTAAATGATGTACAACAAATCCATCTTTAACAATCCCAAAATGACATTCGAATATAAATTTATGACAACAATATTTTTTTTCCACCAATACTAAATATAAAATAACCATTATTATTAAGATTACCGACTGGTTTCTTTTGTCTACAGTGTCTAATAACACTATCTCTGGATGCCTCGTAATTCTTATATATATTGGATGTCTCACAAATTCTTTTTGTTCCATTGGTATATAATATTTATTTGTTTAAATCATTATTTTTGAAATCTGGTTAGATAATCATTTTCTGTCTTTATAGGAGATTTACCTTTCGATGTATCTTTTTTTGTCATAATATCGTTTAAGTTCCCTATATTGTTTACCCCCGCAATTTTCACATAATTGTGTGCTGCCTCTAACTCCAATACCACATTGAATGCATGTATTAGGATATAAAATTCGGGTAGAGAAATAAAAAAAGAAAGTATATAGGACTATGTTGGTAGAGAAATAAAAAAAGAAGTCTATAGGACTATCTTGGTTCATATAAAATTTGGGTAGAGGAATTAAAAAAGTATATAGGACTACGTTGGTCATTACAAATTGGGATTAGTTACAAATTGAATAGCTTGGTTCAATTCAATGACTGGAATGACCTGGGGACAGACTTAACTTGAATGTCGCCTTTTCGCAAAGTTAATACTAAATCGCCTGATTCAGAAGTATAACAATAAACGAATCACTCGCTTCTTTTCAACTGAGCGAATCATTGTTCCTTACAGATTGAGATTAGCTACAAAATTGGATAACCTTGTTCAATTTCATAGCTTGGAACCAACTTACATTGGGAACTGCTTTTCACAAACATAATCCTAAAATAGCCGGGTTCAGAATTCATAACAATAAACGAATTTAAGACGCCAAAAATATGTGAATGGGAGAGACTGTTAAAAATTCGGGTGCATCTATTAAGGATGTTGCTAAGCTAGAAAAGTTATTATGATTTCCAATAACAGTAAAAACACTAACAGGAGAGATATTATACAAACCAAAATATATAAGAAATGGAAGCCCTATAACAATTATTGATCATAATGCACATGCATGGACTGATGCAGTAACGGTATTTCCACGAGACAGAATGATTAAATTTTATAATGGTCATATATTTGATTTTATTAAAAATATCAGTAAAAAATGATCCTGTATCTATTTGGTTATTTCAGAGTTCGGAACACGATTGTCATGATCAATTTGTACGACCGAATGGTGATATTTATAGTACATAATCTGTTTATGAAGAAATGAGAAATCTTGCACTAAAATATACTTCTGACGAGGTCAAAGTTAGACAACTACTAAATAATTATTTTACCGTACCAGCGGTAGCGGCCCATTTCGCTCAGGAAAAAAATTCATGGAAACCTACAAGATCAGAATTTATTTAGGATATACAAAAAAGTTGCAGAGTATGGTCACGGTGGATTGTGGAATACTAAATACGAGTATGATGATGTTATATCAGTCGATATGGCTGCATGTTACCCTGGGAGTTTTCTTGGATATGGTGAGTGTTCTAAATATTTTAACAGATTCGGACACCCCACACATGACACGACCAGAGTTTCAATAAATGGACCCTTACCAGATTTTGACACAACAGGATTTGCATATGTAGAATCATTCGAGTTCGCAAAAGATCTCCATCCTATTACTTATGTTTGGTTTGGTAAACACCTTTCAGAAAAATGTTGGACTCCAATAGTATTTTTAAGATATATGCTTGATGTTGGAATATTAATATCGTTAAAGGTTAATGAAGCGATTATATCATATAGTGCACAAAAGCAAGTTTGGTTACCAGAACCTGATAGATTTAGTATAGAAGATGCCAGAAGGGATCTTCCTGATCTTAACGAAGATGATATTTTTAAAATTACTAATAATATACATAAATGTAAAGATAAACATGACGAGAAGCGTGCAAAAGATCTTGGTGGAAAGATAATTGGTAAATTTACTCAGGGTAGTTCATACGGTCATAAACGACACTGTACAAGATTGATTATGGACGATTCTGAGTTAGATTTTATAATTAATGATACAACAGAGAAAAACACATTTATAAACCGAAGTAGTGCTTATTTATCGGATGGGACCAAATTAGGTACCATTGTTAGCTATATTGAGGGCGATTCACCTCAGTTTACTCATTTAAGATCTTCAATGTTAGCCTATGTTTCTATAAATCTACTGTCAATGATAAATAGATTTCCTCGTCATGCTGTTAGAGTCGCTACGGATTCATTTTATATAAACAAAAAAATATAAGGATTTATTAAATCCGCTACTTGATAATGGTGAGTGGGGAACGTGGCGGAAAAAGCAAGAAAATATACTTAGTTATTCTGAATTTTCTGACGTTGAAATTAAGGAAATATACTACAGAAATAATAATCAAATATTAGAATCATTTGCACCATCTGTGTACGATCCTGTGGCTAGACATAAGACCGGTTATCTTAGTGGGTCAGGTAAAAAAACTCGTGTGATTAAATTATTTATGAACAACAATTCAGATATGATTGTTTTGACACCTACACATAAACTAGCCAGAGAGATAAAAGAACGAGGTGTAAAAACTTGCACATATCATAGTTCTTTTTTAGATGGTGTGGAGATACGTGGACACCTGAGCGAATGGGTGAGAAATATATACCTAAGTATATTATATGGGACGAAATATATACAGTGTCGTTAGAAACACTAAAAACATTCCTTGAATGGTTATTAACAAAAAAATACTGCTGTGATTATGTGTGGTGATCATGGTCAACCACCACCTTTTGTTGGACAGTCTCCACATGAATGGCTAAAGAATAATATAGATTATTATGAAGAAATACATGATGATCATATAGCTATTGATGAACCACTGATTTTTCATAGCGGATATTATTAGAAAACTAGCCAGTTTCTCTCTAACAGATTTATTGGGTATAGAATTTAATGCATAAATCAATTTTACATCTGCAAGATGCCGTTGTTGCAAATCTTTACTTTTATAAGCAACGTCGTGAATGTGACATGCTTGATCAATTTTATTTACTGGATACTCTCCTGGTCTTGGTTGATCTTGATCATCAAGTCGGATATCAAGTCGAGTTCCAGGACTACAATAATTATATCCAGGGAGGTGTTTTTCACCAACATATATAGCCCATGGTAACCCGGGTAATTTTCCTAATGATGCGGCTATATTCCCAACCTATCTTTGTTGTCCCTGAGATAAACTTATATTTTTTGTACCACATTTTACACGTTTACCTGTTAAAGCATGTCGTTTATTTTTTGTTATTATTGTTGTCAATCCAACGGTGGGTGTAGATGATCTACATCGAACACAATATAAACTCATGTTATTAATAATATGGATACAATAATTGATTTTTCGGCGACAGGAAAACAAGAACCAGTAAAGCACCATCCAGCATTACCAAATTCAATAAGAATGATTATAATAGGTCTATCTGGATCGGGTAAAACACATTCATTATTAAATTTAATAATGAGATGGAACAAACTATATTTAATAGCACCATCTGTGGATGATCAGCATTGTTACGAAGTACTTAAAGATTTTAATGAAAAAGCAAAATCAGTTAATAAAGAACTTAAAAGATTGATCAGACTACAACCAGATAAAATACAATGTGAAATAATGCGTGAGATAATTCCAGAAACTACCATGAATGATTTTTGGGCTTTATGGAGACCTACTGATTTGATAGTCGCAAGTAGAAAGATAGTTCGTGATGAATTGCAAAGGAAATTATTTACGCTACATAAAGAAAAGTTTTCACATCTACCTGTACCATTATTTTATCACCCAGCAGATACTAGACGACAGAATATTGATGTTGAAATTCCTGGTGGAGATACTGAAAGTATGCGAGTACAAAATCTAGTATTGAATGATATTATTTTGATAGATATCAATTCTGTTGAGAGCGCATTGAGTATAGATAAATCACCGTGGACGTTAGGATACGCTATAACGATTCATTCGTCACAGGGATTAACTATATTTGATATAAATATCTGGATTGTAGATGACCGGGTCGAGTGGTCAAATTTAGTATATCTTGCCGTATCTCGCGTCAGAAGAATAACTCAACTACATAGAATTGTCATAGATTATGTGATAACTGAGGAGATTGCTAATGACGCTGATGTAATAAAGAAAAAAATAGTGTCTTATAAACAATGTGACAAAGAAAATAAACGTGACTTTGATATTGATACTGAATTTATTATAAAACTAAAACAACTACAGAATAATCACTGTGCAAGTTGTAACACAAAAATGTTATGGCAATATTCGAATAATAATCCAAGACAATTTACCGTAGACAGAATAAATAGTGATCTTGGTCACACACGTGAAAATGTGATGCTGACCTGTCTTGAATGTAACCGACGTCGGGGCGCTGGACGCCCTGGTGCTAATTTACATAAGTGAACGCGGTGGTAATTGTGTATCCGCAGGAATTACTTGCAATTGTTCACGCACAAATCCACGTTGAGGGGCAGTAGAATCTAGTCTGTATATAGGTGGTCTTCCAGTAGATCTAACCACGCTAGAAATTGTATGTGTGGTCACACTCCAAATAGGGTCAGTAGCTCGTCTTTTACCACCCTCCTACTCCTCTGGTTCATATAAATATCTCACAATCACATTACCTAATACTGGTTGTTGACCTCGTTGTCCGTATTCATAGCTACGTGGTATATATTTTTTTTGTTATTGCATTAGAAGGTTTCATGGAAGTTGCACGAGTAATTTCATTATTTAATGCAGATATCACACTTGGTAACCTTGCAACCCATTCACGAGATCTCTCACCGGACTTAAAGTCAGCAGATATTTCCTTCGCATATTGATATCCAAATAACCGCTCAACAAGTGTTCGATTAAATCGTTCAACGATTGCTTGATCACGATGAATTTCAGTATGCCCTCGTCTGATTTTGACGTTATGCTTTTTCATCAAAGATAATACTGCACCAAGAAATTCTTTGCCAGGATCAACTTGTAATAACTGTGGCCATTGTAGACCACCACGTTGATAAATTCGCTCAAACGCAGATGCAACTTCAAATGATGTTTTTGTTAATAATGGCTCAGCTTCTTTATATCTACTTGCAATATCAACAACATTCAATGCGTATCTGTACGTGCGTGACTTTCGTCCACGTGTTTTAATAGTATCATGTGGTAAAAACAAAATATCTGCTTGATGAACTTCGTTAGGAACACTGACATCAAAATGTGCATATTGAATTGTTTTTGGTGGTGGTAGATAAATTTGCCATATTGCTTGTCGTGCTAACCAAGTTGCAGCAACATAATGTGAAACTTTTGCTGCTTTAGCAAGTTTAGTGATCGCTGCTTTACCTTTCCAATAACCTCTAGGACTATAACAAATGGATTCCATTATAATAATTATATAATTAATTACCGGCCCCTAACATTATTTTACTTTTCATAGCGGATTTTATTAGAAAACTAGGGAGTTTCTCTCTAACAGATTCATTGGGTATAGAATTTAATGCATGAATCAATTTTACATCTGCAAGATGCCGTTGTTGCAAATCTTTACTTTTATAAGCAACGTCGTGAATGTGACATGCTTGATCAATTTTATTTACTGGATACTCTCCTGGTCTTGGTTGATCTAAATCATCAAGTCGGATATCAAGTCGAGTTCCAGGACCACAATAATTATATCCAGGGAGGTGTTTTTCACCAACATATTTAGCCCATGGTAACCCGGGTAATTTTCCTAATGATGCGGCTATATCCCCACCTATCTTTGTTGTCCCTGAGATAAATTTATATTTTTTTGTACCACATTTTACACATTTACCTGTTAATGCATGTCGTTTATTTTTTTATTATTATTGTGGTCAATCCAACGGTGAGTGTAGATGATCTACATCGAACACAATATAGACTCATGTTATTAATAATATGGATACAATAATTGATTTTTCGGCGACAGGAAAACAAGAACCAGTAAAGCACCATCCAGCATTACCAAATTCAATAAGAATGATTATAATAGGTCTATCTGGATCGGGTAAAACACAATTATTATTAAATTTAATAATGAGATGGATGAGATGGAACAAACTATATTTAATAGCACCATCTGTGGATGATCAGCATTGTTACGAAGTACTTAAAGATTTTAATGAAAAAGCAAAATCAGTTAATAAAGACGGTGAAGATATTACTGACTTTATCACAGATATAGATGAAGCCCCGTCCGTAGATGATTTGGATGGATTCATTAATAATCTCGTAGTATATGATGATGTGATGTTGGACAAACAATCTAATCCAGCTAGAATATTTTCTCGAGGTCGTCACAAAAACAAAGACGTGATTTATGTTACTCAAAGATATACACAGATACCTAAAATGATTAGAGAAAATTGTAAAATTTTGGTTGTGTTTAATGGAGTAGATAATTATACCCTACGAAATATTTATTACACATGGTGTTCAGGGGATATGGACATAATTAAATTTAAAAATGTCTTTCTAAAGCACCATCTGTTCCGTTCGGATTTATAACAATAAATCTACATGACCCTACATCCAGATATCGTATAGGTCTGGATAAAATATTTGGTTAGTTCCCCTTGACTATCTGTTAATGAACTGTATGTCTGTTTAAAGACCCAAATATATTGTTAAAAATCGCGATATTAATGCTAAGCAGCAGGAAGGGGGAATCTCTAAAAAATAATGCTCGAGTTTTTAACGAAAAAAATAGTTCAATAAAATCAGGGTAAAAAAGTCAATAATATTATAACAAAACTGTGCTAACGTCATGCGGTTTTTAACCGTCCGTACGGTAATATAAAAGTTAGATATTTTGGTTTAGGGTTATTGACCTTTTTCTCAGCCTCTGTAGGAACCCTTATTTCAGGTTAATTTCACAAGCAAAAATTTTGTAGGATTCACCCTCCCTGCTGCTTCAGTGAAGTACAACATTGATTAAAAAATTTACATCATTCTGGTTTTAAAAAATCAAACACATGTACATCATAAAAGGGAAGAAATTCATAAAACAAAAAACACATTAGACAGGTAATAATGGTTATTGATGAATTCTCTTTTGTAAGGGGTTATATCATTTTGATGGATATAGCAACAAGATCATTGATGACTGTATAGATGATTCTCAGTCTACTGTTCATTCCTCATTGCTCAAGTTACCTCTAGGTTAGCATTATAATAATAATAATAATAATAATAATAATAATAATAATAATAATAATAATAAATTATTATTAATAATAGTAATAATAATAATCATGATAATAAAAAATAATAATAATAATAATAATAATAATAATAATAATAATAATAATAATAATAATAATAATAATAATAATAAATAATAATAATAATAATAATAATAAATTTCAATCTTCTTGTAATTACTAGTGGAGTCATAATTAGGTAACAACTAGTTAACAGTATGTCCTTGCAATTAAAGCAGAAGATGAGTATAACTTACAGTTTGAGGAAACCTAATATAAAAGTCCTTGTTTTGGATGATAAACTTTCAGCTGGGATTATTGGTGGGAACCACTCAAAACCAATAAAGCATATCAACCATACAGGCGCATATTTTACATGTTGCCGTATCTTGCCATGCTGGAATTCTCTTCTTCTCATTTTCTATATCCAATTCTAGGCTTCCATTATATATAAAACATTTCCTCTGGTGTTCAGTTAACACTGCATTACAAATTGTCTCATCATATTTAATCTCTAACAACCCTGTTTTTAACTTTTTTTAAAGCCAGACTAAACATGAAATTTATGAATATAGAATCTGCAATAAATTAGTCATTTTGTGATAACGTATTTTCTTATGTCAAATTTCCTTTGCAGCGATATATATAAAGTTCTTATTTACACTCAGTATCAAGGTGGGGCCCCGAGTGGCCGAGTGGTCTAAAGCGCTGTCCGTTACGGATCACCGCCATCTCACCTCTGTCTGCGTGTGTTCGAGTCTAGGATTCGGCGAATGTGGATATGTGAGAAAGCTTGCCAGTAGCTTCTCGTGGGTCGGTGGTTCTTTCCTCGGATTTCCCGGTTTCTTCCTCCACCATTAATACTGGCCGCCATGAATAGCCTATCGTGTGCTGAAAAATGGCGTTAAGCCCAACAACAACAACAGTATCAAGGAAAATGTTTTGCTGGATAGGTTATCTCCCCTTATTTTGCTTAAAAGTATGCAACACATCTTGTAGTATAAAATTTGAAGTTTAAAATGGTGTTTATTATTTTGCTACATTACAGTTAGGAACTATATGAAGACCACTGATTCTCAGAATGAATGTTGTACCACCAAATATTTTGTCCGTGACATTATTACAGCAAAGGTTTTAATCAGAGTTTATTATAGTATTCCTTTACATCATTTTGCATAATGAAAAATATGAAGTCAAACTGATTCTTAATGATTCAGTAATAATGAATACCAAATATATATTGTTACGTATATGTGATTTTATTGCTTTTGTGTAAGTTTTAAAGTTCTTGTATTTCATTTTTGTTTCATTGCATTTTATTGCAATGAATATTTTGTAGGATTGGAGATTCTTTTTTCAGTAATGAGATATATTCTTTTAACAAATTTGTTTATTTAAGACAAAGAAGTATTACGCGAGAATTATTTTTTACTTAGTCTAGGGCTAGTACAGTGTCAACAGGAAGTTAAAATGATTGGTCGGTAAGAGACCTCATGACAAATCTCGCGAGACTTGAAATGAAGTCTGGGGTTTTAAATAAGCAATTCTAATATTTTTCGGGCAGAGTCATTCAACACCTTGAAGGAACAAGATGTACTTTTTAATTTGTTGCCAAGATTGTTTGTTCTTCCTCTGATTTTAGATTTAATAATTTATTTTTCTGGAAACTCAACAAGTTGACATTTTTTGCACAAAAAAAATTCTGAAAGATGCTCATTAAAAATTTTTCTGGAAATATTCGGAAACAAAGATTGTGACTCAAGTGAGGATTTGTTGTTATTCGTATATTCGACAACATATGAAGTTATCACCTTCCATATTTGTAAGTCGTCGGGACTCGAACCTGAATTCTAATAGGAATATTTAATGATAGGACTTGTGTTTTCATTTTCAGGATCAAATTTGGATTATATTTACAAACTGTAAGTCCTTTTTATCAATATTTACATTGTTGTCTAGGGAAATATATTTTTTGTTAAAATATACAAAGCTTTTTGGCTTTCGATCTTTTCTTTGTTACTGAGTACGAGCCCTCGTCACATATATATATGTGTGTGTGTGTGTGTGTCTGTGTGTATGTGTGTGAGTGTGCATGTATGTATGTATGTATATGTATGTATGTATGTATGTATGTATGTATGTATGTATGTATGTATGTATGTATGTATGTATGTATGTATGTATGTATGTATGTATGTATGTATGTATGTATGTGTAAACTACATCAATGCGTATAAATTTTTTATTAACATTAAGCGATGTTAAAAAGATATTTGAAAATGTTAATATTTGATGACGAAATATATGTTTTAGTTGGATTCTTTACGATACAATGTGCAGTACGTTATGATACAATTTGTAGTGCGTTATGATACAATTTGCAATGCGTTATGATACAATTTGCATTCGTTATGATACAATTTGCAATGCGTTATGATACAATTTGCAATGCGTTACGATACAGTTTTTTGCAATGCGTTTCAGATTCAAAGGTTAGTTTGTACTCTGTGTACTCTGCTGGTGGTGGCTATAAAAAAATGTTGATACCTACTGATAATAATATTGAGATTCAACTGGTAGTATAGTAAGCCATAATAACATTTGTTTTAAAACAGCAGGCACTAAACTAGGCCTAGTTTAAAAAAACCTGAACTGAAAACAAGTCCACTTATTAATACCAATCACATGTATTTTGATGCTTTATGGTTCATACGTTTATTCCAATTACAGCAGTAATGACTGATCTTATTATAAGAGTTGTAAATCATATTAAGTTGTTGAAATTTTAGGTAGAATATAAAACTTTAATTCAACACAGATTTAAGAACGTGGTTCAAACCCTCCTCAGCAATAAAATTAGCATTCATTTGAAGAACGTTTATTTTCAATTAAACTAGTATTGCTCAAATGATACTAATGACATCTTGTAACTTTTAACAGTTGGATAAAGTGAATTAAAGTTGAAAAACAAATTGCACTCCAGATACAAAAAGCACTCTCGATACACAAAAGCACTTTCTATAATAAAGCACTCTAGATTATGAAAGCAACATCGATACTAAATCACTCTCAACAGTCAAAGCGCTCTCGATACAAATGACACTCTCGATAGCAAAATCACTCTCGATTTAAAGCACTCTTGAGTCTAAAAGCAATTGTGACACTAAGAACACTCCGTTGTGAATCACTCTCGATACTAAATCACTCTAGATATCAGAAACACTCTCGATACTAATAACACTCTCGATAGTAAAAACACTCGACACTAATGCCGCATTCAGTGCTAATGGCACCCGCAATAATAATAGCACTTTCGAGAGTAAAATCCATCTCGATCCTACTGAAATCACTGTCGATAGTGAAAGTAATCTCGATAATAATAGCAACGTCGATTGTAAAATCACTCTCGATACTACTAGCACTCCAAGTAGTTAAAGCACTCTCGATTCTAATAGAATACTTGGTTGTCAAAGCACTCTTGATTGTATATTGTTTCTTTTTCTTTTTTAATAAAATTTTATTCATTTTTCGATGACAATCCTCGAAATTCTGATTTATGCATTACAATGGCATTTGGTATAAATTACTTCCAACTGTTAGAAACGGTGGCATAGTAGTTACAGTGTCCGCTTCGGATGCAGGGTCGCTGGTTCGAACCCTGGTCAGGTCATGCCAAAAATATAAAATAGTACTTACAGCTGCCTCATTAGACGCTCAGCATTAAAATGGTCGGCCAGGTGTCTGGATAATGTGATTGAGTGAGACATGATGCTAAATGTCTCCGGAATGATGCCCCAGTGCTAGACATCACTATGATCTGCCACACTGCATACATCGTAGCGATATGACTGAAAACTTGTTAAAGCAACGTTAAAAATCCAAATTACACTCATATATATTATCGGCAAATTTGAAATCTGCTCAGATACACGTGTGCCTCATATCGATACCATTAACGATACATAGCCAGCGATACGATACATATAGATACGCTTGATGGTCTTTCCATCTTTGGAAGGTAGGTTGTTCTCCTTCATGTACTTTGAAATACTGGTTGTATTTCCAGAATGCAGATTACAGATAGAGATATAGTTATCATTAGTTTTTACGCAATTCTCATCAATAAAAAGAAAACAAAAATTCTTCAAAATAAAACTACCTGTTGGTTGTCATTGAGCTTTGTTCATCGTTTTCGACCATTTAATGGTGGATCCATTTTACCCACTTTAGCCACCAGGTCCTTTGTTTTGCACTGCAAGAATGCTCGAAAAGCATCTTATTACCAATTTCATGTCCAACGTAAACTTGGAAGACATTATGATGCTATCTTCCGAACAGAACAAATAAAGCAATTCCTCGTGCAAAGACAATCTCATCTAGACCAAATCTGTGCACGGGAATGAAGGTGAATACCAATAAAATCTATCACATTGTACACATGCAAAAGACCTCTGTGGCCATAGGTACTTGTATTTGTTAGCCAAGAAGGAAAACTAGTTAGGCGGTTCATCCGTAACATTTTCAACTCCTAGTGACTTTTTAAGCCATGCTAGTTTGTCTAAAATTGATTCGGAGACAATTATCCAGGTAATATTCAGTTATTTAATTCGGATCTAAAATGTCGCTAATGATAATCTGTGTTTAATATTTGATATCTCTAAAACCAGATCTTGTTATAAGTTATCCTATAATTTTTGCTTTAGGGACAAAGTAAATGCTACATGTTTAGGCTCGTTAAAAAGAAACAAAGAAAGATTGAAGCTAACAAGCTTTGTAAATTTTAACAAAATGATTTATTTTCCTAGAAAAACACGGGAAAAATATGAAAATAGAT
Organism: Potamilus streckersoni; assembly: GCA_016746295.1. Lineage (NCBI taxonomy): Eukaryota > Metazoa > Mollusca > Bivalvia > Unionida > Unionidae > Potamilus > Potamilus streckersoni. The sequence continues at coordinate 1,352,042 of JAEAOA010000858.1, read as the reverse complement.
TTACAGTTTGTGAATATATTCCCAAAAGTAATCCTGGAATCTAAAATATAAGTCCTATCACTTAAAAATCCTAAATGAATCGAAGTTAGAATCCTGGTGTAGATCCAATGTGGAAGGCGATGATGTCTTCTATAATCTGCCTTGTGTTGAAGTATCAACAGTTCCTTGTTGAATTTTATGAATTAAGAATAATATTCCGGATTTAGAATTCCAATTAATTTCCATTGAATGTCATTGTTCAAGAATCTTTATTAGCACAAGTATTTTCCAGGGTGAAATAAATTATTTTAAATACAAAAATTTAGTCAAATGGCAACAACACAAAATACCTCTGAGCTCCGAAAGTTTAATTTTACGACTGACTAAATCTCTACAAATTACCTGTTTTAACTATCGATTTTTGATCACGTGTTGGCTCAGTGGTCATATAATTCGAAAGTCGCAAACAACTCATATGACAATTGACACGTACGCCATGGACAACTTTTGTCATACCTAACATATCTTACTATAAGATTCAGAAACAAAGAATAATGAAGATTTGTTTACAACAGAGCTAACACGTCGGCCGAACATGCCCTTGATAATGACCTATCATCTTCATTTAGTGTTTACAAATTTAGTACCAAGATCAAGAACATGACCTGCAAAAAATACAATGCAGCAATTGAATTGCGTGTTTCTCAGGTCCAAACAGAAAACTGAAATTTCCGAACAAAAGTCAAATCCAGTGAATAAAGTTATAATTATAATAACTTCCAATGAAATAAAATTTAAATTAAAAGAAATTTAAAATTAAGACACAAGTAATTATATTGCATATATGTAACACTAAACAATTTTAATCATCTTATTGTGGAAATCACATATATAGATAAGATTAAAAAGAAAGCAGTCAATATTGTTAAGGGAACCTACTCCGTGAAAGAAAAGCTGAAAATATATAAGCGTTATTTCCCTTGGATGATCAATTCTTCCCAATAGTGAAATTGTTGATGCTGATGTTGTTGTTGTTCATGTTGTAGGGCTTAACGCCATTTTTCAGCACAGGATAGGCTATACATGGCCTCCAGTATTTATGGTGGAGAAAAGAGCCACCGAACCACGAGAAGCTACTGGCAAGCTTTCTCACATATCTACATTCGCATCAGCAATAGTAAAGAAAAGAAAGATTATATATATATATATATATATATATATATATATATATATATATATATATATATATATATATATATATATATATACCTATACACACACATACACACACACACACACACATATATATATATATATATATATATATATATATATATATATATATATATATATATATATATATATATATATATATAAACTTGTGTTTCACATGTGTTTGTGTACATGCATTAGCAAAATGTTGTGCTTTATGTAGAACAAGCGAGGGAAAACTGTGTAGCGACTAGTTTCCCTGTTTATTTCCTTACTTTAGTTTAAGCATAAACAATAATTAAACATTAAATATAAATTTCGGGCTCGGTCTTTGTCTGTATGTGTAAAGAATGCCAGAAGCTTCCCTTGTGTTGGTGGATTTTCTTATGGTTCTCAGGCTTAATCCTCCACCAGTTATACTGAATCCTCCACAAGTTATACTGACCACCGTGTAGAGCCCATCATGTACTGGAATATATGTCTACATGAATTATCTCCCTTGCACCGATGACTGAAATTTACGCGCGCACGTGTGTGTTGGATTTTTTAATGTAGCTTTTACAATTTTAGTCATATCGCTACGATGTCTACATTGTGACGGTTATGGTTATATCTATGCCGCAGATATATCCCACCTAGACACCAGGCTGACTAGTACTACTACAGACTTCTTAATGCTAGGCTCCAATCGAGGCAGATACAAGTACAGTTTGTTTTTTTTAAATCTTTGGTATGACTTAGCCGATGTTCGATCCCGCGACCTCCCGCATCCGAGACGGACGCTCTAACCGCTAGACCACAGGAGCGGTCCTGAACTTTTTGAGAACCTAATTGTGTGATTGAAACTGTCAAAGTCAGCAAAAGGATGAAAAATAAAATAACCTTAATTTAAATCCCTTAAAACTTATAAACAAAAAAAAATCTTTTTTAACAAGCTTGGTTTTATTATACGAAATTTGACAAATTTAATATTTTCAGCCCTGATCATTTGACAGATATTATGGAAAATATACACTAAACCAAATAATAATGTCTGAGTTACACAATTTCAATAAAAGTGTAATAAAACTAAAGCTTGAGTCATGTTTGCTTTTAGCTTTACGATGTCCATTTTTATTTTTGTTTTTTTTTATTATTTTAATTTTTACTATCGACAACGTTCGTGTCGATTGTCGATTTAAGTAAAGTAAAAGACGCTGCTGTGAACATTGAAACAATTACTTCAAACGCAAAAGCAAACATAAATCATACTCTATTTTAGAAGAACATACTAAAAGCGCTGGTTCCTATTTTTACGTGTCATTAATGTTTATCTAGTAAGTAATTAGTTATTTTGTTCGTAATAAGATTACTATTAACACGATACTCAACTGCGTTGTACATTTAACTGTTGTAAACAGCCCTAAATTGTGACGTCACTGCCAGTCTCTAATGGTAGCCGATAATGGCAGTGATAATTTACAGGGATAAAACCCCGATCTGAGCACAGAAACACGGACGGGATTAACCTCCGGCAGTTTATAATCGGTCAGAGGGATTTCTAATTTTCAGGGAGGGGCAGTTGGTATTTGAAAACAAGATTTTGAATACAGCTCCGTATGTGTTGTTGAATGAAAATAAAACTTGGAATGCGTGTGATAAATAACTATTAATGGATGAAGAGGAAACTTATTTATCTTGTGTATATTTTCCATAAAAGCTGCCCAAAAATAAGGGTTAAAAGATACTTTACTGAATGTTGTTTATCTTCCATATCGGCACAGGTTCAGTGTCAGTTTGTATTTGAAAATTGCACAATCTTTTATACATTAAATCTACGTGCAACAGCAGAGATCTTCCAAAATGAGTACCAAAAGCTGCATGCCAGCCATTTTACAACCTCACTTTTAGTAAAACATTTTAATGGTTAGATAAATTAAATACATTTCAATCTTTAATTATATACTCACGCAATGCAGACAAATTATCTGCAAAATAATACATATAATAGAAATAAAAATTGCTTTAATACTTGTATACAATTGGGGATAATATTCACCTTATGAATCACCAATAGCAAACATATTTTATCTCGGTCGTTTCAGTGGGAGACAAAAGAATGCACATATTGTCAGTCTGCTGTTTGTTTATTTATCATGATGATTTGTTGGCGTTAAAGTCTTTTTTGTATATCGTAACTACTGTATTCAAGCAGTGTTAATTACATACCGTGCTAGTCTAGTTTACGTCGGTAGAGGGTTACAAACAGTGTTAATTACATACATTTTCAGTCCAGTTTACGTCGGTAGAGGGACACAAACAGTGCCATGTGTAAAATAATGTATTCATGGAGTTGACATAAACTATTTAAACTTTAATGTGTGTTAATTCTTGAATGGCTAAAGTTTTAAACTTATTAAACTAACCATAAAGGCACAGGTGGAGATGACTGGTTGTCTCAAATTACATTAAACTGGGGAGAGGGCACAAACTGTGTTTGGTCCATCAATAACTGCATAACACGCTAATACACTAAATCAAACATATCAACCAAGACTCGCTTGGAGAATGTATCAACGCATTCCTATTTTATTAATTGTAGAACTAGCAGTTCAGAGAGAGAGAGAGAGAGAGAGAGAGAGAGAGAGAGAGAGAGAGAGAGAGAGAGAGAGAGAGAGAGAGAGAGAGAGAGAGAGAGAGAGAGAGAGAGCATTTTTCTTTTACTATAGCAACTGGAGAACATTAGATTGAAGATTTAAGATTTTTGCGTTCATTCGTTGCATTTCCACCCTCCAGTATGAGATTCTCCAAGCGAAACTTGGTTGATATGTTTGATTCAGTGTATTAGTGTGTTATGCAGTTATTGATGGACCAAACATAGTTTGTGCCCTCCTCCCTCAGTTTAATGGAATTTGAGACAACTAGTCATCTCCACCTGTGCCTTTATGGTTAGTTTAATAACTTAAAAAATTTAGCCATTCAAGAATTAACACAATTTAAAGTTTAAATAGAACTAGCAGTTCTACAAATCTTCATGCTGACAACGGAATGAGAATGGCTCTTGAAACCGTAAGGATTCATATTGATGTAGACTCAGATCTGCTATCACAAAATGCACCAGCATATCTAAATCCTTACTGACATCATTTATAGCTCAAATAGTGTAAAATTTTGACCTACCCATGTATCATGCGTCATTAGATCGAAGTCTACAATGTTCTCAGTTGGGATTACGTTCTACATGAGAGAAAAAGGTTCTTGCGTTCATAGCAAAATTCCTTCTGTACAAAAATCTGTGCTAGAGACATCTCTCGATTTATCAACTGTTTTGAATCTAGAGAATATCTTCGTCAAACAAGTGTGTCGTGTACATTAAGCCACTTGATACTCTAAGTGTTTCGTTTAGATTATTTTTTATTACTTTACATGAACATAGATTATATATCGCAGATTTAAGATATCGCATGATGTAAGGTTCGATAAGGGAAGGGAGTTCGCTTGATAGGATAAATTTTATAAGACAGGCAATACTGGAGGGTGGAAATGCAACGAATGAACGCAAAAATCTTAAATCTTCAATCTAATGTTCTCCAGTTGCTATAGTAAAAGAAAAATGCTCTCTCTCTCTCTCTCTCTCTCTCTCTCTCTCTCTCTCTCTCTCTCTCTCTCTCTCTCTCTCTCTCTCTCTCTCTCTCTCTCTCTCTCTCTCTCTCTCTCTTTCACACACACACACACACACACACAGACACACACACTTTAGATTCAGGTAGAGTATTTAATGATTGCATTTATAATGATGGCATTTTTATATCCCAGCTGAATGCAAAACCTTCTCGAAATATTTTCAATTAAAGGTTGCCTTTTTGGAACTGTACGTCATTCCGTTAACAGAAACATTAATTGATTCCATAAATCGAATAAAGGGACCTAACTCATGTTATTTGGCCATTAACTCAAATAAAGATACGTAACTCTTGTTTGAACACTACATAACCCATAAGCCTTAGCTAAAAAAAAGGGACCTACCTCATGTGTTAGCAAATGAGTAACAGTTAATGATCTAGAATGAACGAGTACCTGAATAACTGTCAGTAGTGGTGGCAGAATATTTCCAGATGTAACCAACTGCAAGAGATACTGTCAACCAATTTGGCATTGAAAGATACCATGCCCAGTATCAAAGCAAAAAGGACACAAGTCCCATTATTATGTTGATGTTTATTTCATATCACTGTATTTTTTTTTCCGAAATTATGCAAAAAAATCAAATAACACAGCAATATATATTATTTGACTATTTCAAACAAATACTCCTAACAATAACGAGAAAAAGGTGTATAGCGGCATATACCGAATTTTAATATTTGAATTCGACCATCGATTTACAAATAAAAAGCAAGAATGGATCCTGATACTACAAATTTAACTTACGATTTCCAAGACTCATCGTGTATATCACAAGCCCATACAGTGTATGTAAATATTCCTTATATATATATATATATATATATATATATATATATATATATATATATATATATATATATATATATATATATATATATATATATATATATATATATATATAATTAAAATATATGATTAAGATCCTTGATTAAGACGCTTCATTAAGATCCTTGATTTGGAAGCATGAGTAAGAACCTTGACTAAGATCCTTGATTAAGATGTTTCATTAAGATCCTTGATTTGGAAGCATGAGGAAGAACCTGGATTAAGATCCTTGATTAAGATACTTCATTAAGTTCCTTGATTTGGAAGCATGAGTAAGAACCTAGACTAAGATCCTTGATTAAGATGCTTCATTAAGATCCTTAATTTGGTAGCATGAGTAAGAACATTGACTAAGATCCTTGATTAAGATGTTTCATTAAGATCCTTAATTTGGAAGCATGAGTAAGAACCTGGACTAAGATCCTTGATTAAGATGCTTCATTAAGATCCTTGATTTGGAAGCATGAGTAAGAACCTGGACTAAGATCCTTGATTAAGATGCTTCATTAAGATCCTTAATTTGGTAGCATGAGTAAGAACATTGACAAAGGTCCTTGATTAAGATGCTTCATTAAGATCCTTGATTTGGAAGCATGAGTAAGAACCTGGACTAAGATCCTTGATTAAGATGCTTCATTAAGATCCTTGATTAAGATGCTTCATTAAGATCCTTGATTTCGAAGAATGAGTACGAACCTGGACTAAGATCCTTGATTAAGATGCTTCATTAAGATCCTTAATTTGATAGAATGAGTAAGAACTTTGACCAAGATACTTGATTAAGATGCTACATTAAGAACCTTGCTTTGGAAGCATGAGTAAGAACCTTCACTAAGATCCTTGATTAAGATGCTTCATTAATATCCTTGATTTGGAAGCATGATTAAGAACCTTGACTAAGATCCTTGATTAAGATGGTTCATTAAGATCCCTAATTTGGAAGCATGAGTAAGAACCTTGACCAAGATCCTTGATTAAGATGGTTCATTAAGATCCTTGATTTGGAAGCATGAGTAAGAACCTTGAATAAGATTCTTGATTAAGATGCTTCATTAAGGTCCTTGATTTGGAAGCATGATTAAGAACCTTGAAAAAGATCCTTGATTAAGATGCTTCATTAAGGTCCTTAATTTGGAAGCATGAGTAAGAACCTTGACTAAGATCCTTGATTAAGATGGTTCATTAAGATCCTTGATTTGGAAGCATGAGTAAGAACCTTGAATAAAATCCTTGATTAAGATGCTTTATTAAGATCCTTAATTTGAAAGCATGATTAAGAACCTTGAATAAGATCCTTGATTAAGATGCTTCATTAAGATCCTTGACCTGGAAGCATGAGTAAGAACCTTGACTAAGATCCATGATTAAGATGCTTCATTAAGATCTTTAATTTGAAAGCATTATTAAGAACCTTGAATAAGATCCTTGATTAAGATGCTTCATTAAGATCCTTTATTTGGAAGCATGAGTAAGAACCTTGACTAAGATCCTTGATTAAGATGCTTCATTAAGATCCTTGATTTGGAAGCATGAGTAAGAACCTTGACTAAGATCCTTGATTAAGATGCTTCATTAAGATCCTTGATTTGGAAGCATGAGTAAGAACCTGGCCTAAGATCCTTGATTAAGATGCTTCATTAAGATCCTTAATTTGGAAGTATGAGTAAGAATTTGACCAAGATACTTGATTAAGATGGTTCATTAAGATCCTTGAATTGGGAGCATGATTAAGAACCTTGAATAAGATCCTTGATTAAGATGCTTCATTAAGATCCTTGATTTGGAAGCATGAGTAAGAACCTTGACTAAGATCCTTGATTAAGATGCTTCATTAAGATCCTTAATTTGGAAGCATGAGTAAGAACCTTGACTAAGATCCTTGATTAAGATGCTTCATTAAGATCCTTGATTTGGAAGCATGAGTAAGAACCTTGACTAAGATCCTTGATTAAGATACTTCATTAAGATCCTTAATTTGGAAACATGAGTAAGAACCATGACTAAGATCCTTGATTAAGATGCTTCATTAAGATCCTTGACTTGAAAGCATGAGTAAGAACCTTGACTAAGGTCCTTGATTAAGATGCTTCATTAAGATCCTTGATTAAGATGGTTCATTATGATCCTTGATTTTGAATCATGAGTAGGAACCTTGACTAAGATCCTTGATTAAGATGCTTCATTAGGATCCTTAATTAGGAAGCATATGTAAGAACCTTGAATAAGATCCTTGATTAAGATGCTTCGTTAAGATCCTTAATTTGGAAGCATGAGTAAAAACCTTGACTAAGATCCATGATTAAGATGCTTCATTACGGTCCTTAATTTGGAAGCATGAGGAAGAACATTGACTAAGATCCTTGATTAAGATGCTTCATTAAGAACCTTGCTTTGGAAGCATGAGTAAGAACCTTCACTAAGATCATTGATTAAGATGCTTCATTAATATCCTTGATTTGGAAGCATGATTAAGAACCTTGACTAAGATCCTTGATTAAGATGGTTCATTAAGATCCCTAATTTGGAAGCATGAGTAAGAACCTTGACCAAGATCCTTGATTAAGATGGTTCATTAAGATCCTTGATTTGGAAGCATGAGTAAGAACCTTGAATAAGATCCTTGATTAAGATGGTTCATTAAGATCCTTGATTTGGAAACATGATTAAGAACCTTGACAAAGATACTTGATTAAGATGCTTCATTAAGGTCATTAATTTGGAAGCATGAGTAAGAACCTTGACTAAGATCCTTGATTAAGATGCTTCATTAAGATCCTGGACTTGGAAGCATGAGTAAGAACCTTGAATAAAATCCTTGATCAAGATGCTTCATTAAGATCCTTAATTTGGAAGCATGAGTAAGAACCTTGACTAAGATCCTTGATTAAGATGCTTCATTAAGATCCTTGATTAAGATGGTTCATTAAGATCCTTGATTTGGAAGCATGAGTAAGAAACTTGACTAAGATCCTTGATTAAGATCCTTCATTAAGATCCCTAATTTCGAAGCATGAGTAAGAACCTTGACTAAGATCCTTGATTAAGATGCTCCACTAAGATCCTTGATTTGGAAGCATGTATAAGAACCTTAACTAAGATCCTTGATTAAGTTACTTCATTAAGATCCTTAACTTGGAAACATGAGTAAGAACCGTGACTAAGATCCTTGATTAAGATGCTTCATTAAGATCCTTAATTTGGAAGCATGAGTAAGAACCTTCACTAAGATCATTGATTAAGATGGTTCATTAAGGTCCTTGATGAATCATGAGTAAGAACCTTGACTAAGATCCTTGATTAAGATGCTTCATTAAGATCCTTAATTTGGAAGCATGAGTAAGAACCTTGACTAAGATCCCTGATTAAGATGCTTCATTAAGATCCTTGATTAAGATGGTTCATTAAGATCCTTGATTTTGAAGCATGAGTAGGAACCTTGACTAAGATCCTTGATTAAGATGCTTCATTAATATCCTTAATTTGGAACCATGAGCATAAACCTTGACCAAGATCCTTGATAAAGATGCTTCGTTTAGGTCCTTAATTTGGAAGCATGATTAAGAACCTTGAAAAGAATCCTTGATTAAGATGCTTCATTAAGATCCTTAATTTGGAAGCATGAGTAAGAACGTTGACTATGATCCTTAATTAAGATGCTTCATTGAGATCCTTAATTTGGAAGCATGAGTAAGAACCTGGACTAAGATCATTGATTCAGATGCTTCATTACGATCCTTAATTTGGAAGCATGAGTAAGAACCTTGACTAAGATCCTTGATTAAGATGCTTCATTAAAATCATTAATTTGGAAAAAATGAGTACGGACCTTGACTAAGATCCTTGATTAAGATGCTTCATTAAGATCCTTGACTTGAAAGCATGAGTAAGAACCTTGACTAAGATACTTTATTAAGATGCTTCATCAAGATCCTTGATTAAGATGGTTCATTAAAATCCTTGATTTGGAAGCTTGAGTAAGGACCTTGACTAAGATCCTTGATTAAGATGCTTCATTAAGATCCTTGATTTGGAAGCATGAGTAAGAACCTTGACTAAGATCCTTGATTTTGATGCTTCATTATGATCCTTGATTTGGAAGCATGAGTAAGAACCTGGACTAAGATCATTGATTAAGATTGTTCATTAAGATCCTTGATTTGGAAGCATGAGTAGGAACCTTGATTAAGATCCTTGATTAAGATGCTTCATTAAGATCCTTGACTTGAAAGCATGAGTAAGAACCTTTACGAAGATCCTTGATTAAGATGCTTCATTAAGATCCTTGATCTGGAAGCATGAGTAAGAACCTTGACTATGATCCTTGATTAAGATGCTTCATTATGATCCTTGATTTGGAAGCATGAGTAAGAACCTTGACGAAGATCCTTGATTAAGATGCTTCATTAAGATCCTTAATTTGGAAGCATGAGTAAGAACCTTGACTAAGATCCTTGATTAAGATGCTTCATTAAGATCCTTGATTTGGAAGCATGATTAAGAACATTGACTAAAATCCTTGATTAAGATGCTTCATTAGGTTCCTTAATTTGGAAGCATGAGTAAGAACCTGGACTAAGATCCTTGATTAAGATGCTTCATTAAGATCCTTAATTTGGAAGCATGTGTAAGAACCTTGACTAAGATCCTTGATTAAGATGCTTCATTAAGATCCTTAATTTGGAAACATGAGTACGGACCTTGACTAAGATCCTTGATTATGATGCTTCATTAAGATCCTTGACTTGAAAGCATGAGTAAGAACCTTGACTAAGATACTTTATTAAGATGCTTCATCAAGATCCTTGATTAAGATGGTTCATTAAAATCCTTGATTTGGAAGCATGAGTAAGAACCTTGACTAAGATCCTTGATTAAGATGGTTTATTAAGATCCTTGATCTGGAAGCATGAGTAAGAACCTTGAATAAGATCCTTGATTAAGATGCTTCATTAAGATCCTTGACTTGAAAGCATGAGTAAGAACCTTGACTAAGATCCTTGATTAAGATGCTTCATTAAGATCCTTAATTAAGATGGTTCATTAAGATCCTTGATTTGGAAGCATGAGTAAGAAGCTTGACTAAGATCCTTGATTAAGATCCTTCATTTAGATCCCTAATTTCGAAGCATGAGTAAGAACCTTGACTAAGATCCTTGATTAATATGCTTCATTAAGATCCTTGATTTGGAAGCATGAGAAAGAACCTAGACTAAGATCCTTGATTAAGATGCTTCATTAAGATCCTTGTTTTAGAAGCATGAGTAAGAACCTTGACTAAGATGCTTCATTAAGATCCTTGATTTGGAAGCATGAGTAAGAACCTTGAATAAGATCCTTGATTAAGATGCTTCATTAAGGTCCTTAATTTGGAAGCATGAGTAAGAACCTTGACTAAGATCCTTGATTAAGATGCTCCATTAAGATCCTTGATTTGGAAGCATGTATAAGAACCTTAACTAAGATCCTTGATTAAGTTACTTCATTAAGATCCTTAATTTGGAAACATGAGTAAGAACCATGACTAAGATCCTTGATTAAGATGCTTCATTAAGATCCTTGACTTGAAAGCATGAGTAAGAACCTTGACTAAGGTCCTTGATTAAGATGCTTCATTAAGATTCTTGATTAAGATCGTTCATTATGATCCTTGATTTTGAATCATGAGTAGGAACCTTGACTAAGATCCTTGATTAAGATGCTTCATTAGGATCCTTAATTAGGAAGCATATGTAAGAACCTTGAATAAGATCCTTGATTAAGATGCTTCGTTAAGATCCTTAATTTGGAAGCATGAGTAAAAACCTTGACTAAGATCCTTGATTAAGATGCTTCATTACGGTCCTTAATTTGGAAGCATGAGGAAGAACATTGACTAAGATCCTTGATTAAGATGCTTCATTAAGAACCTTGCTTTGGAAGCATGAGTAAGAACCTTCACTAAGATCCTTGATTAAGATGCTTCATTAATATCCTTGATTTGGAAGCATGATTAAGAACCTTGACTAAGATCCTTGATTAAGATGGTTCATTAAGATCCCTAATTTGGAAGCATGAGTAAGAACCTTGACCAAGATCCTTGATTAAGATGGTTCATTAAGATCCTTGATTTGGAAGCATGAGTAAGAACCTTGAATAAGATTCTTGATTAAGATGCTTCATTAAGGTCCTTGATTTGGAAGCATGAGTAAGAACCTTGAATAAAATCCTTGATTAAGATGCTTCATTAAGATTCTTGATTTGGAAGCATGAGTAAGAACCTTGACTAAGATCCTTGATCAAGATGCTTCATTAAGATCCTTAATTTGGAAGCATGAGTAAGAACCTTGACTAAGATCCTTGATTAAGATGCTTCATTAAGATCCTTGACTTGAAAGCATGAGTAAGAACCTTGACTAAGATCCTTGATTAAGATGCTTCATTAAGATCCTTAATTAAGATGGTTCATTAAGATCCTTGATTTGGAAGCATGAGTAAGAAGCTTGACTAAGATCCTTGATTAAGATCCTTCATTAAGATCCCTAATTTCGAAGCATGAGTAAGAACCTTGACTAAGATCCTTGATTAATATGCTTCATTAAGATCCTTGATTTGGAAGCATGAGAAAGAACCTAGACTAAGATCCTTGATTAAGATGCTTCATTAAGATCCTTGTTTTAGAAGCATGAGTAAGAACCTTGACTAAGATGCTTCATTAAGATCCTTGATTTGGAAGCATGAGTAAGAACCTTGAATAAGATCCTTGATTAAGATGCTTCATTAAGGTCCTTAATTTGGAAGCATGAGTAAGAACCTTGACTAAGATCCTTGATTAAGATGCTCCATTAAGATCCTTGATTTGGAAGCATGTATAAGAACCTTAACTAAGATCCTTGATTAAGTTACTTCATTAATATCCTTAATTTGGAAACATGAGTAAGAACCATGACTAAGATCCTTGATTAAGATGCTTCATTAAGATCCTTGACTTGAAAGCATGAGTAAGAACCTTGACTAAGGTCCTTGATTAAGATGCTTCATTAAGATCCTTGATTAAGATGGTTCATTATGATCCTTGATTTTGAATCATGAGTAGGAACCTTGACTAAGATCCTTGATTAAGATGCTTCATTAGGATCCTTAATTAGGAAGCATATGTAAGAACCTTGAATAAGATCCTTGATTAAGATGCTTCGTTAAGATCCTTAATTTGGAAGCATGAGTAAAAACCTTGACTAAGATCCTTGATTAAGATGCTTCATTACGGTCCTTAATTTGGAAGCATGAGGAAGAACATTGACTAAGATCCTTGATTAAGATGCTTCATTAAGAACCTTGCTTTGGAAGCATGAGTAAGAACCTTCACTAAGATCCTTGATTAAGATGCTTCATTAATATCCTTGATTTGGAAGCATGATTAAGAACCTTGACTAAGATCCTTGATTAAGATGGTTCATTAAGATCCCTAATTTGGAAGCATGAGTAAGAACCTTGACCAAGATCCTTGATTAAGATGGTTCATTAAGATCCTTGATTTGGAAGCATGAGTAAGAACCTTGAATAAGATCCTTGATTAAGATGGTTCATTAAGATCCTTGATTTGGAAGCATGATTAAGAACCTTGACAAAGATACTTGATTAAGATGCTTCATTAAGGTCATTAATTTGGAAGCATGAGTAAGAACCTTGACTAAGATCCTTGATTAAGATGCTTCATTAAGATCCTGGACTTGGAAGCATGAGTAAGAACCTTGAATAAAATCCTTGATCAAGATGCTTCATTAAGATCCTTAATTTGGAAGCATGAGTAAGAACCTTGACTAAGATCCTTGATTAAGATGCTTCATTAAGATCCTTGATTAAGATGGTTCATTAAGATCCTTGATTTGGAAGCATGAGTAAGAAACTTGACTAAGATCCTTGATTAAGATCCTTCATTAAGATCCCTAATTTCGAAGCATGAGTAAGAACCTTGACTAAGATCCTTGATTAAGATGCTCCACTAAGATCCTTGATTTGGAAGCATGTATAAGAACCTTAACTAAGATCCTTGATTAAGTTACTTCATTAAGATCCTTAACTTGGAAACATGAGTAAGAACCGTGACTAAGATCCTTGATTAAGATGCTTCATTAAGATCCTTAATTTGGAAGCATGAGTAAGAACCTTCACTAAGATCATTGATTAAGATGGTTCATTAAGGTCCTTGATGAATCATGAGTAAGAACCTTGACTAAGATCCTTGATTAAGATGCTTCATTAAGATCCTTAATTTGGAAGCATGAGTAAGAACCTTGACTAAGATCCCTGATTAAGATGCTTCATTAAGATCCTTGATTAAGATGGTTCATTAAGATCCTTGATTTTGAAGCATGAGTAGGAACCTTGACTAAGATCCTTGATTAAGATGCTTCATTAATATCCTTAATTTGGAACCATGAGCATAAACCTTGACCAAGATCCTTGATAAAGATGCTTCGTTTAGGTCCTTAATTTGGAAGCATGATTAAGAACCTTGAAAAGAATCCTTGATTAAGATGCTTCATTAAGATCCTTAATTTGGAAGCATGAGTAAGAACGTTGACTATGATCCTTAATTAAGATGCTTCATTGAGATCCTTAATTTGGAAGCATGAGTAAGAACCTGGACTAAGATCATTGATTCAGATGCTTCATTACGATCCTTAATTTGGAAGCATGAGTAAGAACCTTGACTAAGATCCTTGATTAAGATGCTTCATTAAAATCATTAATTTGGAAAAAATGAGTACGGACCTTGACTAAGATCCTTGATTAAGATGCTTCATTAAGATCCTTGACTTGAAAGCATGAGTAAGAACCTTGACTAAGATACTTTATTAAGATGCTTCATCAAGATCCTTGATTAAGATGGTTCATTAAAATCCTTGATTTGGAAGCTTGAGTAAGGACCTTGACTAAGATCCTTGATTAAGATGCTTCATTAAGATCCTTGATTTGGAAGCATGAGTAAGAACCTTGACAAGATCCTTGATTTTGATGCTTCATTATGATCCTTGATTTGGAAGCATGAGTAAGAACCTGGACTAAGATCATTGATTAAGATTGTTCATTAAGATCCTTGATTTGGAAGCATGAGTAGGAACCTTGATTAAGATCCTTGATTAAGATGCTTCATTAAGATCCTTGACTTGAAAGCATGAGTAAGAACCTTTACGAAGATCCTTGATTAAGATGCTTCATTAAGATCCTTGATCTGGAAGCATGAGTAAGAACCTTGACTAAGATCCTTGATTAAGATGCTTCATTAAGATCCTTGATTTGGAAGCATGAGTAAGAACCTTGACTAAGATCCTTGATTAAGATGCTTCATTAAGATCCTTAATTTGGAAGCATGAGTAAGAACCTTGACTAAGATCCTTGATTAAGATGCTTCATTAAGATCCTTGATTTGGAAGCATGAGTAAGAACATTGACTAAGATCCTTGATTAAGAAGCTTCATTAAGATCCTTGATTTGGAAGCATGAGTAAGAACCTTGACTAAGATTCTTGATTAAGATGCTTCATTAAGATCCTTAATTTGGAAACATGTGTAAGTACCTTGACTAAGATCCTTGATTAAAATGCTTCATTAAGATCCCTAATTTGGAAACATGATTACGAACCTTGACTAAGATCCTTGAATAAGATGCTTCATTAAGATCCTTGACTTGAAAGCATGAGTAAGAACCTTGACTAAGATACTTGATTAAGATGCTTCATCAAGATCCTTGATTAAGACGGTTCATTAAGATCCTTGATTTGGAAGCATGTGTAAGATCCTTGACTAAGATCCTTGATTAAGATGCTTCATTATGATCCTTAATTTGGAAGCATGAGTAAGAACCTGTACTAAGATCCTTGATTAAGATGCTTCATTAAGATCCTTGATTAAGATGGTTCATTAAGATCCTTGATTTGGAAGCTTGAGTAGGAACCTTGACTAAGATCCTTGATTAAGGTGCTTCATTAAGATCCTTAATTTGGAAGCATGAGTAAGAACATTGACCAAGATCCTTGATTAAGATGCTTCTTAGTTAAGATTCTTAATTTGGAAGCATGAGTAAGAACCTTGAATAAGATCATTGATTAAGATGCTTCATTAAGATCCTTGACTTGAAAGCATGAGTAAGAACCTTGACTAAGATCCTTGATTTAGATGCTTCATTAAGATCCTTGATTTGGAAGCATGAGTACGAACCTTGACTAAGATCCTTGATTAAGATGCTTCATTAAGATCCTTGACTTGAAAGCATGAGTAAGAACCTTGACTAAGATCCTTGATTAAGATGATTCATTAAGATCCTTGATTAAGATCCTTCATTAAGATCCTTGATTTGGAATCATGAGTGGGAACCTTGACTAAGATCTTTGATTAAGATGCTTCATTAAGATCCTTGACTTGAAAGCATGAGTAAGAACCTTGACTTAGATCCTTGATTAAGATGCTTTATTAAGATCCTTGATCGGGAAGCATGAGTAAGAACCTTGAATAAGATCCTTGATTAAGATGCTTCATTAAGATCCTTGATTTGGAAGCATGAGAAAGAACCTTGACTAAGATCCTTGATTAAGATGCTTCATTAAGATCCTTGTTTTAGAAGCATGAGTAAGAACCTTGACTAAGATACTTGATTAAGATGCTTCATCAAGATCCTTGATTAAGATCCTTCATTAAGATCCTTGATTTGGAATCATGAGTGGGAACCTTGACTAAGATCCTTGATTAAGATGCTTCATTAAGATTCTTGATTTGGAAGCATGAGTAAGAACTTTGACTAAGATCCTTGATCAAGATGCTTCATTAAGATCCTTAATTTGGAAGCATGAGTAAGAACCTTGACTAAGATCCTTGATTAAGATGCTTCATTAAGATCCTTGACTTGAAAGCATGAGTAAGAACCTTGACTAAGATCCTTGATTAAGATGCTTCATTAAGATCCTTTATTAAGATGGTTCTTTAAGATCCTTGATTTGGAAGCATGAGTAAGAAGCTTGACTAAGATCCTTGATTAAGATCCTTCATTAAGATCCCTAATTTCGATGCATCAGTAAGAACCTTGATTAAGATCCTTGATTAAGATGCTTCAATAAGATCCTTGATTTGGAAGCATGAGAAAGAACCTTGACTAAGATCCTTGATTAAGATGCTTCATTAAGATCCTTGTTTTAGAAGCATGAGTAAGAACCTTGACTAAGATGCTTCATTAAGATCCTTGATTTGGAAGCATGAGTAAGAACCTTGAATAAGATCCTTGATTAAGATGCTTCATTAAGGTCCTTAATCTGGAAGCATGAGTAAGAACCTTGACTAAGATCCTTGATTAAGATGCTCCATTAAGATCCTTGATTTGGAAGCATGAGTAAGAACCTTAATTAAGATCCTTGATTAAGTTACTTCATTAAGATCCTTGATTTGGAAACATGAGTAAGAACCTTGACTAAGATCCTTGATTAAGAAGCTTCATTAAGATCCTTAATTTGGAAGCATGAGTAAGAACCTTAACTAAGATCATTGATTAAGATGGTTCATTAAGGTCCTTGATGAATCATGAGTAAGAACCTTGACTAAGATCCTTGATTAAGATGCTTCATTAAGATCCTTAATTTGGAAGCATGAGTAAGAACCTTGACTAAGATCCTTTATTAAGATGCTTCATTAAGATCCTTGATTAAGATGGTTCATTAAGATCCTTGATTTTGAAGCATGAGTAGGAACCTTGACTAAGATCCTTGATTAAGATGCTTTATTAATATCCTTAATTTGGAACCATGAGTATGAACCTTGACCAAGATCCTTGATTAAGATGCTTCGTTTAGGTCCTTAATTTGGAAGCATGATTAAGAACCTTGAAAAGAATCCTTGATTAAGATGCTTCATTAAGATCCTTAATTTGGAAGCATGAGTAAGAACCTTGACTAAGATCCTTAATTAAGATGCTTCATTAAGATCCTTAATTTGGAAGCATGAGTAAGAACCTTGACTAAGATCCTTAATTAAGATGCTTCATTAAGATCCTTAATTTGGAAGCATGAGTAAGAACCTGGACTAAGATCATTGATTCAGATGCTTCATTACGATCCTTAATTTGGAAGCATGAGTAAGAACCTTGACTAAGATCCTTGATTAAGATGCTTCATTAAGATCCTTGATTTGGAAGCATGAGTAAGAACCTTGACTAAGATCCTTGATTAAGATGCTTCATTAAGATCCTTGATTTGGAAGCATGAGTAAGAACCTGGACTAAGATCCTTGATTAAGATGCTTCATTAAGATCCTTGATTTGGAAGCATGAGTAAGAACCTGGACTAAGATCCTTGATTAAGATGCTTCATTAAGATTCTTGATTTCGAAGCATGAGTACGAACCTGGACTAAGATCCTTGATTAAGATGCTTCATTAATATCATTGATTTGGAAGCATGAGTAAGAACCTGGACTAAGATCCTTGATTAAGATGCTTCATTAAGATCCTTGATTAAGATGGTTCATTAAGATCCTTGATTTTGAAGCATGAGTAGGAACCTTGACTAAGATCCTTGATTAAGATGCTTCATTAATATCCTTAATTTGGAACCATGAGTATGAACCTTGACCAAGATCCTTGATTAAGATGCTTCGTTTAGGTCCTTAATTTGGAAGCATGATTAAGAACCTTGAAAAGAATCCTTGAATAAGATGCTTCATTAAGATCCTTAATTTGGATGCATGAGTAAGAACCTTGATTAAGATCCTTAATTAAGATGCTTCATTAAGATCCCTAATTTGGAAGCATGAGTAAGAACCTTGACTAAGATCCTTAATTAAGATGCTTCATTAAGATCCTTGATTTGGAAGCATGAGTAAGAACCTGGACTAAGATCATTGATTCAGATGCTTCATTACGATCCTTAATTTGGAGGCATGAGTAAGAACCTTGTCTAAGATCCTTGATTAAGATGCTTCATTAAAATCATTAATTTGGAAACATGAGTACGGACCTTGACTAAGATCCTTGATTAAGATGCTTCATTAAGATCCTTGACTTGAAAGCATGAGTAAGAACCTTGACTAAGATACTTTATTAAGATGCTTCATCAAGATCCTTGATTAAGATGGTTCATTAAAATCCTTGATTTGGAAGCATGAGTAAGAACCTTGACTAAGATCCTTGATTAAGATGCTTCATTAAGATCCTTGATTTGGAAGCATGAGTAAGAACCTTGACTAAGATCCTTGATTTTGATGCTTCATTATGATCCTTGATTTGGAAGCATGAGTAAGAATCTGGACTAAGATCATTGATTAAGATTGTTCATTAAGATCCTTGATTTGGAAGCATGAGTAGGAACCTTGACTAAGATCCTTGATTAAGATGCTTCATTAAGATCCTTGACTTGAAAGCATGAGTAAGAACCTTTACGAAGATCCTTGATTAAGATGCTTCATTAAGATCCTTGATCTGGAAGCATGAGTAAGAACCTTGACTAAGATCCTTGATTAAGATGCTTCATTATGATCCTTGATTTGGAAGCATGAGTAAAAACCTTGACGAAGATCCTTGATTAAGATGCTTCATTAAGATCCTTAATTTGGAAGCATGAGTAAGAACCGTGACTAAGATCCTTGATTAAGATGCTTCATTAAGATCCTTGATTTGGAAGCATGATTAAGAACATTGACTAAAATCCTTGATTAAGATGCTTCATTAGGTTCCTTAATTTGGAAGCATGAGTAAGAACCTGGACTAAGATCCTTGATTAAGATGCTTCATTAAGATCCTTAATTTGGAAGCATGTGTAAGAACCTTGACTAAGATCCTTGATTAAGATGCTTCATTAAGATACTTAATTTGGAAACATGAGTAAGAACCTTGACTAAGATACTTTATTAAGATGCTTCATCAAGATCCTTGATTAAGATGGTTCATTTAGATCCTTGACTTGAAAGCATGAGTAAGAACCTTGACTAAGATACTTTATTAAGATGCTTCATCAAGATCCTTGATTAAGATGGTTCATTAAAATCCTTGATTTGGAAGCATGAGTAAGAACCTTGACTAAGATCCTTGATTAAGATGCTTCATTAAGATCCTTGATTTGGAAGCATGAGTAAGAACCTTGACTAAGATCCTTGATTAAGATGCTTCATTAAGATCCTTGAATTGAAAGCATGAGTAAGAACCTTGACTAAGATACTTTATTAAGATGCTTCATCAAGATCCTTGATTAAGATGGTTCATTAAAATCCTTGATTTGGAAGCATGAGTAAGAACCTTGACTAAGATCCTTGATTAAGATGCTTCATTAAGATCCTTGATTTGGAAGCATGAGTAAGAACCTTGACTAAGATCCTTGATTAAGATGCTTCATTAAGATCCTTGATTAGGATGGTTCATTAAGATCCTTGATTTGGAAGCATGATTTAGAACCTGGACTAAGATCCTTGATTAAGGTGCTTCATTAAGATCCTTAATTTGGAAGCATGAGTAAGAACATTGACCAAGATCCTTGATTAAGATGCTTCTTAGTTAAGATCCTTAATTTGGAAGCATGAGTAAAACCTTGACTAAGATCTTTGATTAAGATGCTTCATTAAGATCCTTGACTTGAAAGCATGAGTAAGAACCTTGACTAAGATCCTTGATTTTAGATGCTTCATTAAGATCCTTGATTTGGAAGCATGAGTACGAACCTTGACTAAGATCCTTGATAAAGATGCTTCATTAAGATCCTTGACTTGAAAGCATGAGTAAGACCCTTGACTAAGATCCTTGATTTAGATGCTTCATTAAGATCCTTGATTTGGAGGCATGAGTAAGAACCTTGACTAAGTTCTTTGATTATGATGCTTCATTAAGATCCTTGATTTGGAAGCATGTGTAAGAACCTGGACGAAGATCCTTGATTAAGATGCTTCATTAAGATCCTTGAATTGGAAGCATGATTAAGAACCTGGACTAAGATCCTTGATTAAGATGCTTCATTAAGATCCTTGACTTGAAAGCATGAGTAAGAACCTTGACTAAGATCCTTGATTAAGATGCTTCATTAAGATCCTTGATTAAGATCCTTCATTAAGATCCTTGATTTGGAAGCATGAGTGGGAACCTTGACTAAGATCTTTGATTAAGATGCTTCATTAAGATCCTTGACTTGAAAGCATGAGTAAGAACCTTGACTTAGATCCTTGATTAAGATGCTTTATTAAGATCCTTGATCGGGAAGCATGAGTAAGAACCTTGAATAAGATCCTTGATTAAGATGCTTCATTAAGATCCTTGATTTGGAAGCATGAGAAAGAACCTTGACTAAGATCCTTGATTAAGATGCTTCATTAAGATCCTTGTTTTAGAAGCATGAGTAAGAACCTTGACTAAGATGTGTCATTAAGATCCTTGATTTGGAAGCATGAGTAAGAACCTTGACTAAGATCCTTGATTAAGAAGCTTCATTAAGGTCCTTAATTTGGAAGCATGAGTAAGAACCTTGACTAAGATCCTTGATTAAGATGCTTCATTAAGATTCTTGATTTGGAAGCATGAGTAAGAACCTTGACTAAGATCCTTGATCAAGATGCTTCATTAAGATCCTTAATTTGGAAGCATGAGTAAGAACCTTGACTAAGATCCTTGATTAAGATGCTTCATTAAGATCCTTGACTTGAAAGCATGAGTAAGAACCTTGACTAAGATCCTTGATTAAGATGCTTCATTAAGATCCTTGATTAAGATGGTTCATTAAGATCCTTGATTTGGAAGCATGAGTAAGAAACTTGACTAAGATCCTTGATTAAGATCCTTCATTAAGATCCCTAATTTCGAAGCATGAGTAAGAACCTTGACTAAGATCCCTGATTAAGATGCTTCATTAAGATCCTTTATTTGGAAGCATGAGAAAGAACCTTGACTAAGATCCTTGATTAAGATGCTTAATTAAGATCCTTGTTTTAGAAGCATGAGTAAGAACCTTGGCTAAGATGCTTCATTAGGATCCTTGATTTGGAAGCATGAGTACGAACCTTGACTAAGATCCTTGATTATGTTACTTCATTAAGATCCTTAATTTGGAAACATGAGTAAGAACCTTGACTAAGATCCTTGATTAAGATGCGTCATTAAGATCCTTAATTTGGAAGCATGTGTAAGAACCTTAACTAAGATCATTGGTTAAGATGGTTCGTTAAGGTCCTTGATGAATCATGAGTAAGAACCTTGACTAAGATCCTTGATTAAGATGCTTCATTAAGATCCTTGACTTGAAAGCATGAGTAAGAACCTTGACTAAGATCCTTGTTTAAGATGCTTCATTAAGATCCTTGATTAAGATGGTTCATTAAGATCCTTGATTTTGAAGCATGAGTAGGAACCTTGACTAAGATCCTTGATTAAGATGCTTCATTAATATCCTTAATTTGGAATCATGAATATGAACCTTGACCAAGATCCTTGATTAAGATGCTTCGTTTAGATCCTTAATTTGGAAGCATGATTAAGAACCTTGAAAAGAATCCTTGATTAAGATGCTTCATTAAGATCCTTAATTTGGAAGCATGAATAAGAACCTTGACTAAGATTCTTAATTAAGATGCTTCATTAAGATCCTTCATTTGGAAGCATGAGTAAGAACCTTGACTAAGATCCTTAATTAAGATGCTTCATTAAGATCCTTAATTTGGAAGCATGAGTAAGAACCTGGACTAAGATCATTGATTCAGATGCTTCATTACGATCCTTAATTTGGAAGCATGAGTAAGAACCTTGACTAAGATCCTTGACTTAGATGCTTCATTAAAATCCTTGATTTGGAAGCATGAGTAAGAACCTTGACTAAGATCCTTGATTAAGATGCTTCATTAAGATCCTTGATTTGGAAGCATGAGTAAGAACCTTGACTAAGATCCTTGATTAAGATGCTTCATTAAGATCCTTGATTTGGAAGCATGAGTAAGAACCTGGACTAAGATCCTTGATTAAGATGCTTCATTAAGATCCTTAATTTGGAAGCATGAGTAAGAACCTTGACTAAGATCCTTGATTAAGATGCTTCATTAAGATCCTTGATTTGGAAGCATGATTAAGAACCTGGACTAAGATCCTTGATTAAGATGCTTCATTAAGATCCTTGACTTGAATGCACGAGTAAGAACCTGGACTAAGATACTTGATTAATATGCTCGATCAAGATGCATGATCAAGATAATTAAGATGTTGGGGTCACGGTTGAGTAAGTGGTCTGAAGTACTTGCATTAATTCATCATTGCTGACTCACCTCAGCTAGCCTGAGTTCGTGTCTCGGTCTCGGCCAATGTGGGTATGTCAGAAAACTAAGTAGCTTCTCGTGTATCAGTGGTACTTACTGGAGTTTTCGACAAGTTCTTCCTCCACCAGTTATACTGGCCGCCATGCGTAACCAATCTTGCGTTGAAAAATGGTGTTAAACGCCAACAACAATAATTAAGTCGAGTGATTAGATGTTTGATTTGGATGTTTTTACGATGATAATGTTGAATGCCTTACATGTCTACAAATAATTACATTTTGATGAAGAATAAAAAGCCCTCTGTTTTTGGAAGAAACTATCAAATATAAATTATTCAAACTCCTTCAAAATATAATTACCTTATCTACCTGGACCAGATACACCTCAAGCCAGTTAATTATAGAATATTTTTTCCTTGCCCAGATTAATGTTCTAGTCATTTTCTGCTGTGTTTGTATTAAGTGAATATGATGGTATCGCGTACTAGATAACACTGGCTTATTCCAATACTTTTTAATTCAAGCATGACATTTTATACAACACTGAGCTTTTCCATGCTCTTCATATCCCATAATATGTACAGTATTCCTGTGTAATTTTAATACTGTCTTCAAAACTCCATATGCACTTTTGTGCATCTTTCAAAGCCGCAAAATTCAGATGTACCACTCAAGATACGTAACAAATAGATAAATCTAATTCTCAGATAAATTACATAGTTTGATTTATCATGTATTCTTGACAGTGCTTTGCAGTCTTGCTGGGCCGCTGCATTTTGCGTGTATTAAATTTACTGTGAAAAGAAAACATTATATCAATGTAGATAAATTCATCTACGATACTTATTTCTATGGATAATTGCATTTTTCCTTGTTTTATACGTTGTTTTATATTTCTAAGGCTTTTAACATGAAGACTTTAATAGTTTCTGGAAATATTAATTTGAAATGAGCACACATAAATATAAATATATTTAATTCTCTTAATCTTAGAGACTTATAGCAACTATTCAACCTTTGTATCATTTACATATCATTTTAAAATTCAGACTAATTTTGATGATAACGAAAATATGATCAATATTTTGTTAAGCAACTAAGTTGTAAATTACTAGTCTATCTAGTCTAAAAACGTATTAATTTAAGCCAAAAATATTTTTTTGTCTTGTCAAACTGCTTTTATAATCAATGAAACAACAGTAAATTTTCATTTTCAGTACTAGTTTTGTAATAAATAAGTACAGTGGAGATAGTACATATTCATGTATGGACTGGATTTAAAGTGAACATCAGTAAATGCAATATTCAGATTTTACATTTAATTTTCCCTACGAATTGTGTAGTAAATAAGTATGGTGGAAATATTACATCCACTGATGGACTATATTAAAATCTAAAGTGAAAATTAGTCATTGCAATATTCATATTTTACAAATAATTTTCACTACGAGTTTTGTAAAAAAAATAGGTACATTGAAAACATGATTGTCCAAAATATTTGTTAAGGTGTTTTTTAGTTGTTGTTTTCGTTTGGGGGAATTTTTTGATTGTTGTTTGTCTATTTTAGCAAAACTGTTCATCAGGGGTATAATTTTGTAACTGGAGGGTTAATGGAAATCACCTTTCTTACACCTAAATACAAATATACCTGTGATTTATACTTTTTTGGAAAATGTTCCAATATAAATATAACATTAAATATACAGCACATCAAAGGACCCAAATTATCAAAGAGCACGTGACTTAATTAATCGGTGACTTATGTTGCACTTATGTTGCTCATAGTGGCCGAGTTGTTTAAAGCGCTCGCATTTATCAAGCAATTCATCTCATTTCTGTCAGCTTGGGTTCGATTCTCGGGCTTAGCCAATGTGGGTATGCGAGTAAGCTTGTAATGAGGTTTCCGTGAGTCGATGGTTCCTACCATGGTTTTCCGGGATTCTTCCTATACAAGTTATAATGGCCGCCATGTATAGCCATCATGCGCTGGAAACATCAAGAACAGCAAATCTTCATTGTTTGTTTTAAAAAGGCAAAATTTCTAAAATCATCTATATAAAATAAAATACCGTCACATTCAAAATTTAGTTGGGATTCGACACCTTTTATCACGCTAAATCTTCTAAAACACTTCATTTGAACTATTACGCTTTAAAACGTAAACGTGTTTTGTTTAATAAGATGTATAGTTCCGTTTCGTTGTTGCAGTTGATGAGATAGGTATACACGCTTGTTCTCTCTAAATTTACTCTCTTTAGAAAAGATCGCGATACAGTAAACAGATGCAGTGCTTGCTTGTAGTTTCTGTATATAAATATGCTACAGAGATATGTACAATTACATTTCTCTTTACTCCCAGCGCTTCGACTGATATGCATGAAAGAGTGATTTTTGTTTTTCTCTTTTCGACTCATGCTGTTTTTATCCGTTTAAGTTTGTCGCATCAGTTGGTACAAAACATATATAAAATGCACACATTTGTTAATTTGGTTCTATTATTCCTATCATCTCACTTCAATCATTTCTCTCTTTTTTTCTTTCTTTCTTTCTTTCTTTCTTTCTTTCTTTCTTTCTTTCTTTCTTTCTTTCTTTCTTTCTTTCTTTCTTTCTTATTTGATTGCCCTATTTGAACAGTCATTTAGTATGATGACCGTTAAAATCTGAATATTTTTATCAGCCAAAAGTTGAGGGATGCTATCCCGAGATTTACAACAACAAAAAAGAAATCTATGATGGATAGGCCACGCCCTTTACTTCATTGCTTGACTGGGTGTTACCTGACACATGAGTAAACACATGTATATTTTGTGCTGCAGCAATGAAACGTAAAGTGTCCTGGGTAGAGATATGCCACGGCAGTCGATCTGCGTTGGTCAGCTCAAGATTCGAACCCAAAACGCAACTGTCATTGACTTCAACCCAGGCACGTTGACCATTAAACCAGAACACCCCTCCCCATCTCTTAAAAACCATCCTTTAATATGACAACCAAAAAGACAATGATATTCACAAACATGGTGAATAGTGAATTATTTCAGAACAAACAGATAAAGCATGTATTGGGTAGAGGCAAAGGAAACGGCGAAACATGAGACGGAAGAGGGTCGAAGAAGCGCCACGTCTCGATATCTGCTTGGGTAGAATCTGTCAGTTCTGATAGAGAAACATTTTTGGACCTTACGACCATAAAAGAGGTCTGAGTAACACGCTGGGACATTATGAGGATGTTTGTACAGTGCATTAGGCCACGAGAAGCGGTCAGAAAGAATATGACTCGCCGAATGGAAGACAGTGAATGGTCATTATGTCTCATCATAGGGTCTTAATGAATAAGTCCTTCGCCACGAACGGATCAGGAGGAATGTGTCAGGAAGACAGACGTGGGATGCCATATATTACAAAAATGGTTCAGAAGAAATAAGTTATATGCTCCAAGAATGTGACAGTTGGAATAAGGCAGGTTTAAATATAAAACGGTCGTACAGAGTCCTATGATTGATTGAACTATCCGGAAGTGAGTTGCACCGATACGCCCTCTGGTGTTTTCAAGAGGAGATAATAACCGTGAAATGTCATATAGAATGGGTCAGGAGAAGCAAATCCGATCGTAGGTAAGGCAGTTTTAGGTTGGATTTACAGTTGTAGAATCTTCATGCCCTGTGAAGGGGTAAGGAGGAATTAGTCAGGTCAGATGAAAAACGGGGTCTTACGTTGTTGTAAAGGATCATGAAAGGAAAAAGAGGAGTAATGCATAGTCTTTAAATTATATAAAAATATGGTAAGATAGTACATCTTTAAATAACTAGTTTTGTTAAAAATTATTTCACTCAATGTGTCATTGTCAATATTTCACATTGATTTTAAACCGCATCCACGCACACTTGTTTAGCGTTTATCGTTTTTTCCTGTGAAAATAAAGATGCCAATTTTTTTGTTATCTATATCTCTGAAAATGTAAATCACCATTAGATAATATACCAATATACAGTAGCGTGTGTGTTTGTTGTGTGTGTGTGTGTATGTGGCTGTGTGTGCAATATCGAATTTAACAGTTTTTCAGTCATATCGCTACAATGTCTGCAGTGTGACAACCTATAGTGATGTATAGGACTGGGAAATCATTCCGCAGACATGTGGCATAATGTACCACCCAGTGAAATTATCCTAACACTAAGCCGACCAGTACTAACACTAACATCTTAAAATGCTGAGCGCCAAGATTGGCAGCTGTTAGTACCATTTTTTTAAAGGCTTTGGTATGACTCGGCCGGGGTTCGAACCAACGACCTCCTGCCAATAAATAGTAACATGCACACTTTATTAGAATATATTTCTACAGAATACGTGTTTTATTATAAATCCAAAGTTAGAACATATGATTTATTTTTAGACTCTGGATATATGGGAATTTATAAAATTTGTTATTTTGATTTAAACTATTGAATAATGTATTATTATTATTATTATTATTATTATTATTATTATTATTATTATTATTATTATTATTATTATTATTATTATTTTCATCATTATTATTATTATTATTATTATTATTATTATTATTATTATTATTATTATTATTATTATTATTATTATTATTATTATTATTATTTTCATCATCATTATTATTATTATTATTATTATTATTATTATTATTATTATTATTACCATCATCATCATTATCATCATCATCATCATTAGTAGTAGTAGTAGCAGTAGTAGTAGTAGTAGTAGTAGCAGCAGCAGTAGTAGTAGTAGTAGCAGCAGTAGTAGTAGTAGCAATAGCAGCAGCAGTAGTAGTAGTAGTAGTAGTTGAAAACATGTTCCAAGTGGCCTGGAAACTAAACTCTCATGGACAATAGCTTTGTTTAATTGTTCTTCAGCATACGGGCTGTATCATAGCAATGCAGTTCGTGTCGTGATACAGCAGGTTACATTACACCCCATCCACGCCAGTGTTGTGTGCTCCCACAGATAAAGACGACAGATAAAGCATACAGAAGAATTCAAATGGAAGAAAAGAGGTTATCGCAGGTGGTTAAAAAACGGTTTAATGACGTTTGTCATTAAACGTTTAGCTGATGATAATCGAACCGCAAAATCCAAAAATCTTTCATTTGGCATTTCACAGCCCAGATGTTTCATTCTCCATGTGTAGAAGATCCACAAACGATATGTCTGCTTAGATCATGGATGAAGATATTGTGTGAACATGCATAATTGAGATATCGTGTGAAACGTATATCGTGTGAGGCGTATTATACCCTTATTCTTAGTGGTGCGACATTTTATCCATGTGTGTCGAAATATGATAGATAATAAATCCGATATCATCTTAGCCTAGTGTAATGATAGAATAGAGTTGTTATCTTGTCAAATTTTGTATCAACTTGAAATCTTGGATTAACTTAAATCACGCAGGATTACAGCTTAGGCTAATTTTTTTTAAAAACAAATCTATAAAAGCTTGTCAAAATTCGCGTGTCCTTGCATCATATAATGTAGTTCACAAATGATAAAAAGAAGAATCATCGATCGCGGACGATTGTGCAACATTAATTTTTAAAACTTTGCTCCTTTCAGACTAGATAAGTAAATGGTATCTACAGACTCGGTGATCTCTCTATCATTACTTACACGGAAAGCTGTCGTTTTACTTTTTACGACATTACAATTTCATTGTAATACATTATATCCATGAATAAATAAATCTTTCAAGATAATTTAGTTCTAAAAGAAATTACACCTTGCAAACAGGTAAGCCATGAAACCTATAAAATCAAGCTTGCAAAACATGATAGGAAGAATTTCACAGCAACATATATATATATATATATATATATATATATATATATATATATATATATATATATATATATATATATATATATATATATATATATATATATATATATATATATATATAATCTTATTTAAGGAAATGTATTAAATTGAGACAACCTGAAAGCACCCGCCTATCAACATATATACAACTTTATGTTTACTGACAGAGGATATCTGCATCTGATAAGTTGTTTTCAGAAAACATTTAGAGGTATATGGTCTTAAACTAAGTAACTGAAAAGAAAGAAACCCAACCAGTTTTGTAAAACTCAACAAATAATTTATTTAGAAACAATCAAGACAGCTGCTTGTTCCATACTTATACGTTTATACGCCTGAGATCGGACCCCCAATTTTGATAATTTTGTTTTGCAGTCGACTTAGAGTAATAACCTATGTCAAAGACACACGTGAGTGTGATAAGAGTTTCAAAGAACCCCCAAATAAGTAGACTTACTAAACTTAGGTTTTCTACATAAAAACTGTTAATGTGTAAAGTGAAAGTATCTATACGTTATTTATTGCTCGTCACTCCTGCTGACGTATAGGCTGCCCATAAATGATCGCCAGAGACTTCTGTCCTGTGCAATCCCCTCGAGCTCTCTCCAGGTGTGACCCAGTTTAGTGATGTTCGCCTCAATGTCACATCGTCAGGTATTTCTTAGTCGACCTATTCTCCGCTTTACTTTAGTGTACCATCTCAATGCCTGTCTGGTAATGTTGGTATGTGGCTTACGTAGGGGGTGTCCTATCGAACCCCACCTTCTCTTCATGATATCATCCTCTACTGGAAGCTGAGAGGTTCTCTGCAACAGGCTGGCATTGCTGATGGTGTCCGGCCAATACGTTGAGTGACACTTCAAGAATATCTAGAGCTCCGAAAGTCTGATGCAATTCTGTGCAAAAGACATCTAGTTGTAAAATTAAGTCGGCGAATATGCTGTCACTTTAGTTCTGGCAGAGAGCGAAACATTAATATCAGGTGTCCGGCGTGACCATATGATCAATAATCTAATGATTCTGTGCATACGTTTTTGAGTCCTTAAACACATTTCTTTGACTGTTCGCGTGCGAGACCCTGTCTTCTCTAGAACAGTTATAATTATATTTATGGAATTATTCCCTTTGGAAACGAAGTTAGATCAATTTGAATGCATAATTGTGCATTTCTTATCTATCCAGTAAAAAATTTAAGAACTGCCTATTAGGATGTTCATTTTAACGCTAATTTTCTTTTCTCCAAGGTAGTGTCTTTATTCCGAAATGTTTTTATTGTCATTGGTGGCCTTTAAACAATATCTCAATTTTCTTGTTCATTTTGAGTGTTCCTACGCCTTGATTTTCCCTTTTGATTTTTGGATTTTATTGTGGATGATATCTTTCTAGAACGCAATTTTCTTTTCAATGTTAAATATTTAATAAATTAACCCATATTTCCAAGACGTTCAAAGATTATGTTTAAAACATTCAGGGACTAGAGTATCTGAATTTTTCGAGAAGGTTGCTCGTTAAGATCCATGTAAAACAGATTTTCCAAATGCCGGAAGGAATTCAGAAGTATCTTGCTTATTAATAAGTTGGATTCGTGAGCATAATGGTGTCCGTGCTATACCCGCCATTAGATCAGCTCAGTGCGGCTATCTTGGTGTATCAATGCTCATGTCATTTAGCTCTACTTGTCTCAGCGCGATATGTCCTTCATAAACCGTAAAGCAGAGCAATTCACGCATAAACAGCATGCTGTCAACATAGCACTAGCCCGAAAAATTAAGTCGGATTTTTTTTGGATCGGTACGTGCTTTTATCTGAAGTTGTTTTTTTTTTTACTAAAATGTTTTAAAAAAATGACTTTATAATGTCTCTCAGTGCCCATATAAATTTTGACTTGTCCGTATTATTAAATTTTGACTTGTCCGTATTATTTTTGATGGGTTAAATAACCTTAAGTCGATGATGTTCTTATTGCTGGTATTACCGAATGAAAATAAATAGAAGAATATCATCTACAGTTGTTTAACATACGTTGCAAAATTTGATTGACTTCAGAATTAAGTTCTCTAATGATAATCAATTCTTCAATCGTCTTATCTTGCTCAACTTTCTTTCACCTCGATTGGTGTTATTTGTCATTATTCGTCGATTTCATGAGATATTTATCTCTCTTCTTTCTTCTCGATTCAAAATAATTCGAAAGTTCTTTCTCCAACGAGTGTATTGAGCGCCTTTTGACAAGACCTCAGACATTTTCATGAGCATAACCTCTATTCACTTTTTTATTCCATTGTAAATCATGCTCTTTGTGTCAATCGAGAGAAGAAATTCGCTGCTTCATTCTCCTCTGATTTACGTCTAATACTTGTATTCATCAATTCAATGATCATCTGATTCGATAACCTTTTGACCTCAAGCGTGAGCTAACAAGAATGAACTATTGTGGATTATATGAAACCCAATATATGACCCAACTTTTAGCAAGATATACAGTTGCTTTAGTGACATGCCTGTTAACTCTCAATTGCCTCCTGCGATATTATTTCTAACACCGGAGAAGGACTGACAATTTAAATATAATTAGCTACTAGCCCCCAGACAACAATGCAGACGGTTAACGTGTACAAAAGACTCGAGGTGAAAGGTATAACAATTTAATAAAATATCAACTTATTTAGATATTTCATCGACAATTTCTCGATAGTAATTCTTCGATAAATACAAGCAATGACCTGATCACAGCTGCCAATGACTATCTTCAGATGAAATTAAAGTCTTAAGAGAGTGTGTTTCCCTTCGGTGTTGATTATGTTAATATCTTTCCGCCTATCGTTTCTCTTCTTTGGCACTTCCGGTACCCTCGACCCCGTGCTCTCCTTGCACTTCCATAAATCTCTTCTATGCTTCCAGCTGATACTACGCCTGCACCCAAATTTCTTACGTCACAATAGACCACGTGCTCTCAAAGCGTCTTCCTTCTCTCCTATTATCGGGTGTCTGAAAGTTTCCTTTGGAATTAAAAAAGGATGTATAATCTGGTCTCCTTGTTTTAATCTCAGGAGAATTAAACCACACTCTGAGACCTTTCATTAGGATAATGGCGAATGAAAAATCAGGTCATATATAAATATACCATACGTGATTGGCTCTATAAATACTGTTCTAGGTCTATGACAATAACAATATTATCAAATACACATACATGCACATCCCTTCTAGTTAACTTCTCGGTACAGTTAACAATCATAATCAACAACAATAATGCGCATTTCCTTCCCTTCGGATTATAAAATATAAATATAAAATATAAATATACAATGTTTCCGGATGTTTAACCACAATGCTCGTCGCACTTAAAGTGACTAATAAACAGTAGCACAGAAAGTGAAAGAAGCAGAACACAAGAAGAGTAACTGTGGATATAACTTGAATGAAAAATGGAGAAAATATCGGTGTGACTTTTGATCACGTGACTGCGAAGACTGCATCAGTGAAATATGCTTTCGTGACAGGGTTTATGAATTTGAAAAACTCTCCCCTTATTCGTCACATGATATCTGGAGAATAAATTTTCATCTAACATATTCTTTCACAACAAAGAAATCTGTAAACTTGCAGAGACAAATTATTTTAAGATTATAAAATCAGGCGGTCATTGCAGTGTTTGTTGGTGTTTAATTTTACTTCAATAAAATAAAGATCTAAACGTTAAAGTGTAACGTATTAAAAAGACGATGAATTATTAACCTCTTTAAGTTTGTTATAAATGTGTTCTAGGACGAAGTACAATGAAACCTATGATAGTACACATTTTATGACAGGCAGTAAATTGGCTGACATTTGGTTAAAAAGATTTATTTGGATTTTTTAAACTTATATAATATGTTGGTCTATATTATTGCTGTGAAAAGATTATAATTAGACAGTTAAATGTAAGACATTAAACTAAAGGAAGAATGAACTAATAAAATATTTTTAAATGGACAAAGCATTTGTTTGTTAATTGCACATGTTGGTTTATTTGTATTTTTAGAAAAGGGGAGAGAGTATGTTGAGCAAGATGCAATATCATATTTCATGCTAAAAAAAAAAGTATGGGTCAGACGAAATTTTGTCAGTACATTTTTAAAGAAAAGGCAAAAAGGAAACGACTGGGAAAAGAAGAAGTAGAGAAGGAACAAGGTCTAGGTCAACATCAAACTGTGACGGTACTTTAAGACATTTTGGAAGAGTTAAGAATACCTGAAACAAATGTATCATACTTCTTTATTACGACACAAGAGAAAAAGACCTTCCGGAGCCAAACCCTCCAACCCTGTCAACACGCCTACTGCGCATGAGATACCAACCCTAGTGGTTTCTACCAAATCGTCCAGAAGGATGTCTTGGCCGAGTCGAATGGATAAGGCAGTTAAAACTCATTACTTCCCACTCCTGAGTTTGCTTTTGATAGAAAAAAAAGACCCTATTGTCCTTCTCAGGGCCACCAACTTCTCTTGAAAAGAGAGTACTCATTTTTTGCCAAAATCAATTAAAGCTCAAAATCCCTTTTATCCTCATGAATGACGCGTGTATGTGTGAGTGTGTTAGTGTAGGTCCTTCTTCTAACAACTCAACACCAAGAAACACTTAAGTTTTTTCCTTCAGGTATATTCTCACAAAAGTTACAATCCAATTCACTACACAACACTTTAAAACGTTTAATTTTCTTCTGTCTTTTCTCTCTATCTTTCCGTTTTTGAATTTCACTGTATCAGGTTTTTTCTCTTCTTCTTCCTCATTTTCTTCTCGTCATCTTTTCTTCTCTTTCTTATCATTCTGGACGTGTCTTGGCTCTTCCTTTTTTATAGCGGTACATCTTATTCCTGTTCAGAACCCCTCTCTCCTTTCTGCTCCTGTTGTTTCATAGGGCAGTCTGAAGATTAAAGTCCTATCTCTTGAAAATGATAACAGGTATCCTGACATTTGTCTCTTTTAACAGCTGTCTTGCTTTGATGATGTGGGCATTCTGTAGCCCCTTCATCTATCAGATATAGCAAGTATCTTGACTTTATATTGAAAGGAGTAGAGCACTTATCTGAAGAAAACCTTAATATGACCCCTGGCAAAACTCTAATCAGACATTGGATCTGTGTTGGCTCTTCCATATTCCTTATTTCTGGTGGGATTGAGAGTGAAATGAATAATGGAATGACACTGAAATATAGGGACCCATGGTGTTTAAAATGTAGTCACTTGTCCTTTTTGTGCTTAGATGAACGATCACAGCATTTCGGGGAGAAAGGGGAAGAAAGTAAGAGGCAAGAAGGTGGCCTATCGTCTCAAATCCATTCCAGCGATTTCGAAGATTACATGTGTATTCCAGCTTCACACCTAGAGAATTTACACCAAGCCAAAGACCACCACCAGTAAACATTGAAAAGTACTACCACATTCAAGAGACTCACAAATGCTTCCCTAGAAAATTTAGAACTAAGGCTTAAAGTTTAAAGATTTTAAGTCCGACGTATCACTGGAGAATGTAGAATAGTTCATCACAGATGTGTGTGATTCTTTGTTAACCACACTGAAATGTGAAGACAAAGAAGACGATCGCTTGACACTTTCCATTGATCTAAACAGTCTGAAGTCATCCGATTGGATAGAGTTTAGCATGCCATCAGATTTGACAATTTCCAAAAGTTATCGACAAGATTCTCATCACCGATGGAAAAGCAACACTGTACATGGCTCACTTTTCTCTTCCCAGAGTGACAGGACGCCAAAAAGTGTTATTGGTGGACGACCATCGTAGCACCAAAACGAGTCTTGTCCGAATTAACAATATTCTAGACCAGATGTGTTTAACCCGTGCCATGGTGGTGGGACGAATGAATGCTGACAAAACGACACCGTAGAATGGTAAAGAGTTTGGAAAAGTATTCAATAGTCGGACCGAGCCAAACAATGAAGAGAAGAACAACTCCTGTTAAAGCTAGCAGGCCTATCCTAAAAACACAC
Organism: Potamilus streckersoni; assembly: GCA_016746295.1. Taxonomy (NCBI): domain Eukaryota; kingdom Metazoa; phylum Mollusca; class Bivalvia; order Unionida; family Unionidae; genus Potamilus; species Potamilus streckersoni. Next base: position 1,317,290 of record JAEAOA010000858.1, on the reverse strand, counting down.
CCTGTGGCATTTATGAAATACAAAAATCACAAGATGTCTTAGCTCCACCCTACACCTTGCAAGTAGATCCTCGAGAAGTGCATGGACCTCTGTTGTTTTGAGGCAAACATTTCAAAAAACGGAAGGGGCCCCGAGTGGCCGAGTGGTCTAAAGCGCTGTCCGTTACGGATCACTGCCATCTCACCTCTGTCTGCGTGTGTTCGAGTCTAGGATTCGGTGAATGTGGATATGTGAGAAAGCTTGCCAGTAGCTTCTCGTGGGTCGGTGGTTCTTTCCGGTGATTTCCCGGTTTCTTCCTCCACCATTAATACTGGCCGCCATGAATAGCCTATCATGTGCTGAAAAATGGCGTTAAGCCCAACAACAACAACAACAACAACAAAAAACGGAAAATAAATTCACGTCTCTCATAACGATGAACATTTTGATGCTATCACCAGTATCGCCGGATTTCTTGGATACAGTTATTATTGTGAGAAATGTGACTATGGCTATAACACTCAAGAGTAGCACATGCATTTCAGTTCAAAATGTGAGGGATGTTTGGCCTCTAAACCATGTCTTGACAAAGGACCATAACACGTGCATTGCTCAGTTTGTCAGCGCACTTTTGTAAGCCCTACCTACTAAAAACAAGGGGGCCCCGAGTGGCCGAGTGGTCTAAAGCGCTGTCCGTTACGGATCACTGCCATCTCACCTCTGTCTGCGTGTGTTCGAGTCTAGGATTCGGCTAATGTAGATATGTGAGAAAGCTTGCCAGTAGCTTCTCGTGGGTCGGTGGTTCTTTCCGGTGATTTCCCGGTTTCTTCCTCCACCATTAATACTGGCCGCCATAAATAGCCTATCGTGTGCTGAAAAATGGCGTTAAGCCCAACAACAAACAAACAAACAAACTAAAAACAACATCAGAAGACGCAAGGTTTACAGCAGAAAGTGCTCGTCAACTCCTGAGATTGTACCCTACTTGTGGACATGGTATACGTACCAATAATTTTAAGGTACACGTATGTCGAGGAACGAAACATTGTCACATTTGTCGCACGTGAAAAAATTATTAGGGTGACCTAACACGTTGAACAATTTCTCCTAATAGATCTTACATACTATCCAGGAGTCGTGGAGTCAAGAGGACATTTAAATATTATGGAGCTTGTCATCGCTATCGCACGGTGATGGCTCACAATAGTGTGGGATATAATGAGAAAATTCTTATTGAACAAAGCACCAAACGACCTAAAGTGGGACAAGTGCAGTTTAAAGATTCGATGCGTTACTTGGCCATGCCTTTGAGCATAATGCTTAAAACGATTGGAATGATAGAAATGGCCAAAGCCTATTTTCCGCACTTTTTCAATACCGAAGCCAATCAACACGCTATTCTACCCAATTTGCCTGAGGCTCACTACTACGATACCGAAAACGTGCTCACCGAACGAGTAGCTTTTATTTGCTATGGTACCACTCTCACGCCTCCGAATTCTTCGACTTTCAGAAATAAATATTAAAGTATTGTTGTTCCGAAGTGAACATTTTGCGGCGTTGCTGTGGAAAATTTCGAATACTGTTCATGGAGCACGAAGGGATCGATCCTTTGAAAGAAGTATGCACCATTGCCAAAGTGTGTTCCTTAGCGTACCGCCAGCGATTCATGCCTGAAAATTCCCTTGCTGTCATAAGCCATCAAAAATAAATACTCAGTCAATGCACTACACTGGTTAAATTACTTATGCGGCAAAGAAGACAAATGGACCCAACACGCCCGCAAAGGAAAAGGTGAAAAGAGCATCGGAACGTATTCGATGGATCGATCAAATTAAGAAACCTCAAGATAGTGTACTAGTTTAACCGTTGTTTATTTCACTGATGTCAGTGTAACAGAATTGAAACAGAGTGGGATTTATCTATCTATCTATCTATCTATCTATCTATCTATCTATCTATCTATCTATCTATCTATCTATCTATATATATATATATATATATATATATATATATATATATATATATATATATATATATATATATATATTGTTACGACTTATTTATTATTATTATTAAGACTCCTCTGTGTTTACGATTCTGTGAAGAGTTCTTTCAGTCATAACATTTTCTGGGTTCGCCTGATACTGGCTTGAGGTGAAATGAATGTAGATGTTTACTTGTGGTGTTGGTATTGAATATTCCTGGATAATAAAAGACTTGAATGACAGAGAAGAATAAGAAAAGAATGAAGAAATGTGTGTTATATATCTGAGGTGAATAAATACAGAATAAATTGTGTTTTACTTTT